>JAODJU010000002.1:26791794-26809067 GCA_026776725.1 Gnathonemus echidnorhynchus
CGTCCCTGAGGAGGTGGGGCATTCAGGGGCAGCGTCCCTGAGGAGGTGGGGCATTCAGGGGCAGCGTCCCTGAGGAGATGGGAGTGAAATATGAGGCTGTGTGTTTGGGAATGTCAGGTATTCACAAAATAGCCTGTACCTGGAGGAAGGCGGTACTCTCCTCCGCCAATCCATGCCTGGCGCTGGTCTCCCCGGATATCCTCGTCCTTGCGTGTGAGCCACCCCGAAACCGGCAGGACGGGTTTATGGTGTTGTACAATGATGGCCCTGTGTTTTAGTCACCAGCCTTCAGGGCAGGGTTTTCCAGACCCTGGGACGGAATACTTTGGGATTAAGTTTAATCCCTACGTTTTGTGAGGGGTTGATGTGTGTCATCCCCTTGGTGTCGAGCAGTGTCCTACCTATGACAGTTAAACCATCTGCCTGTCGCAAATGTAGTCTCCTGTGTCCACTTTGTGGGGCTCTGTTCAACTACAACCACATCTGTGACATCTGACTGACAGTCACGCGCTCAGTCTTCTTTGTCAGGTTGTACAGGGCCCTGTTTGACTATGACCACACCCGTACCAGCTGACTAACAGTCATGCGCGTGGTTTTCTGTGTCTGGATGTTCAGGGCCCAGATTGGCCATGACCACATCCGTACCAGCTGAATGACAGTCAGAAATGCAGTTTTCTGTGTCCGGCTGTGCAGGGCCCAGTTCAGCTACAGCCACACTCGCAATGGCTGACTGACAGTCACAAATGTAGTTTCCTATGTCTGGCTGTGCAGGGCCCAGTTCGACTACAGCCACACTCGTAACGGCTGACTGATGGTCCCAAACGTGGTCTCCTGTGTCTGGCTGTGCGGGGCCCTGTTCGACTACAGCCACACTCGTAACGGCTGACTGATGGTCCCAAATGTGTTCTCCTGTGTCTGGCTGTGCAGGGCCCTGTTCGACTATGACCGCACCCGTGACAGCTGCCTGCCCAGCCAGGGCCTGAGCTTCTGCTATGGGGACATCTTACACGTGGTCAATGCCTCCGACGACGAGTGGTGGCAGGCGAGGCTGGTCACGCCCCACGGGGAGAGCGAGCAGATAGGGGTCATCCCCAGCAAAAAGAGGTACTGCTGTTTTTTTTTTTACATGGTATAGTGTCGACTCGAGACAATTCAGAAATCAGTACAGGAGAGCAGAGAGTCGCCCTCGTGTAGCTGGCGGGGCAGGGTGGGGCGCGGGAGGTCCCTGCAGCTGCCCAACTAACCCATCGTCTCTGCCAACAGGGTGGAGAAGAAGGAGCGTGCACGGTTAAAAACTGTCAAGTTCCACGCCAGGACGGGTATGATCGAGTGTGGCAGGGTGAGTGTCCGGCTGCACCCCCCACCCAGCCACTTGGGGTTCTGACTGTGGGGGAAGGGTGGCAGTCAGAATAAGACGGCTTCTTTCCTGGTAAACCTATGGCAATTACTCTGCTCAGGTGTCTAATGTCATGCTGTCACATGCAGTGACCGATTCCCAGTGGCACATCCTGTCCAGATAAACAGTAAAACCAGCAGAGTGTATGAAGGCAGAAATCAACATTTATTTTGTCGTGTTGTGTGACTGGTTCGTTTTAATTTCGAAATTGTTTTCTTTCCCCTATCCGTTCCTTACATGTCCAGATGTTAGCTTACAGATGTACACAGATGGTTATGTACTGTGATACAGAAGCACATGCGCCGCTGGTTGTGTGTTTTACACCCCGCTTGTGTGTCCTGCACCTCACACCCTGGCTGCTTGACAGCGCCCCCCTCCCCCGTCATCGTCATGTCACTGTGAGCCATCCAAAATGCAATGACACAGAATCGTGCTGTGCTGCTGGCATCTCGTGTTGGGCGGGGCGGCCCTGTGGCCCCTTACCCCCGCATCCATCCCTCTCCATCTGCATTGCCCCCACTGAGTCAGTAGCCCCAGGCCCCCAGAGCCTCTCCAGACTGCTTTAGTGCCTGATTCACACCTGTGAGTGGAGTATTTTTTGTCCCATTGTTGACTTCATGGAGGCAACGAAGAGCTGCTTAGGTCAGAACTGACGCAACCCCATCACTTTCAACTGGAGTTAACACCTCCCCCGAAACACTCCTCCCTTGTAAAAACACAGGGGGAAATGTAAGCTATGTGGTACCTGCAGTGATCTGGAATGCATCCTTTTGGATGGGAATGTCCCCTGGTTGGTTACCCTCCCATTCTCATTGTTTCGTCATTTGTCGTACATCTCATTAAGGCTCATTTATGTTTGTCTTTCGTTCTGTCCATCTCTCTGCTCCCTGCAGTCAGTCAAACTAAAGCGTAAAAAGACATTCAACCTCTCGCACAAGTTCCCGTTTTACAAGAGCAAGGAGAACATTTTGGAGGAGTATGTGCAGCCTGACCGTGAGTACCCATGAGTACCCAAAGGGACAGGGGACGCCCACTCTCCTCAGCACTTTCCTCCCTCCCCTCTCGGCTGTGGGCGCTGTTGGCCCTGGGGTCACTCACATGGGGGTGGGGCTTTGCTGAGAATGTGTCAGGAGGAGAACCAGCCTTATGATGCTATGTATATAACTTGTTCAAATTGGTTTTATTTGTCTTATGGTATTAAATGAATTTGCATATTTCCATGGCAACCAAAAATAACACACTGGGGAGCCACATGGTTTACATTCTGCCTCAGCCCTAATGAAGCTTTAGTGAAGATATTAGGACAGCCCCAGAGTTCCTGGCGTAATTCCTTAGCTTCCTGAAAAGTGGTGGAAAAATCTTCCGACACCATGTAGAGCAACATCATAAGCCGTTATTACACTCTGTGGGTGTGTCCAATTTCAGGGGCTGCACCCTTCTAAGGCTGCATTCAAAGACCAAATGCATTACAGAGGTGCGACAAGGCTGTCCTATTTGGAAGGCTCCTTCAAATGCAGCCTAGAAACGCATCCTCCTTGTGCCAAATCGCAACATCTCCCAACATATCCAAAGACTCCTCTCACAGAGCTAAAGTGGGTGTGTCTGGCTAGGCAATAGGAGGGGCGCTTCGTAACTCCAGGGTAAGGGTGGGAACAGCGAGTGATGGCCAGACTGTCCCGTTTGACAACGCTTTCAGTTCGACCTTTGAAGAACGCAGCCTACAAAGGCTATGCCTTCCTAGACCGTGTCCTTCGAAGGAAGCAGCCCCTGAATTCAGACACAGCTAGTCTTTATTGTTGTGTCTCCCCCAAAAGAAGGGAAGTCCTGCCCCTATGCCAAGGCCTCCCATTGGCCGCTGGGCTGACAGGCTAGAAGGTGCTGGTCCTCTCCCTGCTGTCTGTCTGTCTGGCTCTTGCTAACCTCTCTCCCTCCTGTCTACTCTCTTGTCTCCGTTTCCACCTTCTCTTCTTGGAATGTCTTCTCAGGACTTCCCAGGGTTAAGCGATGACTTTTATGGATCAAAGAGTATGAGTAAGTGTGTGGGGGGGGCTTTTTTGCAATATTTGCAACCTCGATCCTTGCCTGAGAGGTCACTGTAATTTTAGAGAGCAAAAGCTGAAAATCTTGAACCAGACATATTGTTGGCCCCTCCAGATTCAGTTCTGCAGGGCTCATAAATGAAGTTGGTTCTGTCTAGACTTTAGTCTAGTCTGATCATACAGGATAGGTAAACCAGGATGGCTCTAAGGCTTTTGTACCCCTTCTTAAGATTCCCAACTGTTGGGCATGACCTCATAAAGGCACCCCAGGCATGAGGCTTGTCTCCAAAATATCTGAGGGACTTTTGCCCTGAAGGTTCCATATAGTTTTAACTATTAACTGAAAACCCCTGGGAAAATGAGTCAGTATGTGGGTGATTTTTGAGATGTTTTTCCTCTTCCCTAGAATGTTTGACATCTAACACGAGTGACAGCGAAAGCAGCTCAAGTAAGTAGACCCTGTTCCCTGAGATCTTCCGTGAAATCCACACCACACATTGCTGAGGTCACTGTCCATGCTGTTTTAAAGCCTCGCTTTTGTTGAATGCACATATGTATTTTAGGCTCAGCCATCCCTGCCCTTCTCAGCTCTCTCTTGTCATTTCAGAGGGCCAGGAAGACACCATTTTGTCCTATGAACTAGTGATCCGACAGGAGAGTAAGTGAGTTAAATGCTGAATATTTTTCATGATTGCTTCAGAATAAGATTTTTAACATGTTTTTTTCTTTAAACTCTTTAGTTCATTACACAAGGCCTGTCATCATCTTGGGGCCAATGAAGGACAGGCTGAATGATGACCTCATCTCAGAGTTCCCTCACAAGTTTGCCTCTTGCGTCCCACGTGAGTGACCCAGTGCTCTGTCATGACGGCTTGGTGGGCCTGGTTTCCTTGGGTTGGTCTTCGGCTCACTGTGTCATTTGGCAGACACCACACGGCCCAGGCGGGAGAACGAGATGGACGGTCAGGACTACCACTTTGTGGCATCACGGGAGCAAATGGAGAGGGACATACAGGACAACAAGTTCATTGAGGCTGGCCAGTTCAATGAGAACCTGTATGGCACCAGCGTGATGTCTGTGCGAGCAGTAGCACAACAGGTATGCAGCATCTAAAGGATCAAAGGCTTTGCCCCAGGGTTTCTCAAACATCATGTCACCCAGCCTTATGTACTGAGTTCCTTGGAAAACAGCATAGTACATGCAAAACTTCTGTGTCCCAGCCCATGATCGGGAAGCCCCAGTTCTCAAATTGACGTTGCTCTGCCTTTGTCATCCTGTTGCAGGGTCAACATTGCATCCTCGACGTGTCTGGGAATGCCATAAAGCGGCTGCAACAAGCTCAACTCTACCCAATAGCCATCTTCATCAAGCCAAAGTCTGTTGAGGCCCTCATGTGAGTCTCGCGTGCTGTGCTAAGCAGGCAACAGCTGAGCATAAAACATGCTGCTATCTAAACCACATTAAATCTGTCTTTGGGCTCAAATAATGAACATGTTCCCTTGAACAAATTCATTTATATTTGATCATCTGTTCGGAGTCCTGCCCTAGTTAGTCTTTACAGGTATGAATTTTTACCTGGCTAATTACTGATCTGTCTAGTTCTGTAATGAATGCTCTATTGTGTTGTTCTTCTCCAGGGAGATGAATAAGAGACAGACATATGAACAGGCCAACAAAGTCTTTGAGAAGGCAAACAAGTTGGAGCAGGAGTTCAGCGAATACTTCACAGGTAAGAAGCACTCACAAAACTCGCATAGTCTGCCACTTCAGCAAATTATCATCCCACTACTTGACATGAGGCTGGCTCTACCTTGTGGCTGAGGGGGCTGAGAGGGGGCTGAGCTTTGCTGGATGGTTACACTGACACTCCCCCACACCTTCCTTACACAGCAATTCTACAAGGGGACTCATTAGAGGAACTTTACAGCAAAGTGAAGAAGGTCATCGAGGACCATTCTGGTCCCTACATCTGGATCCCTTCCTCAGAGAGGTTTTGAGCCCTCAGTTCTCTGGTCCCAGGAGCCTCTCTTATCTCTGCAGACCTACATGTGCTGTAGGGTTTCTACCACTTCACGTCTGACGCCACGACTGCAAATGTGTGTAACTCCTGCATGAGTTTTAGAGAAATCCCCTCAAATCTGGAAGTAACATTCCAGGCTCATTTTATTCGTGGACATGGAAGCAAAAGGAAAGGTACGTGGCAGAAGATGGACAGTGAGTCTGAATGTATGAAAATGTGTACGAAGTGGGGTCTGTAGATGCTGCTGTCAGATTGGGGATGAAGACGGAATAGTTTTTTTTAAGTGTATAAACACTGGTGTTAAAACACAAAAGAGTAGAAGGTTGACAGGCATTTTGTTTTAGTCCTACATTATGTTAACAGCATATGAACTGACCCCCCCACCCCCCAACCACAACCCCCTATGATGCTCAGACTATTCTGCTCATGCTTTGTTTTTCTAATTTTATGATGTAATTACAAACTGCTTACATTTTAAATGGCTGCATCAGGACCTCATCAGAAAATGGGGAATCTGGATAAAATGGCATAAAAATTGTTTATATTCTTGAAACTTCCACACGATTGGTAAAAATGTACGATTTTAGTACATATTAAAATGTTTTACACGTGATCAGGTTTGACTACACGGTGGACTCGTTGAATCTGATTTTCTTTGTGTGTGTTTACTTTCTGCTGGGAATCAGGGAGTTTACAGGTGAGTGTGGACTCTGTAAAATGCCAAATTGCCCTGCATAATTAGCTAAACACAGTTTAGAAGGGCAATCGTTAAATGTGGTTGTGCCTGCAGTTAGGCAGTGGGGTAGTAATTTCCTGTACCCCCTTGCTTTCACACCCATTGTTACTTTAAAGAGAGAGCTTCTCTTCATACTTCTGGTTTTCCTGTGATAAAGTGAGTGTGTGTTACCATTGAGAACAGCAGTCCTTAGGAATACTAGATGCTTTCTCATGTGCTCCATGAGGGATTCACTGCACTCAGGAACTGTAACGCAGGTCTCAGCCACTGGAGGACCCCACTGTAAAAGTGAGGAGTTTTATGAAGGGCCACACTTTGGCAGAGGCTAGTGAAACACAGACTGATGTCAGGCTGGACAGAAGTATCACTACTACTGGGAGTGTAAGGATGCTTTTTAAAATGTTCATCAGAACTGTCCTCCCATGCAACATGGCTGCCTGGGCCTCCTTAATGTCCTCCACCAAACCAGCCATTATACGTGACACACTGTTTCAGATCTGCGAATGTAAATGACCCCGAATGTCTCGCTCCCAGTGCATTATGCAGGGGCTCAGACTTTATACTATTTATTTATTTAACGTTGTGTAAGTCGGCTTTGAATTATTCCAGGGCTAATTTCTGCGCAAATGATGGACAGTTTCAGCCAATCACGGCGAGGCTGTGAGTGCCTCTTTAGGCAAGTTGTGTAGATATGGACTCATTGTAGGAATCATGAAGTCGTCACTATAATTCAGGCACCAGCCTGCCGCAGGTAACTAAATATTCAAGACGACGAGTCCTCAAACACAGCTGGCACTGTTTCCACAGGCAGCCCTGTGCTTTAGGGTTTCCCTGTTTGGTAGAGCTATATGTCTTTTCTTTTTCTTTGGGGAGAGGGGTTATTCCCGGCAGTTGGTTCAGTTGGCATGGTGGCTCCCTGGGGCTGACCTTGCTGGAGTCCAGGGAACAGAACAGTACGTCTGCAGTTTCACAACGGCAAGCTTCATTTTGGCTGTTTTTTTTTTTTTTTTGCTTTTAGTTCTTGGAGTTTGAAATAAAATGTGATAAAGGGTTGCAGTTTGTTTTTTCCATTGACAAAATAAGCCCACGGCAAAACTTTGACTGCTTTTAATCCATAACGAGCTGGTTATCGGCGTCTGAAAGCTCATCACTCCATCACACTCGGATCTGGGGATCTGTTCCTTTTTTTCCTCCCAGACTTCACCAAGCACAGTTTTTTAAAGGGATTGAGGGGAGGCCAACCACTTACTGCACACAAACTGAGAGTCAGCTGAGAGAACTTCACAAAATCGTAATGAGGAAACAAAATTCAGTAGTTAAAAGCCAACAGAGGATTGTAAACAGTAGGGGATCGGGGCAAAGGTGCCGTTTCAATGCAGGACCCAAACATGGAAATTGGAGGAAGGCCGTGACACAGGCCCCGTGAGAGAGATGGGCCAGCTGCTTACTCATCTATGACGACATTCCTGTTTGTTTTATCCAGCTGGTCGAGCACCTCTGCATAGAGGCTTGACATCTGTAAAGAAAGCAAGGTGTGGCCTTTCACACATCACTTCACCTATTTGTAGTGGTGGTCTTTTTCCTAAAGAAACTGCAGGATGTGAACCACCTACTGGTTACATTGTCTTTGTGCCTATGCTGGCTCCTATCCAAGGGACCGAAGGCCGGTCCGCTAATTAGATATTCTGAATCTCCAATGCAATAAACAAATGATACTTTTCTGCATGTGCAGTGAATGGGTTCAGTTGGGTTTATAGAGGAATCAAACAATGTTTTTATGTCTGTCACGGGGAATGGCCTGTACATTAACCAGTGCCCGCTGCATTCTTCACATATGACAATAGTCTTATCCAATGTGCATGGGCAGGAGTTCAGGGCGTGAGCTCCCCCTGGTGGCCGTACCTTTATCCGGTAGCTCTCCTGCAGGGACCGGAGATGGCAGAGGAAGGCCATACCCAGGCCGCACCACCTCTCTGCCTCAGGGAACTGGGCGAGACTGAAGAGCAGGATGCCTGTGTTCCAAGCCCGTGTGAGCAGCCATAGAACCTCCAGTTCTGGCAATTCCTCAGACTGAGACAGCAAATTGGGTACCCAGTAACCATTACTGTTCTTTCTCCCATTACGATGTCATGCCCTTCTCATGGCCTCAGTCAAACACACGGTCACCCGACTGGCCCTGGCATTTTTAGCATGGCAGCACTACACCAGGCATGTGGTCTAGAAGTGAATTTGCACAGATAACTGCCCTCACTTACATGTCACCCTTCTGGGAGTCAGGCTGCCCTCATTAAAGGCTTCAAGTGGCTCATTAAGGATTTTCTTCCAGTGTTAAAAAATCGGTTTGCCTTCTGAATGGCCTCCACCACACAGACCATCAGGAAATGGTGGTGGATTTTAAAAGGGGTCAGTGGAGCTCACCTCAGAGGCGACGATGGAGCGGGCCTCCTCAAAGTACCCCCACACCTCCTCCAGCGTGCGGGGCTCCACCTCGGACACGCCTCCGGGCAGCGACAGCTCGATCAGACTGCACACCCACCGGCTGCGGGGGAGAAGGGGCGTCAGGCGAACAAGCGCCGCTTATTTACTCTGAGAGAGACTGAGCCCTCACCTGCAGCGGGCCAGGTCCTCCCGGGGCTGCTTCCTGTGCAGGGACAGCGCCATCTTCAGGGCTCTCTTGGACACCTGAGGGAAGTGAGCCGGAGGCTCCACAGCCAGGGCTGTGGGAGAGAAAGAGAACAGCAACCAGACAGACACGGCTGGACTCGGCCCACCTGCCAAAATAGACCCTCTCTGATGTGAGAAATTGAATGTTGTCCCCAGGGAAAGGAATGGGGACTGTCTTTTCCCAAAATAATTTTCACTTCTTTGAAACCAGAGCTGCTCATTACAGATTAAGGCAGCCAGCCAATCACGCTCACACGCTGTCTGGGTGTCCACCCAGTGCAAGTAACACAATGCAGGCAGTTCCTCAGGAGACACCAGGCAGCTCCAGCGCACTCTATTCCTTGCCTGCAACTGTCTCCAAAGTCTTGGTTTCCACAGGGTCCATTTCCAGGATGGCCTCCAGCACGGCCTCCAGTTTGGGGTCACTGAGCTTGGCACGAGCCTCAAACTCGTACAGGAAGAGCAGCGTGTCGGTGGGATCCCTCAGGAAGTCTCCTGTGGAGACAAGTCACATGCTGCACTGCTTAGCAATGCCATTACAGCTACACATATTGGAAAAGCAAGCGTTTGATTACCTGGCAAATACTAGAAAAAGATTTACTATGGGAGGAATTGAAAATGAATGAGGAGACACCTGTGGCTTTTAGAGTTTTCCAGATTTCCCTGCAGCTCTGAATGTGCTCTAAGGCCTGCGTCAGTTGCTCTGTCTGAGGAGTAACAGGAATCTTTGTGACACACTATGCCCTCTAGTGGCTGCTAGCTGACATAGCAGCTGGGAGAAACCGCATATGAGCAGTGCAGAATTGTGGGTATTCCCCGGAAACCCTACCTGAGGTGTTGATTGTGCAGACATCCTATAGAGCTCCAGGCAAGCTGCAGCAGCCATGAGGAGGCAGGTCTTCTGCCCCATGAGCACAGCTTTTTCAGGCGGGCAGAACTGGGACAGCTACAAATGTGCACATGATCACGCGTGTTCGGAGGGAACAGACCCCATGGGAGGTGCTAGATAAATGTCCACACGTAGCTGAACTGCTGTTTCCAGTGTCTGGGACAGGAATTGCCATCAGCCCCAGGTACTAACCTGATAGGAGAGCACAAAGAAATCCCGCATCCTGTCAGGAATTCTCACACACTGGAGGGCCAGGTTCCATGCTGGTTAATAAAAAAAAAAAAGTCAAGGGGGGGGGGGCTCTACTGCTGACTGGGGAGGGGATGGGGATGGGGAGGGGAGAGGATTTACCGATCTTCCTGAACCAGCTGGCCTCATCGGCCCGTGTTGCTGGGTCCCAGCCAAGCTCGCTGGGGAGCTGGGATACCTTCTGCAGAGCTGTGAAGGTGGGGGGAGCATGGTTAGCGGATCACTGTGTACCAGACTGAGAGACGTCCTTCTACAGTCAGCCAGTGTCATGCGGGGAGAGCCGGTGGACAGACAGGACCTCAGCCTGTTCTAAACCCACGCCGAGGTGTCTGTAAATGTCAAATGTCCACATTCAGGAGCTGAGAAGCGTGACTCACCCATTGCCAGGTATGACAAGACAGCATCCAAATCTGCATCACTGCCAAGACAGAACACAGAAGAGTCAATTTTAACTTGGAAAAGTTATTTACATACTTCCTTCAAGTGCAAATTAACTACTATGAAAATGACATTTGGTAAAACCAGAGCGGATCGTGTTTGACTTCGGCGCCACCTGCTGCCTGTATAACAACTTCCTCACTAACTACCAACCTCATTTCCTCACTTTCATTTTCCGTGGCAGAAAGAACAAGTCGAACCAAGCACCTGTAAAAGACAGAGGGCCTCTGAGGTTTACAAACAGACAACCAAGCATATCTGTGTTATGAATTAACCTGCACCCCCCTACTTAGTCAGCTCCTCACAGCATTATTCATCTAGTCCATTTTTTTATGAAAAAACTAAGAAAATGGTCCAGATTACCAGATAAAATCCTTCAAATACCTCCAGCCCAAAACAGCAGCAGTGAGCCAACCAGTCAGGAAATTCAATGTCAGCTGATGTGAACCCATATGGGAGCTAGGGGGCGCCACAGGCGCGTCTATCTGCTGTGTGACTTACCGCAGCGCCCTGAGGACCTGCACGCTGTCCGCCGAGCTCTGGCACAGGCTCCGCAGGGCTGTTGTGGCCGTGTCCGGCTGTCCGTTCTAGGGGATCACATGCAGGCATGGTCACCACACACCCCCTCGGTCGGCATGGTAACTGCGGGCAGCATGGGTCGCTTACCTCTAAGGCCATATGTGCCGCTGCAGCCAGCAGGTCGGAGGCTGCACGGGCCCCCATCAGGAGGTGCTCCTGGCACGAGACGGGCTCCACCGAGAGCTTTGCCATCTGCCTCACGGCTTCCGTGGCTGTACAGACACAAGCCGGGCGAGCCAGGGGATGCATGAGCTTCCTGTGCAGGGTGAAACCTTTCAACCCCCACCCCGGTGCAGAAGCAGAACCGCCATCCGTACCCTGCGGCATGTCCTTCTCCAGAAGTGCCACCTTGTAGATGCTGAACTGGGTGAAGATGTTGCCGGGGTCACATCTCTCAGCCTCAGTCACGGCATCCTTGGCCTGTTACTCGCATATCACCCATTATACCGTCAGCATATAAATCATTAACAAAGGTTAGCAATATGGAGGATTACATTTAATGGCAAATGTCAGGGTTTCGCACACATCTGGGATGGGGTTGCAGGGAGGCCTAGAGCCAAAACTGCAGGTACCTTGGTGCTTATGGACCATTTGCCTATTAGTTAACAGCTCTAATGGTGCATTTTCAAACAAGCCATGTAACCTTGATCTATTCTAATGAAAATATTCCGTTGAATACATTTGTGACGTGTATGGTTAGCACTAGTGTAAGTCACACTGGGGTCCTTCATAGCAGGCGCTAGGCGTCTAAACAGCTTAACAGGAGAACTGGCCTGGGCAGTACTGAGCACAGGCCCACAAGCAGCACCTTCTCCAGCTGCTGCAGCTGCAGGAAACAGGAAGCCCGGTTCCGCTGCAGCTTGGCCAGGTTCTGATCCATGGCGCCAGCCGGGTAGAAACTCAGGGAGTAGCTGTACCACTGCAAGGCCTCTGCGTAGTTGTGGGCCTGGTGGGTGTAGGAAGAGGCTTCACGAAGGCACCCGAGCAGCCCTGAAAGTGTCTCTGTGGCATCGACAGGCCTGGGCCTACCTCAAAGTGCCTGGCGGCTCGGTCCCACAGCAGGCTGTGCAGAAGGCAGAGGGTCTGAGGGGACAGCGGTTTGCCGGCATGGTGTTCTGTGGGCGAACAGACTTTCTGAAGGACTTGGGGGACTCATCTTACCACTGCGGCCAATCGTGGTGTCACTCAGCTACCATCATGACTGTGACCTGCACTCTGAAGCCACCCCCTGCTTACCTCACAGCAGCATGCAGCCGCCACCCTCCGAGCCCAGTCCTCCGGACCACACCCCACCGCATACCCAGCCGCTCCTCCAGTACCTGCCATGATGCGCTCCACCTGCTGCTTCCCCTGCACCTCCCTGCCCCTCTGCAGCAGCAGCTCCACATGCAGCACCAAGGCCACTCCCAGCTCAGGGCTCGACTCAAAGCGCTGGCACACCTGCTGCAGGAACTCAAAAGCCAGGCTCTCCCTGAGCAGAAGGGGCAGAGCACCAGCACCTTTCACTAATAATGGCTAAATGAAGCTTCATGATCCATTTTCTGTATTTTTTGGTCCCACAAGACGGCGCTATTGGTTTGCTTTGGGGCATGACTGGAGCCCTTTTTTGAATAGAGGGCGCCATCTAGTGAAGTCAGAAAAAACAGCAATTGGTTCATGAAGCTTCATTTTACCTATTTGTCCATGAGAAGATTTGCTTCCATGCACAGAGCTTATAGCATGCAGTTTGCCAGCCGGTTTGAGGCTAAGAGCCCAGGTCAGGTGACCTACTGCTGGACAAACTGCAGCTCATCATGCTACCTGACTGAAATCAAAGCAGTTCACTCACAAATCTGTTGATCATTTGCGAGTTAAGGTAGACATCAGTGAAAAAGCAGGGGTTGGAGCCCATTGCCGAAGCTCTGCAGCTGTACCTGTTCTCTGTCATGAGCAATCTCACTGTGCTCAGACAAACATCAAGAGGAATCTCTGGGCCAAGCAGCTCCATTACGGCTGATCACGAGGGTGGGAACACAGACAGGTGTGTAAAATGTCACTTTAATACATAATACATCTGATTCATTTCATAAACTATAACCAGCTCTGCTGGGCAGGGCTTCATTCACTATGACCAGTCATGTTTTTTGAAGCCATATTTTCTGGGCTATGCAAATTTGCATTACACCCACCGGCTCTGACGTGTTCGTCTTGGGCTTTGCAGGTCAGTAAAATCCGCATTTTTAGGACTAGTCCTGATGGGTGCATGCTTTCCTGAAATGCAGCAACACCACACACACTGGGATTTCGGGATTGTGGGACAGAGGCTGAAGCGGCAGCTTTCACAGAGGTGCGCAAACAGTTTCAAATACCGACACGGGCGCACCTTGTTGGCTAAGTTCACAGCACTGAGGGCCTTTTCCTTGTACTCCTGACAGTCCCACTCCAAAAAGACAGTCGCAAGAAGCCTTAGCACTTTGGCCTAAGCAGAGACAGAAGGAGACAGTGGACACTTCACACAGCCTCCTTCATTTTTCTGCCACTTTGAGCTGCCCATCGCGGGTCAGGCACTTACCCTCACTGAAGCTCCGGGGCCAAACTCATTCATCTTCCCGATGTCATGGCTCTGGCTGCAAAGCAGGACCAACTCGCCTGAGCCCTTACAGCTACCTGCCCGTCGGCAGAATGTCAACCACTCACAGCATCAGTTTGAGCCCAAATGAGTCAAATCCATTGTTCTCCTTAAGTGTTTTGGGAGAATTACAATTAAACAGTGGGATATCTTGGTTGCTCACAACCATAAGTCACATTGGAGCAACTGAAAGTCATAAGCAAGTATGTATAAATATCATGAAAACATCCCTTCGTTTTTTTTACAGACATCATGTAGTATTGTGCAAAAAATGCTCCATAAACCAGTTTATAATGACCCAGAGTGTTTCCCACTTTCCTTCACTCTTAACACAGGTACCTCAGCCAAAAGGTGCTCTCCCTGTACTTTTTCAAGTTGTAGTTGTTAATGCCAAAGTTATAACACAGGAGACAGAGGTAGCCAGTCTGGAAAAGAAAAAAATTACATTTTCCAGAGCCTCACTGCACAGGACCCTCAGCATTACGGTGTGTGGGGGTTAGATAAGACTCACAACATTCACTTCCGATTTTCTTAGCCCTAGGAGAAGCCCCAAAATAAGCCAGGGGGTCCCTACCTCTTTGGGAAGCCGATCCAGCATGTCCTTGCACCGGGAGACCTGAGAGACGGCCCCCTGGTGGTTATCCTGCATCAAAGCCTACAGAAAGGAGAAGGGTCAAGGGCACAGACAGTCAAACAGGTGTCTGAAATGTTAGCATTACTGAAGATGAGCATTACCCTATTTGGTATTCATAATTCACTTTTCTGTTTATAGAAATGACACATATCACAGTGTTCTCACAGATTCAGCCTGGTATGTCAGAACTCTGAAAAGGTCTTTCTCGATGTCTCCTTTTGGGATGTTGATATCCATCCTTCTCTCACCTCGGGACATGAGTTTGCTGTATAAGACCTCCAGACTCTGAAAATTGTAGGAAAATATATAGAATAACAACAATCATCCATCTTCCAATTGCTTATCCAGCCAGGATCCTGGAGGGATGTAGTCTCACAGGACAGGGCACAAGGCTGGAGTACACCCTGGCTGGGATACGAGTCCACCAAGGGTATGCACGCAAAATCGCACAACATGGACATTTTAGAGACACCAGTTTACAAAACTGCATGTCTTTGTACTGTCAGAGTACGTGCAGAAAACCCATGCAGAAAGAGTAAATATCACATACACAATATCACATGCACAGAGCAGGGGTAAGATTCAAAACCCCAACCCAGGAGGTCTGAAGCAATAGTGCTACCCAACAAGTCAGGGTGGTGACTATTGCAGACAACAATGGGATGAAAAGTATAGGTTCACATATATACTATAACTTCCCCAATCTGTCTGAAATGTGGAAACAACACGTAAGGTAATGTTTACCATACATGGGAGTCGTCCTCAGAAAGAGCATTATCAATGTCAACTTATCCAGGCACCGTCATGGTGATCTGTAGCTTACCCCAGAAGACATGGAGCATAGAGTCAGGCTTGGACAGGGCCCTTCTACAAGCCCTTACACATTCAGCACCCAGGACCACTCAAACTAACCATGTCACCTGCAGAGCACATATTTGGACTGCAAGGAAAAAAGCTGTCACCCAGGGGAATTCAGACAAGCCGAAAACATGAAGTTTCAAGTTGAGTAGAACTATCATCTTTCAGACTTACTTTGACAGCAAGGCTGAGAAACTCATCTGCCATAGAGGGATTTTTGCAGTCAAGCCACGTTCTGCCGGTCTTGGTGGCCATCTGCACATACAGAAATGCTTGTAATTTCTACCACAGACCGGGCACTGCCTAAATGTCCATTCACCCATCTTCTAACCACTAATCCTAAACCAAGTCGGGGGAGTTAGGGTGGGGTTGGAGCCTATTCCGGGCAGCACAGGGCATAAGGCTGTGGAACACCACAGTCAACACACCAGTCGATTGCAGAGCATTCATGTAAAGTTTGGGCAATTTAGAGACAGCGGTTAGCCATAGTGCATGTTTCTGGGCTGTGGGAGGAAACATACACATCACAGGGGGAGTATGCAAACTCCGAAGACACTGACATGTGGGATGCAAAGTCCCAACCTGGAGGTGTGACGCTGCATGAAGCTCTTCCTTTCAAGGTTATTTGTCTTTCTAGATGTCATGTATCCTATTTTTTAGTGAAATGTTTCAGTTTTCTCTTATAATGGGCTCTTTATTGGTTCTTCACTTTATTAAAGTGGCATCCCCCCCTACTGTCAGTGTTAAGGACCACATGTCCCTGTTTCGTGGTGACACCCACTACCTCACATTTCCTGTTCACCTATGCTGATTTTTCTGAGTGTGTTTACACAGTGCTCACAAACTAAAGCAAAGCAACACAGATCTCCTACTCAACACAGATCTCCTACCTGCAGCGAGAGGTCTACTGGAGTTAATCAGGTGAACTCACCAAGATCTGTCTGCGAAGTGTGCTTTCTGATGGGCTGTCGGTCTCACACACATACAGCAGTCTGCATGCCACGTGGCGAACTAATGGTAAGTGATTACAACAGTCCAATAAAGACACATGTATTAAATACTGTTATTATAAGGTTATATAAAAACATTTCCATGTTTGAAGGGATTATTGCTACCTATCATCTACTTGGTCTGTAAATATTTGTATAGTTGTACAGCTTGTATGGGTGAATATTTTTAGTGAAATAATTTGATTCTAATCAGCTGTTTTAACTACAGATCTCTCTAGTTGCATGTTCCTCTTTAACTGTGAAGGACTGTACATTCACTTGCAGATCTCGAAGTTTACACGGTTACCTTTGGCTTTATGCTCGAGACCTATAGTCGAACCCACATGCTTCGTCACTGCCCAGTTCCACAGTTGTACGGCGGTCTCTTCCACCTGCATATGCGTAGTACAGACACGCTAGACCGCTAAACGTATTGGCGCATGCGTGCTGATCGAAATGATTACAAGTGTTGGATTAATTGTGGAACTACTACATATCATTAAAATCTAAATTTTGGTGGAAGGGATTATCTTATTTAACGATCTCTAAAGCACATCACTGAACTTTAGCTGATGACCTGTAAATTAAGTGCACAACAGGGATAGTTTGCGCGTTCCAGGTATGCGCGCACCCCGCGACGCATACCACAAATGGTTCCCACCTCTGGATCCCACGATCTGGCGGCGGTTAGAGTTTCCAGACTTGAAACTTCACTGAACAGGTTTTCAATTATTTCGTCTATATTCACATTTATTTGATTCTCCAGGAGTTTTTCTGTGGAAACTGAAAGGAAAATGTAAAAATAGGAAATGCGGTGCTTCCGAGCTCGTTAAACTGTATCAGACGAACCGAAAAAAAAACAATATACCACAGTAAATAATTTAAACCGGTTGCTGGCTGCGATAACACCTCGTAAAAGACTGTCAGGCAGCGTACTGGGTGGTCAAGAACTACCTACCTCTAATCTGTGCAAATAACGTTTCCATTCGTAAAAATAAAAATATATACTGCGTGTGAAATGGCTTACGGGTGTGTAGCTGTACACGGCTAACCGGCACGCGGGGAATCGCGCGAATGTCCGCGCGCCCTTATGTTTAGTGGTGGAGGAAGTACTGAAGCTTAGTACTTAAGTAAAAGTACAAATATCCTGCAAAATATGTACTCAAGTAAAAG
>JAODJU010000002.1:26809167-26823090 GCA_026776725.1 Gnathonemus echidnorhynchus
GCCCAGTTGTGTTGTTGGTCTATTGTTGGGTATATTTTGGAAAATGTAGGAGTGATGTGGGACTTGAACCCTGGTCCTTGGGCTGTGAGGCAGCAGTGCTAACCATTGTGCTATCTGGCCACCATCTCCTACTTTCTGCTGTAGGTAATTGATGTAGTTGCTTTCTTTAGGCTCCAGCTCTCATTCTCAGTGATCCAAGCTTTTAGCAACCATGGTGCCTGTAGTTTGAACCTGGTAGTCTGGCATGGGGGCCCAGTTGTGTTGTTGGTCTATTGTTGGGTATATTTTGGAAAATGTAGGAGTGATGTCTCCCCTATGGGGGGAGAGGGACCTTATAGTAAAGAATCAGGATCCTCCCAGACCAACAACCCAACAAGGCTCCCATTCAAACACTGGCCAGACCAAATCCAGCTTAGCTTCACACAGACTACCCAGTCCAAACTACAGGTACCATGGTTACTGACAACTAGAGCCACTGATCACTGAGAATGTGAGCTGGAGCCTAAAGAAAGCAAATACATCAGTTACCTACAGAGGGTAGTAGGCAGCGTGGCTGGATAGCACAGTGGTTAGCGCTGCTGCCTTACAACCCAAGGACCAGGGTTCAAATCCCAGCACCCAAGCTATGGGTGAGGGTGTCTGGGACTATCTGACTGTGCATGGGGAGTTGGGATTTAAATGAAAATACTGTGTATAGTCTAAAAATCTATATTCAATATATAGACAGGGAGAGTAACAGGGAAAGGAGGCAGAGTCCAGGGCCAGTGGCAGTGCCTGTGTCTGGGGGTGTATCACCCCCCCCCCCCCCATATATTTTTTGAGAAAGCTGGGTCAACCAGTCCCTGGAGCATTTGCGGTTATGTGTCCAATGACCATGGGGTCAGAAGCAGTGACTGATGAGCCACACGCCAGGCTGTGTATGTTTGTAACATATATATGGAAATTGGCAAAGGTTCCCCCCATCTTCATTTCTTGGGCTCCTCCTGTTGTGCTGTTAACTGGCACCTCTAAATCTCCCATTGTGTGTGATTGAATGTGCCCTGTGACAGACTGGCATCACATCCTGGGTGTACCCCTGCTTTGTGCCCTGTGAATATCTGTTTTCCTGTCCAGGGTGTTTCTCAGCCCTGTGGTGCATGAGATGAGGCTGTAGGTGCTCCTGTGACCCTAATTGGGAAAATTGCTTGGAACATGGATGAATTTGACCAATATTGATTGCCCATAGTGTGCGATTGTGTGGTATAAAGTATTTGGTTTATTAGTAATTCAGGAAGAGTGAGGCATAGTGACTGGTGAAATGAGATTCATTCGTCTAACAATATAACTATATAACAATAAACGATTCAAATCATTTATTGTTATATGTACAGTAGAAAAGTGCATTTCTCTGTGCAATGAAATTCTTACTTTGCTGTCCACACAAAAATGGCAAGGTACAATATACGTGTAAAGTACAAAAGAGCTTAATGTGCAACAAATTACAGTATGAGGTAGTATGGTATGTTAGTATGATGTCCATTATTCATACTCCTGTTGGCTGTTAAGGAGTTAAGGGGAAGAAGGAGTTAAGTCGGGAGGTTCTGAGGTTCTAGATTTCACATTTCTGTACTTCCATCCTGAGGGCAGAAGTGTGAACAGTCCGTGTTGGGGGTGTGTGGGGTCTTTGAGGATGGAAGCAGCTCTCCTCTGGATTCTGGTAGCTGCTCTGCAAAGAGGGAGTCCTGATGATCTTCTCTGCAGTCTTCACCACTCTCTGCAGGCATTTGCAGTCCATAGCTGTAGTGCTGCTGTACCACGCTGTGATGCAGCTGGTCAATGTGCTCTCCACAATGCAGTTGTAAAAATCTTGGTTGACATACCAAACTTCCTCAGCCTCCTCAGGAAGTACAGCCGCTGTTGAGCCTTCTTGACCAGCTGTGTGGTTTTCAGTGTCCAGGTGAGGTCCTCAGTGATGTGGACGCCCAGGTACTTAAAGATGCTCACCCTCTCCACTTCAAGCTCCCAGATGAACAGTGGCTGATGAGGCCTCCTCCTCTTCCTCATGTCCACTATCATCTCCTTTGTCTTGTCCGTGTTGAAGGTGAGGTTGTTGTCCGGCCACCTCTCTCCTGTAGGCCGCTTCGTCCCCTCCAGTGATGCGACCGATCACTGCGGTGTCATCCGTGAACTTCAGGATGATGTTGTCTTTGTGGGAGGCGACACAGTCGTGGGTGAACAGGGTGTAGAGGATGGGCTGGGGACACGCTGTGGGATGCCAGTGTTTGTGGTGATGCTGGCTGAAGTCCTGTTGCCGATCCTGACAGACTGAGGTCTGCCAGTCAAAAAGTCCAGGAGCCAGTCACTGAGGCACAAATGGTGGCATTGCTTTTGTTCAGCTCTACAGCAGGAAAGGAAAAGCACACTAACTTGCTGCATAGTTATAGAACCACAAGGTGGCACAGTACTAAAATGGAGCCGAATGACTTAGTCAGAGGAGAGTTGTCTACCTAGAATAAACACACACACAAAGATGGAGACCATGGCCAAACAGGAATCAAAGCCTTAACTGTGGAGGTTTAAGACGGCATTACTGGCTGTCCTGCCCCATAATGTATGCTAATATTACTCCAGCAATGCCTTAGGCTAAGATGCGATGGGGAAATTCTCAAGAATGAACAGCTACAGAACATGCTTGGTCATATAGATCTAGAAGGACAGCAGATAACAGTGCTTGGTTCTAACCCTAGTGCTGAAGGTGTGGGTGTAAAACTAAGTAATCTGGGCTGATGCTCTGGAACAGTAGTCGAAATGAACCCGAAATGTCAAGACGACCCTGTACGTGATGAGGAGTATGGAAGATGGATGCCTAGATAGGTGGCAGTATATGTTTGTTCTCCTGGTTTGTATTAATTATTTGCTTGCTAATTAGTTCTTTTACCTTTCCTTTGTACAGCTCCCTGACTCATCACCTTTGCCCATATATGCCTGTGTTGCCATGTTAACATCAGGAATGCCTCTGGGATGGGGTTCACCTGTATATTCATGGCTGAATCATATTATATGGACAACATTATACGGACAAAGGTATTCGGACGCACCTCCTAATCATTGAATCCAGGTGTTTCATTCAGATTCATTCCCACAGGTGTATAAAATCAGCCACATAAGTATGCAGTCAGGTTTACAAACACTTGTGAAAGAATGGGTCATTCTGAAGAGCTCAGTGAATTCACGTGTAGTACTGTCAGAGGATGCCACAAGCAATAAGTCAGCTTGTGAAAACTGTTCCCTGCTAGATACAGTATTCCACGATCAACTGGAAACTCGGCTACGAATGGCAGACCATGCAAAGTAACGGAGCAGGGTCACAGAGTGCTGGGGTACATGGTGCGTAAATGTCACCAACATTCTGTTGACTCAATAACTGCAGAGTTCCAAACTTCCTCTGGCATTAAGGTCAGCAAAAAAAAACTGTATGTTCCAGTGAAGGGAACTCTTTATGCTGCAGCATACCAAGACGTTTTGGACAATTCTGTCCTTCCAACTTTGTAGGAACAGTTTTCGGAAGGTCTTTTTCTGTTCCAGCATGACTGGACCCCAGTACACAGAAACCAAGGTCCATAAAGACATGGTTGGGTAACTTTGCTGTGGAAGAACTTGACTGGCCTGCACAGAGCCCTGACCTCAACTCCATCAAACATCTTTAGGATGAACAAGAACAGAGATTGTGAGCCAGGCCTTCACATCAAACATCAGTGTCTGACTTCACAAATGCTCTTCTGGATGAATGGGCAAAAATTCCCACAGACACACTGCAAAATGAAGCTGGACACCGCAAACTGGCCCCAGTTCTCCAGCAAAAATGGCTTTTGAGCACTGTGCTTTTAGGTTAGCATTTCAAGCATTATTATCTAGCCACCCTGCTGGGGTCTTAGCCTTATTCTGGGGACTTACTTTAGGGGAAAAAAACAATAATCAAACTATGCGCCTACATTTCATATAAACTGATTAGACTAATCTGATTTGTCTTGAATATTTTCCTATTGCAACCATGGCTACATTCAAGCATCTAGTAACTGCATATTAAGAGATAGAGTTTGTCAAAGGTTAATTTTAATCCATCAAATCCGTCATTGTTCCATAATCCAGTGCAAAGTCACTGGAGCTTATCCCAAAAAGGAATGGATACTGAAAATGATTTTTATAGGTAATTAAATGGGGGAAAGCATATTATATTGTAAAAGGGAAGCAATAGTGTATATTAAAACAGCTAAGTAAGACACCTACACACACACAAACACACATTTATTTATTTCGAATATAGCCCACCGTCAAACTACCCTACAGTATTGGCCGATCCCCTGACTATTGATAGGAATAAAGTAGCCTACAAGAGGATAGAAATTTGAACTCCCATAACCTGTCTTCTTTGGGGTGGGAGCTTGTTTTCTATATTAAGCCAGAGTATCTCCGGCTCGGAAAGTCGCTTTGAGGCATTGCTCGCGACTCGCCCCATTTGCACCAGAAACCCCGTTCCAGCTCATCCTGTGACGCCTCCCTTCCTCTGCTTTTCCTATAAAAGCCGCTGGTTCAAAGCGTGCGATCACTGCTCAAATCGGAGAGCTGGAAATGCAGTGCGGACACGTTTATTTTTAAAAAGGCATCGGTATCATTTATTACCCATAATGGAAGAAACTGGTTGAAAATCAAGTACGTTTATAGAAGCGCAGCACCTGTCGGAGATTGGCGGACCTCTGTCCGGGGGCCTGGAGTATAAGGAATACAAACAAAGTTTATTATATGGACAAACCGGTCCTTTGAATCTATTTCCAGAAGTGTACACATCGTCGGCACGTTTCCCAGCGGTGTTTTTGCGGGGCTTTGGGGAAGTTCCTGTACCCCGCTGTAATCCCACCAGTGAAAATGAACAGATCTCCGTGCGCATCGCTCTCACTCTTCTTATACTGTGTAGCGAGTGGTGAGTCCGGCAATCTTGTGCATGATTTCTTATATTTCCCATTTCTTCAGCCATGAACCATACCATTTGCCATATATGATAGGCCAACTCAGGTTGAAACTTGGTTCTTCGACATGTCTGATGAGTGCCTTGGTATCAACACTGCCCTTGCGGGATATAAAAAATCGCAAGTTGCCAATGTAAAATGTTTGTATTAGGTTACGTATAAAAGCACTATGTAAAACAAATTGTCACATACTAAGTGTCGATATTATGGTTAATTCGCACTTGATTATTTTGTACTCTTGAATACTACTTAATTGGCGTTTCTCTAGAGGAATCGTCAATGAAAAGCGAATTATTTCATTTGCAAATTTGAAAAGATGACGCATTTGTTTATGTTTAACATTTATTTTAACGTGTTATTGTGGGAAAAACAGTGGCCTATCAACGGAAAGTGTTTCTTTTGCCAGTAAACTCCGCACTTACGTCGTGGGCGCGATCCCTATTGTCTCCACTAGAGGGCATGGTTGCGCTGAAGCTCTGCTGTGCAATGGCTCTAAACGCTGTGCAACTTGTAAAATGCTGGAAGGGGGCTTGTGCTTAATCAGTCATTCTTGTCAGCGCGTTATTGCCCGTGTATTTGTAAGGACACTGACCCACAATAGTATTTCAATAAGGCATATATCAAGCACACACAAATGAGACAAACTGTTTCTCCCACAGTTGGAGAAAGTCAGACTGATTTGATAATCTAAGGAATGCTTGCACTGAGGGCCCCATCGTGTTTGCTGCTTTTCCTCCCAAATCAGTCTATGAATTGATTTTGACTGAGTGAGCTGTAGATGTTGATATACAAGTTAAACCATTTAAATACTGAAAACAACATGTGCTTTAAAATATTACTTACATGAGGACTGCCAATTTGACAGAACCTAATAATAACAATAATAATAACATTTACACCTTCTCACGCAAGTTAACATTCTTTGCTTGATTTATGACCCTATAACAGCATTCTTACTTACGCAAAAATGTATACAGATTATACCAGTTAATGTTCGCATCCCAGCACCTTTCACAGAATTTTTATTTGTTTAAGAGACAGTTCTTTCAGTGGTTGCCTGCAGATATTGATGTGTTACGAGGAGACATT
This sequence comes from Gnathonemus echidnorhynchus, assembly GCA_026776725.1. Taxonomy (NCBI): domain Eukaryota; kingdom Metazoa; phylum Chordata; class Actinopteri; order Osteoglossiformes; family Mormyridae; genus Gnathonemus; species Gnathonemus echidnorhynchus. Next base: position 26,815,260 of record JAODJU010000002.1, read on the forward strand.
GCTAATGATTTTGTAAAGTACCAAAGCTGATCCACGCTGTTTTCCATTTTCTGTGCATCTGACCTGTATGATCATACAGTGTGATAATGTCTTCTGTTATGGACAGTTAGTGACTTCTCCAATCTCTCCATAATGCGAGATCACTACAACTGCGGTACCTCGTATTCCTCATTGTATCACTCCTAGTTTTCGGAGAGTTTTATTATTATATTATACCACATCAGTTTTATCAGTGCTACAGATTTGCTTTGATGTCAGACTGATATTTCGAAGAAGATGCATGCGATGAAAAGTATCCGTCCCTTGTTGTCCAACCTGCCACACGGCCACGCAACCGACGTCTAGCTAGTGGGAACAGACTGTTCAGGACAGTGTTAGGAACCCAGCTATGAGCACCAGCGAAAGGCCGGGGGGGTCATGGAGGCTGCTGATGTTTGCACAGATGCGGAGGAGTCTGAGAAGCTAAAGGCATGCTCCTGTACCGGATGGGTCTCAATCCGGATTTAACTGGATGAGACCCAGTCCAGGTTTGCATAGTGCAGGGGTTCTGGGGGGAGGGGCGGGGGACTGAGATGTTGTGCAGTGATTACAATAGAAGTTCTGCCGTTGGGTGATTTTACGTCCCGCATTGTATTCTTACAAAGGCAAACATAAACCATGATTCAAGTATGAGTGCTATTGGAATGAAAGGTTATAACACAGACGGCTTTGATTTCCATCTTTCCTGACAGCCCACCTCATTTTGTGAGTGTGAAAAGCTGTCAGCCTCTCTAAATATCCTGCTCTACCCTCAACCACAAACAGCAGCCTCCCCCCCTTCAAATGATGTAATGTTTCCCAACCTGCTATTGATCTTGAACATATTCTTCTGGGTCAGCTATGTTCCCATATGATTTTAATATGTGTTTTTTTTAGCATTGTGCACCTTCCCTAGTCTTCCTCCTCGAACTGACGAGGCATGGAGAGGATGGTGCTTCAGCTTCAGTAGAAGTTGGCCAAAGACAAGGGGACTTGAAGGGGGAGCTCACTTCACATATCGAAAAATGTCGCTGAGCCCAATGAGGGCCGTCAGCTCCTTCCTGGTTTTCCGTTTTGCTGCTCGGCGAGAAAGTTCCGCAGCGTTGTGACATTTTCTGCTTTCTCCTTTTCAGTTATCTGAGCGATCATGACAACCTCTTCATCTGAATTACACATTGACGAATCCAGAACGTAATATTGCCGGACTGAGCCACTGGCGTGAATCGGTAATGATTTGTGTGATTGTTTGAGGCACTCAGCACTCATATTATGACTGGTCAGACCAGTGCTTGATGAATAGCCACTGAGCCCTTGTGTTCCATGTCTCCCATTTCCTAAGAGAAAATGGGAATTTGAGAGGTCCGGGATGAATCTTGTTTGTACTGTCTAAGTATCCAGGCTCTTCAGATTTGGGTGTGTGTGTGTTTGCATGGATTTTGCTGTATTTGTAGGGAAAAAAACTTTAAATTATTTTAAGTTGTAGCACTAAAGATACGTTGCAGTTGGGGTAAAACATTAATTGCCCTTGATGGGACATTGATACATGGGTGGAAATGCGAGCGTGTGTTTGAGTGTACTGTCACTTTTAACAGGAGAATCTGCAGCCTAACACAAACAATCCTATTGCTTCTTTAGCCTGGAAAGCAGGCCAAGCCCTGCTCCGGGGAGCCAGCAGCCCCCCCTTGCTGCTGAATCAGTGACTACACCTTATTTTGGAAAAAGGCTTCACTGCCTTTCCTTTCCCCAGTGAAGTCCATAAATCTGCCTTCAGCACACATTGTGCTCTGGCTCTCCATTGTCCTCTCCGAAGATCCAGATGTAAAGGCAGCTCATTGCCGAGGCTCTAGCCTTGGTTTCTGCGACCGTGTGGCACAGTGGCATGGACTGGGACCCTGGAGCCTGCAGTGGACCGGCACTGTCAGACAAAAAACATTGTTCTCCTTCTAAGTAAAAAGCATGAGTAAAGAATAGACCCGTCACATTACACGTCAGTAGCTTTGGGTGAGAAAATGCTTATGGAAAAACTGTGTTAGAAAGGATGTTTGAGCCAAAGAATAACACCCCAGTTCAACCCACAGGCAACAGGTTTTTGTGGGGTCCTATATTTCCCTGCTGTAAGTGCATAATAACCGAAGAATTAAATGTAACGCACATGGCTGGGGGATTCATCACGAAATCATGAGTCTGTCAGGACCTTTGCAGAAGAGACCCATTTAAGGACTGTGCAGAAACAGGGAGGGACTGACAAGAAGGTCCTTGCTGACTTCTGTGTAACTTCCAGTCGCTGCTGTTCTGCTACCGTAACCATGGAAACCACATATCGGCAGTGAGTCGCCTTGCCTCTCCTCTGCACTTTAGTGCTTATCAGCTAGCCGGCCTCAGCGTATTTTTGTTCCTTTTGTCTCTTCGGTCTCGGATTCTGTAACATGGGCGATCGGTGGGGTGACGCGGCACAGCCGTGCTTCGCGTGAGGGTCTCGCGTGACGTGCCCGCCTTCACCCTGAGCCTGCCCTGGCTCGTGGGGCAGTCCTGCCCACGTGGGCGGATGGCACTGCCAACGCAGGAAGCACACAGAGATCCGCTGCCAGGCCAGTGAGCAGGGAGTTCCGTGCATTCTTCTCCAGCAGGCGGGCTTACAGCGATGGGGGGGGCTTCCCCCAGGCAGACTGAGATTCAACAACACCCGTGGTCTGCCCCTGGGGAGTACAAGGTCCTGCACTTACCATGTCGCCATGGTATTTATGAGTGTATTTACAATACAACAATACAGCTCAACCATTAGCCTGTATTGTTCCCAAAGTGTGCCTTTGTTTAGTGAGCAGCCTGGTGCTCTTCATTGTTTTGACAAGGACATTTCTCATGTCCCTCAGGGCAGAGGTTCATCTCTGATCATGTTGCAGTGTGTTTCTTTTCGGCCTTTGAGAGCAGTAGTTTGTGCGAGCAGTTTCAGTTTAATCACTGGCCAGACGGCTCGGCCTCTCTGCCCCTCCTTAACCCTCCCATTCCGCTAGACACATCACCGGAACACAGCTGATGTCGGCCCTGGGAAGCTGGAGTGCAGGAACATAGCATGGTGGGGTTTGACTAAGGAGATGCCAAGTCCTGCTGAGAAAGTCAGCAGTAGATACTAAACTGGAGACTCAAGGGCCCATGAGCTACACAGTTCTCTGATTTAAGGCTGAAAGATTTTAGCTCATATACCTTTATTTGGGTTGAGTAGATGATGCTCAGGAGAAACAGTAGGTCCTCGTCTGGAAACTTCTGTAGGTAAAAACCCAGCGAAGTGGAGGCGACACCACAGAGGTACAGTACTATGCAAGTCTTAGGCAGTCAATGGAAACATTTAAAGCTGTTTATCTGGGTAGTAAGTGTATATTTGCTCAGAACAAAAACATGATTTATTATTTTAACATATGCAAATTAATAGTAATGAGGTGTTGACTAGGTGCGGCAGTGACTGAGTCAAAAAATGCATGGCTGTTCTGGATGGTTTCTGCAGATACTGGGGTGGTTTCGAAAAGGCTAAGCTGACACACTTTGACAGACATCATAGTTTTACACCAAGATGAAGATCATCTAAACATCATCTTCTTTGATTGCCTAAGACTTTTGCACAGTGCTGTATATGTGTCCCTTTGTGTGAGTTGATCAGCACTAGTATGAATAAAAACCCGTGTGGAAACAAAGAAGATACTGCAAGCAAATTAACGGCACTCGCTCCAGGGACTTACAGACCTGACTCCCCCAATTGTACTTCGCTATGGATAAAAGTGTCTGCTAAATAAATAAATGTGAATGCAAATTAAGCCACGCCTTCCCCAGGTCTATGAAAGACATGTGCACCACATGTGAGCTTTAGGGAAATAAAACATTCTTATGGCGATTTGGGTTCAAATCTTGGAATTAATATGCCGTGTTATTTTCACTTCCATATGTGTCCTGTTGCTTTTATTAATACACACGCATACCAGGGCTGAAGGTCAAGCACAGTTTCCACATAAGCGGGTTAGAGCTGCCAGCATGGTTTCTGCCATCCAATCAGGCTAGTTGACGCTTCAAAGTACATTAACATGACCTGTTTCTGTAATGCTGAGATCATTCATTTCAAAGGTTTTAGTGCGGCGTAATCACAAAGCGCCCCCACCAGGCTAATGGCAGCATGACAGATTGAGTTTGTTTATGCTTGTGGGACTCTCCCTCCCACCAGCACTAAAAGGAACAATGACAAGCGTGTCTCTTTGTATTTTTGTGTGTATTATGTGTGTGAGGCGTGTACAATGACATCTCCCCGAAGACATCTCAATCCGAGCAGCCATTTGAATGCGCTTTGTTGCCAAGCCTGGTGAGTGACTGACTCAGCGGAGAGCAGCCTGAAAAGGAGGAAGTCGCTCATGTCATGAGAGCAGCGCCTGGCAAACAAGAGGCAGAAGGACAGGCCTTCCAGCCCCCAGCGCCATCAGCAGGGCCTGTCGTCAGCCCTTGCAGGCCTGCCATCGACATTCCCACACCCTGCTGCCCCTTGTCATCCATTGTTCTCCATTTATTTAGCTTGTTCTCGTCTGTTTATTAATAGCCCGTGAGCCTGAACAAGGTCAGTAGTTAATGAAGTGGAGGGCCAGGGGGCGCCATAGAGTACAATCTATTACAAAAGCTGACTGAGATGATGGGCCATGGTTCTGATGTGACCTTGAGTGGGCTGCTCGCACCCGGCTCTGTTCCGTTCTTTTCACCTTAATAACATCCATGGTTGAAACCAGGGAACCTGCGGGTTTTTGGGATGGCCTCTCAGTCAGCCAATAACAGAGGGTCCCCAGGACTGGAGTTGAGAACCGCTGCTTTATTATTGGCTGATGGGAAGGTCTTCCCATAATCCCGCACCCACACCGGCCCTCCATGGAACAGGTTCCCCTGGTTTAAAACATAAAAAAGACATCCTGCTGTTGTGGGTCTGAGTTGAATCTTCACAGATTCAGGTTTATTGGCCAAGTATTTTCACACACACAGGGAATTTGTCTCTGACTGTCAGTGGCTCTCATCCATGCAGCTAAGAGGAAAGGAATTGAAAGGAATGTAGGAATAAATGCAATAGTACAGGGTCATTTAGAGCATGCTCTACTATGGATGGAGTGGTGGCTCTGAGGCTAGGGAGCGCCCAGTCATTCAACTCCATTGGGCCCCTGAGCAAGGCCCTTAACCTTGGGTGTGACGTTAATCTACATCCAGCCCCATAAATCTTGGCGGTTGGTGGCAGGATTGGCACTCCAGCCACCGGAAAAAACCTCACTCTGGTCCATTCGGACTGGCGTGGTGCTGAGGTATCACCTGCCACATGGCTGCACTCAGGTCCTCGTCCCCGAGGTGGTTTGTCATGTGATGGCTGTGGCAACGCGCTGTTTCAGTGCATGTTCCTCACCTCTCTCTCTCTCTACTATGGTATATCACTGTGTAAATGAGCCTTTGTAAAAACTGTCGCTGTGCCCCCGCAGGGCTGCTGGAGGCGCTGGAACTGCCGGCTCCACTGCTGCTGCCCCCAGGCGACACGTCGCTGCACCAGGCTGGAGACTCGCTTCATCTCACCTGCAGGTACGCAGCCTGTCCCGCTTGCCGCCTCGCAGCCGTCCGCTCTCTGCGTGAGCTCCGACTCCTCCCCCCGCACATCGGCATACGTGCATCCCGCCCCAAGACGGCAGATCGCACGCCCCTCTTTGTCTCTGAACCTGTCAGAAATCCCCATTGAGGAATTCACTCAAGCCCATTAATCCTGCAGGAGTAACATCTGTTTCTCTCCTTCATTGTGAAAGTCATATTTCCTAAGTTTACTTCCGAATGACCACATGCGGAGCAGAATTGTTGCTTCATTGTTTAGCCCACAGCATTCATGTCCTCGCTTCCCTCATTTAGGAAGTCAGTAAGTGCCTCCTAGGAGCTTCGCCGATAAGGAGGTCAGCACCAGCTCCTCAGGCCAGCGTGTAGCACACTACTGTCCATCTATGTTATCTTCAGTCCATTTTCCATGGCCTTAAACTCAATGCCAGCTTAAAGCCTTTCCAAACAAGCCTGACACGCTAAGGACTAGTTAGAGACTGCTGTCCATGTGAACTGCGTGTGTTTGGATGACCGGAGAGGTGGGAATGAAGCAGAGCCTCACGCGTATCTGTGACATTACTATTGCTAACAAGTCACAGTAAACAAAAAAATTCACCTGGACGCCTGGGTTAGTGCACAGGAAGTGTCTGACAATTTAAAGTTAATGCATCTGTTAGTAACCCAATTCTTTAAGGCTAAATAATGCTGAATATCTTTAAATTACTCTAGTGAGTAGCTGAGTGAAGCCTTGGATTTCGGCTGTGAATATAAGGCAGCATTCACTTTGCCGTCTGCACCGAGACCCTCCTTGTGGTTCACCCTGTGCTGCCCTCCCCCTTCACTGTTGATTTTGATGGCTCTGGAGTGACGGAATACCTGATACTTGTGCTGCCTTGTCGCTGCCTGTAGGGGGCAGTCCGGGTTGAGCTGGAGCCTGCCCGGGCGAGAACTGGGCTCGGAGGGGGTCTCGGTGTACGAGGAGGTCTGCGAAGGTAACCTCTGCAGCCGCCTCGCTGTCCATGCACTGACGCACGGGGACACCGGCTGGTACAACTGCAGCTACAGCCAGCAGAGCCTGGACAAGGGCAGCGCCACCTACGTCTTTGTCAGAGGTGAGCAGTGGCTGCTGGTCGCCAGACACTCCTCTCTCATCATTGGCTGTGGTCTTCTCTAGCAGACGTGGTTCAGGCCCAGAAAGTACAAATCCAGACCGAGGTTTTGGTCCAACCATCCTGTTGAATATATAGAATCACAGCCACAAGTACTTAAGTGGTTGGTTTTAACAAAACCTTGGTCTGGATTTGTACTTTCAGGACCTGAACTTTCCACTGCCGTTGTCTGTTGTAATGCTAGCTGCTCTGACGGCGTGTGGTTCAGTATGTAAGGATGCTGTGTCTGTGAAGTGAAGGTCACTTGTTCGAATCCCAGGGTTAGCAGAGTGATTTTGTTGTTGAACCCTTAAGCTCATCATCTTCAGGAACCAGCTGAACCGCCTTGCTCAAAAATAAAGCATCTTCTAAAGTAATGTACTGTTTCTGCTATATTTCCCATAATGGCAATTTAGCATTATGGGAAATATAGTAAACGGATTGTAACATGGGCTTTATTCGGATTTGGGTGTGACAAATCGGTGCGAGGGATGAACAGCACTGACAGCTGAGTGGATCTCTGAAGTACAGAACCATATTGGGTCTTGGGAACTGGGCTTCTCAGGCTCAGTGTGTGATAAATGGATGGTCGGGGTTCAAGCAAAGCTCAGGTGATTAAATGGGTTCGTTACCTGGTGTCATCACCTGGGCTGTGCCTTTATAATCGCAGTCACTCATTCATATTCCAGCCGCTCGTCCTGATGCCAGGGAGCATGGGGTATGAAGCTGCTGTACACCCCAGGTGGGATGTCAATGCATTACACACACCGCGGGCAAATTAGAGATGCCAGGTAGCCGAACAGAAGATGGAAACTGAGGCAGGTAATTACTGGCAGATGCTGTTATCCGGAGTCTGCAGATCCCTGCGCATGGATGAGGTGCTCAGAGGAAACCCGCATACGCACTCCACAGACACAGAGCGGACATGGGATTCGAACCCATAACCCAGGTGTATGAGACCACTGTGCTGGCCCACAAGTCTAATGAGAAGTGATTATTTATTTTCACACTGAGTCCATGCACATTCTCATGTCCTATGGCTTATCTCCATTTTATTTTCTCCATTGCGGCACCACACC
>JAODJU010000002.1:26844412-26873031 GCA_026776725.1 Gnathonemus echidnorhynchus
GTCGTCTCCCCCCCCCCCATGTGTCGCCCCTGTTGTGTCCGTCCCGTGGCTCAGGAGCTTCCCCCTACCCCGGCCTGCACATCGATGAGGAGTTCTGCTGCACGCTGAAGGAGGGGACACGGATGCGAGCGCCGGATCACGCCACTCCACAAATGTAAGCCGAGCCCGTCCACCGGCTCAGATCACCTTCAGTCTGACAGCCCTTTCAGATGGGGTGGGGCGGCTGTTCCAGGGGAACCTCTCAGCTGGTGGGGGGCATCTGCGGTGACTACGTCTGACCACTAGAAGGGCTGTACAGCCACGTGGACAGAGGGGTGCACCAGAGCAGAACCTTCAGGTTTCAGGTTTTATTGCCACATGTGTTCAGAGGAACACAGTGAAATTCTTATGACACAGTTACGGTAGGGGTCAGGTGGATCAGGTAGGTCAGGTGCATCATGGGATATGGCAGACGGAAGTGCGGTACAGTTAAAGACAGTGCAAGACAATATGCAGTATAAAAATGAGTAAACAGTAAGCAATAATTGCAATGGGGAGAAGAATGCAAATATACCACGGAATAGTAAAATGAATATTGAGATGCAGAAGTGGAATATTAACAATGTGCAGTACGATGCAGTGGGGGGACAGATGCAGGTCACCGGTTGCTTAGCGACCTGATGGCTTGGGGGAAGAAGCTGACTTTAACAGAACAGATGCACCAGCGTGGGCACATGAGGAGGCAGCAGTGACCTTTGACCCCATAGCACACCGGCCGTGTCCTTCACCAACAGGCTGTTCGCAGACCTCTCCATTTGTGCGCCATGTTTCCTTCTTACTGTGGAAAAGTGTCAGCATTTCATTTTCCTGGAAAGCATTTTATTTGGAGCTAAAACCTCAGGCAGATGATGTTCTAAATGCAATCCAGACATTGGCATGCAAATAATAAAGATGGCATTCCGCTTCATTCAGCAGGAGGCCCAGTCAGCCTGATGGCCTTGCTGATAGGCTTGTTTCACGGGGTGGCAATAAGTATGTGAACATGTGAAAACGTTTAGATGAGTAAGGCCTTAACTTATGACTCTGACCTTTCACCCATGACCTCTGACCCAACTAGCACACATGAGATGAAAGGAGATTTGCTGATTAGCCACCCAAAAGACCACTATTGCTGTTAAGAAAATATTTTGTTTGCACTGTGGGTAACCATTAGAATAGCATAGATTGAAGGTTCAAGGTTTTTTCAGTATATTACAATAATACCGAATATAAATAGGTAGGAAGGACAAAGGGTTCAAAGGGAGGATGGTACAGCAAGAGCAGAGAATCTCATTCCACTGTCATTCCCTTATAATTGCATAAATCTGGGACTGTGGCAGAACATCTGTGGCTTTATGCGACGATTCCCCAGCACTGTAGGCCAAGCAAACAGATCACTCATGAATTCAGTTTGCTCAGCACGTGCCAGCGTTTCTTCTAAAAGTCAGCCCTGTTTATGCTCTTCGTGCTGTGCTCTTGAAAACCCATATGAGCAGCTGATAGCTCGTCTAAACCTCCTTCAGCTGGCCCTCTGATCATGTAAGCAGGGTGGAGATTTATACTAAGAGCAGCTGGGGTACAAGGGCACCGGCTGATCTTCATCACAGTGATGTACCATCACGTCTTAGACCTGAGCTAGAGAGCGATTTGCCTTTAAGCTTCTTTGACTTGGGCTAAGTTACCCTGTGAGTGATAATTTACTTGACGGGGCACAAATTATACAGTATTATACTATTGTTTCTGTATTAATTAACCACAAACTAAGTCTTAGATACGTACTGATCTCTAGGGATGGGAATCACCAGTGACCTCCCCATACGATATTATCACGACACCTAGGTGCCAATTCGATATGTATTGCGATTCTGTGAACATCCCGATTTGATAATATGATTTTTTTTTCTTTTTTCCTTTTTCAGAATTATAAAACCTCGAGCGTGTAAAAAAACGCTGAGTCATACCGCTACAGTTTTATTCAGTAGCTGCACAGCTGAATTGACCATGAGTAAGCGTAGCACACTCCAAATGATTTTCCTCCTCAGAAAGCCAAAGGCAGCATTTAAACAATGCAAATCAACTTCAAATACAACAAATAAGACGTTAACAAAAAGCTACATTTGCTGCTGTCATGGAACAAACCGCACTGAGCTTTCATGCTTCTCCGCTGCCTTGTCGATCTAAGCATGATGTCTAGCAATATCTGCCCTTATGTTCATCATATTGCCACAATACTTTCACAGGGCAAAGTTTGCATACACCGTAGATCATGTCCAACTCCTCTTTACCATATAAATTTTGAAAGCCAAAGTTCCCCCGTACATTGACTTTAAAGTGTGGAGGAGCAGCACGAATCTCCATGTCATTCGCCATTCCTGTTCTTGCTAAACAAAGTTAGAAAATAATTGAATCCTACTACAAGGGGATGCTGTGCTGCCTGTCAATGTGGGAATAGTTTAGAACGCGCCACCTGTAGGATTACAGAGGAACTGCAACCTTTCTCCACCTCGAATCCAAACATATATAAATAATAAATTAATTTTAAAAAAACGATTTCAGAATTAGTGTGCCGAAACATGAATCGCCCCACAAAAGAACCTCAATACATAACTGAATCAATTTTTTTCCCCCATCTTTACTGATCTCATGTTAATTCATCATTAATGAATCGTGACACGTTTTATCTCAAGCAGTTACTATATTTATTATATTTATTATATTCTGTAAACCTTTGTGAACTACTGAAGGAATTACTGAAGGAATGAGTAATGAAAAACACAAGTGAAACACTGATCTCATGTTTGTTCATCATTAATGAATCGTGATGACAATATTTGTTCATGTTTGTTTGATTGTTTATGATTTGTACTTCAGTAGTAACTGAATCATTACTAAATATTTGTGCCCCATCGAGTAAAGTGTTAGCACCTCTGTGTTTATATATGAGGTTCCACTTCAGTAAGGATCCTGTCTGTCCCACAGATACCAGACCATGCTGGACTGCTGGCACAGCGAACCTGGGCAAAGGCCCACCTTCAGTCAGCTGGTGGAACGGCTGGGGGACCTGCTTCAAGATAACGTGCAGCAAGTAAGGCCGCCCTAACTGTAACCCTGGTGCAGCGGTGCCTGCGGTTCACGAACAATTTGGTTCACGACCAAAAATTTGATGAAAAAAATGCATTGGTTCGCGTACAAAATTTGGCTGACGAACAGATTCCTCGACCAGATTCCTTTTTTTATACTAGTGTAGCACCGGCGGGGTGCATGTCCCAGAATGCACCACATGGAATTGTAAATAGAAGGACCACAACAGGCACCCAACAAGCACCGAACCCGAATAAATAGATGGGAAACACAAGGTTGTCAGACTCCAAACTGCAAGATGCGCACACGGTGGGAGATTTACACACGCTAAATACACACAAGACACGGGCAAACACACACGCGACAATAGGGAAATGCAACCATTAACATTAACAACAACAACAATACAAGGGCTTAGGACTGTTAATAAAGAGCCTGATTTCCTCAGCAAGCAAGTGTCCATGTCTCTCTCTGCTCCTGCGATGCCTCGGTCTGCCTGTCACCACACTATATTGTGTTTTTCTTTAAAGTTTTTACTATAAAAACCAGAAAATTAATTAACAAAAATTATTATTTGGTAGGCTTGTGAAAGAATTAATTTCAGTGCTTTCTTATGGGGAAAATTGCCTTGGTTCGCGTACAATTCGGTGCAACCATGTATAGTGGAACATAAAGAAAAGTCTCTTGTTCCTTGATGGATGGAAATCTACTTCATGCTTTGAGTCCCAGAACGTCCCATCAAAGCTGAGGGATGTTTAGATGATTGGCCTTTGATTGGTGAGGCCATGGCAGGCATCTGACTTCACCGTAGTGCTCATGAAACCTCGTGACTTTGTTCACTCTGGTGCATGTGGCTGTTTCCCTACCATAAGGGAACAGTGTCAGGCTGCTGCTGCTCCTGCAAAATGGCCTCTTCTGGACCTTATACCACCATGCAGAGCAATCATAAGATCTGCCCAGGCCACCAGGGACCACCAGCATTGTGAGCTAATCTCCTATCTTCTAACATAAACCCCGTCCAGATGCAGGACTTCTCTAGCTGTTATTGACTATGCCTTGTAACCAAAGACTTATATTCTGGAAAAACTCTGTGAGTATTTTGGGCCATTCGCTCAGATTGCAGTTTTACACATGGATGCTGTTGTGAGCGGTCATAGGAAGCGTGCGTGTGGTTGTGTCTGCACCACGTTGGTCATTAGCTTCAGCTGCCCTGAATGTCCTTGCTGGTCTGTGGTTTGGCCCCTTTGCACTGCGTAACTTCGGGCGCATCCAAGCCCTTCCAGACTTCCACACCGCGAGCTGCTGAGAGGAGTTTCTTGCTGAATGTCTGCGTCAAAGCGTACTGTCAGGATCCAGAGGAGTGAGTCATTCGTGAGAGATTACTGCCCACTGTTCGCTGGAACGAGCCAGGACAACCAGAGGGGAAGAACTGAGCGGATGGTCATTCTCAGCCAGAAGCAGCTACCAAAGCAACCTACCTGCATAAACGGCAGAGTGACCTCCAAGCAGATAGGGGGCACAGTGACACATGGGGAGACACTAATACTCCCTGTTCTGTCATCTACAGGAGGGTAAGCACTATATCCCCATGAACACAGGCCTGCTGAGCAGAGGCACCGAGGCCCACAGCACGCCTGTGCAGGGGGATTCCGGGGGGACTTGGTAAGGCCTGGCACCTTTCACTTGGCAAATGATGAAGCAAAAGAAATGTGTGATACTGCTTTCAGTAGAAGGGGAGTAAGTAGGAGATGCCAGTTTATCGAAACTGTGTGTGTGTGTGTGTGTCTGTGTGTGTGTGTGTGTGTGTGTGTGTGTGTGCAGGCGGGTATACCTATCCTTATGGGGACACAATGTCCCCATAATGTGATAAATATCCGTTTTTTTCCCTTATGGGGACTGGTTTCCTGGTCCCCATAAGGGAAAACTCTATTTTATAAAAATAGGTGACTGCTATGAAAAAACTAAAAATGCAAAAACTCTTGTATTTTGCTTGGTTACTTATGGTTATGGTTAGGGCAGGGTGGGGGTTAAGGTTGTCATAGTTAGCGTTAGCATTTTTCCCATAGAAGTGTGTGTCGCATTCTGAAGCCATGGATATCCCCCTCCAGGAATGAGGACGTCATCCCTAGCAGTGTGAAGAGCATCTATCAGGTGACCATGGAGGAGAAGCTGGACCAGAATCAGGAGGTGAAGGGATCCTGGCCGGCCACACACACATACAGTCACGCGCACACACACACACACACACACACACAGTCACGCACATACAGTTACACACAATTGATGGTATTGATGGTGCGTGGGGCTGGCAAGTGTATCATCACAAGCCGCTCTTCGATTACTGCACTACCTCATGGCCTGGTGTCACACTGTTTCATTTCCCACAGTCATGCTGCAGAAGAGAACTGCTCTGTGCAATGAATAAATCAAAATGGCCAGCCAGGCATCGGTGGCGTGTGACATCATCAACTGGAGACAAAATAATGTCTTGTTTGATGGCCTTGTTCTTTTGCACTCCCCAGGGAGTGCAGTCGGGCAGCGGCGTGATCCTGTCACCTGACGACACCGCGATGCTGCGGCCAGGCTGGGCCAGATCAGTTCTCGGCCGGCCATCAAGCATCACTGCCCTGGCGTAAGTGTTTTTAATCTGACCTCAGACTCGTCTCGGACAGCCCCGCGTCGGAGGGCTCTCCTCCCCAAACACTCTCCCACAGTCCTGAGTGCAGATGTGACCGTTTGCCCACTGGTGAATATTCACATTCCTCACAATCACTAGAGAACCGTCCGTGCCCCACGAGATTCCCAAAACCCTGAGCCGACTGCCGGTCTCGCTCCAGGGAGACCAAGGAGAGAAACGGGGAGACTATGGATTGTTGGGAAAGGGGCGTGGGGCTTAGTTCCCAAGGACAACACAAGGACAGACAACAAAAGTGGGAAGGAAGTGTGACTGGATAACGGCAAACTAGAAAGAGACACCCTCAGGCAGTACCGGCTGGATCTGGATCGGGAGTAGGAACTGAACCGGCGCACACGGGCTGCGTTTCTCTGAATGCAGCTCCTGCAGTGCAGCGGCTGTGGTACCGCGGCTCGGATCCTGCCGCTCCAGGTTCACATAGCCATGCGAGTGAGGCAGCTTTTCTCTGAGTGCTGCTTCACAAGATCAAAAACAGCACCACCATATAAGGAAATGAAGATGTAAATCTTGCGCCAGAAACATATTACAAGTTACCGAAGTCCAGGGGGAGTTATGTGCTGATATGAGGTCATGAGTCAGCCCCCCCCCCTCCCCTGAGTTGTGGTACATGCTGGGACCCTGGAGGACCTCCGTGACCCTTACACACCCTCCACCTCAGCCGCCGCTGATCCCCCCTCCCTCTCCCAGCCCTGCCCTTCACACTGTGGCTTTTCCACAGGTTTAGGGCAGCGAGCAGGAGCCAGGAATCCATCCTACATGAGGGGCAGAGAGAACGAACCCAGCACCCTGTACCTCCTCTGGACCTCAGCCCAGACGATGCCAGCCTGGAACAAGCCCTGGAGGGCCACAGTCCACCCCCTGATTATGATGATGTGGTCCGCTACTCTGCTCCACCCATATAACTACACCCACCTTGAGGAATCCAGCATACTGACTTGGAGGCAACAACAGAAAAACCTTTCCTGCTCAACATTATACTCACTCTATTGTGTGTGTGTGTGTGTGTGTGTGTGTGTGGTAATGTGTGGCAAATAGCCAAGGCTACATCCTTGCAGCTAATGAAAGAGAAGCATCATTATGCAGTAAATTAATGCAGCAACACTGCAATATATAATCTACATCTTATGAATCGCTAATCAGGCCAGAATATTTGGAAGAAAGTGGCTTGGTTGGATGACGTAATGCTGGCCAGCCAGTCCAGAGGTGAAGGATCAGTACAAGATGAAATGCGTTCAGAGTGAGCTTACTGCTCTTTGGGGAGGTTTTTGTACAAGCAGACAGCAGAGTTACAGTGCAGAAGTAGTGGAATCAGGGAGCAGTCTTTCGAAGTCACACGCCAACAGCAGCCTGAGTCGCTGGCTGTACGCAGGCGATGGGCAATTTAAGGCCAGAAGGAGAGTCGTCACTTTATTAACGCACCGTCTGTGTTGTAATCCTGCTCTCAAATTCTAGCCTGGTTTAGGGCAGCGAGCAGGAGACACCGGAGTGAACTTAGCTGGGTTTCCTCCTATTCATGCATCATAGTTCTTTGAGTGGCAACAGATTAATTAGTCTGAGTTCTGAGGCGTTAGTGTTCCGGGGGAAGACATCAGGAATCATGCACACAGACACTACGACGGTGCCTGTAGCTACGGGGACAGTGAGTTACGCTTCCATGGTAACAGATGGTGTCCTGATGGGAGAGATTTATGTGGGCTGACAGAATTAGCATCTGTCCCACAGGTTGTGTCAAGATGCAGACTGCTTCTGAGCCTGGGCCTTCTGAGCAATATTTACAAAAGCAGACCTAAGATGATCAACTCTGTGATTAATATGTGTCCTTTGGTGTGATAATATAAGTGTATATAGAGTGTATGTAATCCTGAGTACCCTGGGGGTAGCGCCCAGGCTCCCGGGGAGAACATGCAAGCCCCACCTACACAGGACAGCAGTCGGCGCCCAGAAGCTGCAGTACCTACTGTTGCACATTTTAGTAGCAAGAAATTAGTCAGCATTGGGAACCGCTGACATCCATGTGTTTTTTTAATAAGGGACATTTGAGCAGCATCGGCCCAAACTGTGCAGCGTCTGGACGCAGAAACCTTCTGTAGTGTCTGTGCATGACCCTCGTCCCTGTGCTTAAGGCTGGCTTTGACCCTGGGGTCCCTCTGCCTCCTGTCTGAGGTCATTTCCTCTGTGCTGTCCCTTTAAATCTTCACATGCTGTTGCCTTACTTATTCACTTTTCCAAGAAATATATGCTAATGCTCATTTGCGAAAATGAGCAATAAACGTCATAGCTGTTAGATCTTCAGCATAAAACTGACAGTCCAATCTATTTTTTTTTATGTGTTTTGCTGCTCTCTACTTCACGTAGTGGCATACTGAAACCAAAAATCGTGTTTATGCTTATACAAATGTTTTGTCGTGCTCCTAATGTCTGAATCACTGGAATCTGCAAAGCAGTTGTGTGGATAACTGACCTCAAGCTGGCTGCTGTAAGTCACCTCTGTAAAGTGCGGCCACATCCAGGCCAGCGGCTGCTGCGTAATGGAGGGACTTTCAACTGTTCAAGGTGATGAGCAAACTGGCACTAACAGCCACACCCGCCATGCTTCCCCTCAGCTCTGCCAGGCCTGAGCTCAAAGCAAGGCCTGCCTTTGCTCCCCAGTCCAGCGCGGCCCCTCCCCCCCCAGCACCCATCGGCTTGTAGCCTGAGCTGATCCATGCCAGGTGTGCGGGCTCCAAACTGCCTACCATGAGTACTTTGACAGATGTGCCCAGTGACCAGCACGAAACGAGGTGTCCACTAATTTAATGAGCCAGTAAAAACCATACAATCAACCATAAGACTATCATCTGAGCAGTGAAAGTGTTTTTTGTCTTAATATGGACTGGAAGCCCAGTATGGAGAATTATAAGCACTGATATTATTGTCTTTCATATGTAGTTTAGTTTCGTATTTCACACATTATTAACCAAAATAATGGAAACATTATTATTATTATTGTTATTGTTATTATTGAATAAAGATTTATATATTTATAGACTAACTGTAACTGTGATTCATTGTCTTGTGTTTCCTTGGTGGGAGGGTCTTTCCCGTAAACATGATTTCAGACTGAAGTGGGGTGTTGATAAAATGGTTTGCTTGCATGTGCATGTTGGGGCGATTCACCCCTCTGCCCTTTCGAGGATAATTGCTGTCTGCTCAGGTGGTCTGGAGCCGCATCGGGGGTCTGCTTCATCATACCCTCAGGGTGGGGGTGGGGGTGGGGGCCTGCATCTCCCCATCCTCCTGATTTATTCGCTTTTGGTGAGTTGGTGGTTGTGTGAGGGAAAAAGGCTCTCAACAACAAACATGATCTGATTTATCTGCCTATTTTTGAGCCAGTAAGAGTCGGAAGTTACTGACATTCAGAGTCTGTCCGAAGCAGGGACTGCCAATCAACTCCTAGCAATTTCACAATGATTATACTAAATAATGTTTAGTGGGGTCATGGTATGGTTAGGGTTCATGTGTGATGCTGGATGGTGCGTGGCTCAGCAGGTTTGGACTCTGTGCCTCTGATCAGAAGGTCAAATCCCAGGGTTGGCCGGGTGATTTCACTGTTGGACACTGAGCAGAGCCCTTAACCTCCAACTGCTCTGAGGACCATCTGACCCTGCTTTCTCAAAGCAAAAGTAACTTGCTTTGGATCAAAGCATTTGCTAAGTGGAATAAATTAACTCTGTATCAATTCAGGACAGAAGCATCACCATTGTACACAACCGCTAATGATTGCAAACGATCAAACACTCATTGGAGACATCACAAGTATGACACCCAGAAAAACTAAGCTTGGAGCGTCCAGCACTGCTCTTCTGAAGACAGGTTGTTTCAGTTGATGGCAAAAGTGATGTGGACGAACCTAAAATGCATGAAAGTTCTTTATTATCTGCATGAAGATATGCAGTGTGTCGTTGGCTGTGGACTTGCAGAAACTCCTGCCTTGCTATGCTCCACAAAACACAATAAAGTCAATCAAATGCTTCCTGTAATTATAGTACAGATGCTCATCTACTTACTAACTTTCAATTTACAAACTTTCAGACATACAAATGAAGAGGACTGAAAGTCCAAATTGTGTTCGTTGGGCTCCCATTTCCTGTCAGCAACATGACTTTTTCTTTCTGCACGCCAATTCCGCCTAGTACGACTTCTGGCCGCTACTCCCGCCGTGCAGCAGCGTAGCGTGCGAACTCCCAGCATCCTAGCTATTTGTTCTTGCATATACATTTAAAATGATGTCGAATAGCGACTTACGAACATTTCAAGTTACGAACGGCCATTCGGAACGTAACTCATTTGTAAGTAGAGGAGCGTCTGTATATACAAGATTCATTTCCCCTTTATTTCAACATCCACTTTGCCTGGTATGATGTGGATATTTTTCCATGGGTCAACAAAAATTTAAAAAAAGGTTAATATCGTCCATCTTCTAACTGCATATCCTGGTCAGGCTGATGGGGCACTAGAGAGCAGAGGGAACGCGGCAGAGGAGACTCTGAGTGTGATACTGGGCCGATTCATATCAGATCAATATGGATTTCTAGAGCTGGGCTTCCTGAAGTAAAAGGAAATGGTGATTTCAAAAACATGAGAGGGACAGGCGCTGTTTGAAGGAAGATTATGAAAAATGCTGGATGGTCCCTGAGCCAACGTCTAAGTTTCTGGTGAGGAACAATAGCGCCCTCTAGTGTTCAGGACAAGGCGAATAGAGTTTTTACTTTGGGGTAATCTGTGGCCGATGACTTCCAGAACCGAAAGAGGAAAAGGCAGTTCATCTAGCTCAAGCTGGTCAGCTACAATGTTGATGATGTGACAAAATCATGATCTCAGGGACCCATCATAAAAATTGCTAAACTAGCTCCCGTCCTGTCCCGGCTAATACAGCCTTCACAGTAGAGTAGGTTTGCCACATTTTACTAACATTGCTGTAGAACTTTTCCCCTGTGTGAGCATGTGCACTAACTGAATTTACAGAAATTGATCTGTGAAACCAAGTCATGAAGAACGGAGAAGTTCTGCTCCACAGATAGCTGTGACCTTCTAAGGCAGCATCGAACGTGTTCATGAGCTTACGCAAACCCCAAACTGGGAATGTTTCCCGTAATCCAGCAGGTCATTGTCAATCCAGAAGGCAACTGAGTGGAACCTCAGCGAGCAAAAGATGAGACTGAAGCTGAGGCAGTACCAGCTGTAGGGTCTAAATGACAATTTAAAACATTTAGGACAGAAGAAAGACATCAGTGGCAGCAGACATTTGCTGACAATCCAAAAATGTCTCCTGTCATTTGTGGTTGCTGAGGCAGGGAAGGAGCCTTTTTTGTGCAGTTTGACCCTGTGTCCTTTCTGGCAGCACTGACTAACTGCTCAAGCCTTCTTCTGTGTAAGGACTGTGCAAGAACATCCCTGACCTTGGGGGACTGAACAAACTGGAACTTCAGACAGAGACTCCTCCAGCTGTCAAGAGACGTCAGCATGAATATCAGCTCCCCAACCCAAAAGGCCCCCTCCTATTGGCTGATTCGGAAGCCCACAGATTCCCATTCTGCATTTTGCAGACATATTTTGCATGGTGAGGACAACATATAATCAGAAATGGTGGTATGCAGAATATATACGTAACTGAAATGTAAAGAAAAATCTGATCTTTTACAAGATCACATGCAACTAATACAGCAAATATCAAATGTGATCAAATTTTATTTATAGAGTGCATTTAGAACAGGAACAGCTCAGGAAAGTCCATCCACCAACCCATCGCAGAGCACACTCACATCTTTGGGTGATTTAGTAACTCCAGTTAACTTCAACATGATTTTGGACTGTGGGGGGAAACCAGAGTACCCAAAGAAAACCCCGCAATGACACAGGGAGTACATGAAAACCCCACCTTCATGGAGGCCTGGCAGAGACTCGAACCCTGGTCCCAGAGGTGCCAGGCAACTGTGCTAATCACCGTGTCCCCCTGGGTCCAGGAAAGTGTTATATAAAATCAAAGACAAGTTCATAACACAAATTGGAATAATAACAAAAAAAGACTAAAAATATATATAATGCCTTACATGTTCACCTACCTCCAGCTCTATACATACCGTGTTCGCTTGCTGTAGTTATGTCGCCTGTCCACACGGGGACAGTATTAAAACGCTTAACAGCTCCGGTCACATGGTCCACCTGTGGTAGGCGGGGCGTGGTCTAGGTAGGGCTATGTTATAACTCAGTGTACGGCAATGTGTCCGTCTTGCTTACAGTCAGGCTTTTAATAAATAACACAGTTACTGTTCAGTTACTTTAGCCGGAAATTGGTGAATAGATTATTTTTACTGATTTAAGAATTGAACGTGTTTTAAAAAGCGACACACCTACAAAGAGATCAGCATTTCTTATGATTTGGCTGTTGTCTGATTATAGACTCATACATTCCTACAGATAGGCTATGAAATTAGCGTTATCTTTAGAGATGTCATGACGTGAAGGGACGCTGTGTTCTGTTATTCCTGGAAATCTAAGAGGAAGAACAAATGTGTAGTGGCAATTTTAGGGAGTTCAAACCTAACATGTATAATTAATGGCTTAAACGGTTATTCTAATACATAAATATGTGCCCAAGAGTTATAGCCTCATGCTATATAGTCTTGTAGATATTTTCTGATGACCCGCGGTTATCACACGTAATTTTAAGTTGGCTAACATTTATGTGAAGGAATTATCGAAAACTCTGGTCTAAGCAGGATTCGTAGTTCATTCTCTCCGATCCATTGGTTTGCCGCAGCACGGAAGTTCTTTTGTATTGTTACATGTTAACATGTGGTTTATAATACTTGTACTTTTCTGTACTTGTTTCTGACTATGTACAAAAATAGTGACAATTGAAAGTCAAACTTAGTTATGTGTATCTTCGTTTTAGAAGCAATGGTAGCTACATTTTCGACGAGAAGAAATAAAATACTAGTCTGATGCCTCTTAATGCTCCCTAAATGATCTTATGTTGCACTTCTGCTCTGCTTACACTTACACTTGGGCATTCACTGGAAGCTCAGCCTAGCTGTACGTAAGCCTAGTTGATTAATTGACAGCATTTATGTTTGTAATGCGCTATTTGCCTCACTTGTATGTTGCTTTGGACAAAAGTATCTACTAAATATATACATGCTAAATATGTACATGTAAGCCCAATGTGATGTAAAAACCGAATTTTAACGAAATAAAATTCTGAATGAAATGAACATGTGAGATATCCTTACACCATGGAAAGCTTTGAAATTTCCATGTCAGATTTTTTTGGCTTTTAGGCCAGCTGTGGGAGGGGGGATAAGATCCCTACAATTATTATATATTCCATCCATCTTCTGCTGTTATGTTCGCATGTTGAGTCTATCGAGAGCAGGAACAGGGCACAAGGCTTGGGTGCAGCGTGGAAGGGGATGCCAGGAAAGTTCTGCGTCTTTGTAAAATTGAATAGTGCCGCTAAAATAAACATCGATAATGAAATTGAAAAACTGTATCACTTTTCGTGCAATCAAGTACTTCAACTTTACAGATTGGCCTAATTTGTGATGGCACCTAGTAGGAGTCCGCATGTAAACTGGTGATGTGTTAAACGCATTTTACCTGGATGAAAGTGGTGCTCTGCCCGTGCATTTCAAGTAATATTCCAGGATCCCTACAACCGGAATTAGCTGTGGAAGTGCGACCTCAAAGTGGTGAGGTGAGAAGGGGGCGGAAAGTGTGAAGTCCGCCGTAACTGCATCGAGTAGCGTCACTTTGCACCTCTTTTGCAGGAGTGCGTGTTCAACAAATACTCGGAGGCTTTCAAGAGCCCGGAGAGTGTGGATGCATCGCGTTCCCATGCAAGCAGGTCGCAAGCGAATGCCACGAAATTCTTGCAAAATATGAAGAGGGAACAGTTACAGAAAGCACCGTGTATAACTGATACTCTCCCTATGAGTGGAAACTTATGCGTTTAAGATTAAGTTTTAATAAGGTTTATTAAAGGATATCACGATAAAGACAAGTCTATTTCAATAAATACTGTCAAATTAAAAACCCAATAATATTACAAAATGAATACACCGAATTTTAATGAATGAGATATACATTTCCTATAAATATGAGCGATGTATGAAATCAGTGTGAGCACTCGTGGAATCGACTGAATTAAATTAGGGCATAAAGTATTGGAATTGCGACTACAGCGTCTTTTAAATATTGGACCACGCAGGCTGGTTAGAGGTTTGTGGTGCGTAAAACAGGGGCACTGGGGGGAATATAGGAGGTGCATTTTGGCGGGGTTGTCGATTCGTCATTTGAATGCAAATGTCATGGGTTTCAGGCCCGTTCTGACGTCAGGCGGGCCTTGCTATACCTTTGCTAGCAGCACCTTGTCAACAGACCTTAATCATGTGCGACTGAGAGGCATCTGGAAGTACGTCGCAGCGCTATCAATCTGCAGAGCCGCACTGGACTACTCTACAGGCATTTAGCACAAGGTGCTGAGGGAGCAGTAAGACCTTTGGCTTTTGAGTAGCTATTATGTCCCCATAAAAATATTTAGCTGTTGTGTTTGTGAATCATGTACGTGGGTTATCTTGTGGATAAAGAGAGCAATATGTACCACCAAGGACCTATGAGGCGCTCCATTAATCTTCCTCCGCAGAACTTTGCGCCTAGCGCGCAGTACTCCGACTTCACGGGATACCACCATGTACCCAGCATGGAGAACCACACGCAGCCCACAGGGGCCTGGGGCTCTCATTACGGCGCACCAAGGGAGGACTGGGGCGCCTACGGCCTGGGACCCCCTAATAACGTACCTACATCCATGAACACCTCGTCACCCGGCCAGGTCCCGTACTGCTCCCCCGACTATAACTCAATGCACCCGGCCGGATCATCAGTTTTGCAGCAGCCACCAGAGAATATTAATGTTGCGCAAATGTCCCCAGAAAGAGAGAGACGCAGTTCGTATCAGTGGATGAACAAAACTGTCCAATCGTCTTCTACCGGTAAGTAGGACAAACAGAGCTGTTCTTTTCCATAAGGTTTTCTGATTCTACTTCAATCGTCCTGAATCGGAGTGTCGCGTTAAAACTGTCAAAGTGTAAATAAGACAATTCCTTTGGACTATATGTAGCTGTATAGTATGCCTTTATGCTACATAGGAATATAGCCTGTATGCCATATAACACAATCAATCACATAACACGTATTTTAGGCCCCCTTAAATAATAAGTGAAATAATGTATAACGAAAATTCTAGACTGGATTTGCTTGTGTGTTTTAAAAGTACCTATTAAATGTAATTTAAATTAAAATGTAAAATTCTGCAGGTCAAATAAGCAAATCTAGTGTATCAACAGTGCATGTTTGCTCAATAAATGTATGCATAAAATAAATATATTTCATTTTTAATTTTGTACTCCGAAGGTATATGGAATAGGCCAATAAATAATTAGATATATTAAATGAATCAAATAGGACTATTTTATTGTAATAATAATGCAGACATTACTACGTTGATGAGTAATTCTTAAAATATTCAATAGGCAGAGATTTTATGTCGGCAACAAAGTCTAGGCCTAATTGTGAAATAATGAAACTGGGAAACAAAACTGCAATGAAAAATAATTGCACGTGATATTTCGGTATTAAAACATGATATGGTGGTTATCAGACGGTTAATCGGGGGTTTATAAAATGCCAGTGAAAATGTGATATGGATTGATTTTATGGATGCTATGGTAGATCTGCACGGGTAGGTGTTTTGTGCATAGAACGCCAGACACGCTTGTAATGCTAATGTCTCTATTCCCGTAAACTTAATGTGAGGTCCATTTTCCTGAGCGACATTGTCTCAGGGTTTCGGTGTTATCTGTCATGTTCAGGCGGCGGCCCCTTTTAACCCTTGGTTTTACTTTGATATGCACCAAAGTTTCTTCCTCGGTCTCCATTATTCAAAGGTTATATTGCCCGGAAAGGGCGATGATTTTCACAGCAAATAAAGACCTCGTCCCTTTCGTACTGCCAAAGGTTCTGTTCACTCAAACGACAAGTCATTACTAAAAAAAAGACCCATTTCATATCTCACGATCTACTAAAATGCACTGCTTGCGAACTATTATTTATTTGTTGTTCGTGCTATTTCAAGACCGAATCGTTAGTGAAATAGAATTTCCCCAATGGCATTCATACTAACTCAGAATTAATAGCACATTCATGTTTAATCTTCCTTATTAGCCCTAAACAAAATTAAATACGATTTTTTTTATTTAGCACTGCAAATCAAGATTTTATTATTTCTGTAAGATGAAAGGGCACCGACCTTCTTTACGGTTTGTAAATCAAACAAGTCGGACCTGATGCGGACCAGAGAAATTTCTGCGATAGTATCGCCTTGTGAGCCCTTTGTAAGACGCGTGTTGCCGCTTAACACTTCAATGGGGTTTGGCTCATTTTTCCGAGGCCCTTTGTTCTGCAGTTTGTTCAAAAGTCACATCAAAGACCATCTGAAGCGCGATTTGCATACGCAGCAACAAAGCGAGAAGCTCGCAACTCCCAGCCACATAAATCTGGATTTTAAAATAGGCCTAAAGCTATCATTTACTAAGGTTTAATGATTTAATAAAATCATTTGGTGTAGTATATCAACGATATTATGATGATGATTTGGCATGCATTAGGCCTACTGTCTTTTTAACCTTTATTAGAGCATTAGGGATTAAATTTAACGTGACTCAATGTCCACACACACTATTGTACATCACGTACAATATTCAAGATTCGTTTTTATTTGTCTGTACTTTTACACTTATAAGTCATCAGCTCCAATTGAAAACGTAAAAAAGAATTTACATTTAAAGTCGTTTATTTATATAAAAAGCATAAACGTTTATGAAATAATATAGGACAAGCAGTTATAGAAAATGGACGGATGCGTGGATGAGCAGTATGACTCCTTAATAATATTCTCACTGTTGCAAAGTCAAGATTAATTTATTCGCAATTAAAGTGGCTTCTTGTTTACTTTCAATACCTACCCGTTAATCGTATGATCATTATATTCTTTATAGGCAAAACGAGGACGAAGGAAAAATACAGAGTCGTTTACACGGATCATCAACGGCTAGAGCTGGAGAAGGAGTTTCATTACAATCGATACATAACGATCAGGAGGAAGTCTGAGCTGGCTGTCAACCTGGGCCTTTCGGAGCGGCAGGTAAGCAGGGCGCTGCTAGCCAGGGAGCAGCCGTGCCGTGAACTGGGGGTGCATTATTTAAGATGCTTATATCCGATTCTGCTGTTTCTCCAACAGGTGAAAATCTGGTTTCAAAACCGCAGAGCGAAAGAGAGGAAGCTGATCAAAAAGAAAATGGGGCAGTGCGATGGGAGCGGCGGCTCGGTGCACAGCGACCCCGGCTCAGTCAGCCCGCTGGCCGTGCCCGGCTCGCTGAGTCCGTCGGACATCCACGGTCCCCTGTATCCACCGCCGGGCATGAACGCTTTGCCACCAATTGGGAATATACAGCAAGTCACTGTGGGCCAGTAAACTCCTGCTGGGAACTTTGCAACTTTAACTGAGCACTCCATCACGCCGCGAGGACGACGCGGCGCGACCCGCTAACGTGGATTTATAAATTATTCCAAGAGCAAAGTCCTTTTAAGCCCGTGCTGTGGATTACAACACAGAGATTTCAAATGAAAAATGCTGGAGGCTCTTCGAAAAAGATTCTTTTAATAGGATATTTTTAAAAGAACGCGGAAAACAATGTTTGTATGGGCCAGAATTAAACATTATTGGTTCTTGTATGACTTATTAAAATATAAGTAGGCCCATCATTTTCTGTACGTGACGAGAACGAGTGTTTACATGTTTGTAAATAAAAGCAATCAGGTGCATTTTAATTGCACTGTATCCCTACCTCTGTAAATGTGGAAAAAGCTCTTTAAACTGCCATGAGCTTTCGGATTAGACATCATTGCCCTTTTTTCATACGTACGGGTACAATTTTAAACTTTGGTGTCAAAAACATACGGGTATGACGTTTGATGGAAACGTTTATAATGTAAATAAAAGGATTTTTTCCCGAAATTGGCTAAATTTATTATGTGACTGATATAATATATCGAAAATAACGTAATGATGGCATCGCTGCTGTAGGTCTGTGTTTTTCTGTCTTAATCGAATATTACTATTATCACTATCGTCAGATGTTTAGGAAAAGGTCCGGGGGCGAAGCAATATACTTTTATCTGAAGATGCATGTCTGTCATTTACATTCCTAGTATATTTATTAACGAACATGTTCGAACTTAAAAACAGCTGACGCTATTTAAGATACAATTGACAGGCATTTAACTCTTAATTTTAAATTGTCTTGCGCGTAAAAAATAAATTTAGTTCCGTGATTTTCTGTGTACTTACAATGTATAAATACGATAGGCCTAGTTCAGTAGGCCTCTCCTACTTTTTCCAGGCGCTCATTCAGCATTCAGCTCATGCGTTGGGAAAACATCCCTGCATTTTATAAAGCCTTTAAAATTTCACCTTTACTCTCTAACGCAGCTAGTCCTACGTGTATTGCAGTTAGTTTTCACCGGTCTATAAAGTAATTTTATGGGCAGTTAAATTACTAGTTAAATTACTGTTATTCCTCTCTGCCAATTCTACAGTCTTATGGGTAGGATTTAAAGCAGCGATTTAATTGCTCCGTATTTAAGGGATTTTGTTGACCAGTGACATTAAAATCGGTGTCACCTCAACTATCTGCTATATGAAGCGATATAAACGGCCTGCAGAGGAAGGCGCGTTATTGTTTCGGGTAATATCCTAAATATTCCCATAAGGGCTGCAGGGATTCAGAGTTTATGGGCACAAGGCAGGGAACAACCCAGGATGGGGCACCAAGCCTTCACAGGGCAAACTCACACACCACTTACACCTATGGGCAATTTGGCAACTCTGATTAATCTCGGCATGTTGTTGGACCTTGGGGGGAAACCTGAGGAAACCCCATGACGACACAGGGAGAACATGCAAACTCCACACATGTGGAGCCATGGTGGAGATAAAAACCCTAGTACCCAATGTGGGTACTAGGTGGGTACTAGGGTAGTTAACAGTACTGTGGGTACTGTTAGCTACAGTGCTAACCACTGCTCCACCATGCTGCCCCAACAAAGCAATCACTTTGAATGATGTGTCTGATTGAATGAGTAATGATTATCATTACTTTTGTATTATCATTAAAGACAGAAATTAATAATGTAAATGTCACTGGTTATTTTTGATGCAGGTGTGACTCTTTTAATTGCCGTGACTTTAGGCGGACTGTTTACCCCTGGAGGGAAGGACTGTTAATCCCCTTCACAGGGTATTAATCTCATACTAATTAGGGTTAACCAGCTAACAGCAACCGTACTGTGGGTGGGTGGATGGAAACTGGCCACTTCCAGCCACACTTTGGGGTCGACCTCTAGCTGGGTTTTCACTCCGCCAGCCTCCTAACTGTCACACACGTCTGCTGACTTCATTCAGGGTGTCACTGACTGCTTACGAGATTTCATGACTCATAGTCACACACGGCACCATGTCACCGTCTGAATGGGGAAACGAGGCAGGAGGCCTGACATCTGGGGACCTCATGGTCATAATTCAGTCAGACGGTCAGTCGCGCTTAATCGGTTTGATAAATGTAGTTTGGCTGGAATAAATCCTGATCAGCCAGACAGTGGGTCTGAGAGCGACCGTGTAGGGGCAGGTGAGGATGGATGAATGATGGATGGATGGATGGATGGATGGATGGATGGATGGATGGATGGATGGATACTTTAGTATTCCAGAAGAAAATTGCAGGTTTACAGTAACACTACACACACATTTAGACAGTAAAAAGACATTGAGATATGAATACACAGTAACAATAAATAATAAAAGACAATACACAATAACAGTGTAAAGAATGCCAGAGAAAGTATCACACGGAATTCCCTAGTATTGGCTCCGAATAGTATCACACAGTAGGTTGTTCTGTGAATGAATGAATGTTCTGTGAATGTCCAATGAAAAGTGCCTAAGCGGTTCAGATCCATTCAGACAGTTGTTGGTCGGTGACTCATTAAGTGTAATGGTTGAAGGTAGGGATGACCTTGTGTAGTGCTCCTTGGAGTAGGGGAACTGTCTGTCTGCTGCTGAAGATGCTTCTCTGTTTAGCATAGGGTGCGAGTCACTGTCCAGTATAGCCAGCAGTTTCCTGAGTGTCCTGTGTTCCAGCTCTGTCTCCGGTGAGTCCGGATTGGTTCCTAGAACTGATCCAACTTTCTTGATTGGTTTGTTGAGCTTTTTGGCATCGCCTCTACTTATGCCATCATCTCAACACACCACCACATAAAAGACTGCACTGGCCACACCAGACACATAGGAGTGACCTTCACTCACCTCAGTCTCCTCGGGAAATTTCAGCCGACTCTGACCCTTCTTGTACACAGCCTCCATTTTAATCCTTCACTCAAGACTGTCATTGAACTCTATACCTCAAGGTACTTGTAGTTCTTCACTACCTCCATATTTTTACCATCAATAGCATCAGGGGACAGTGAGGATTTGGCCTACATAAAGTTTTTTTTTTGCTTTTTTGGTCATGTCCTGTATGTAGCTAAATGTTGTCTCCTGTTGAGTGCAAGCTGATGTTTTCATTAGACATTCTGTATTCCTATGTGAGTGAACCTGAATTCAGGCTACGTATTTTCCTTTACTGTGTTGCAGTGGTAAAAAACATGTTCCTCGGAGACCATTTCTCTACTTTAAACAGACCAACTGACACAACAAGTATACACACCAAAGGTGAATAACTTCACTTCCCATGATGTAGGACTTTTGAACTCCTGAAACACACAGCAGCTGTAAGAAAACAATTTAAGTAAAAAGCGAACAGGTCGGTCTGCTTGGTGTGTTTGTGTCTGTTCCTCTATCTGGGTGAGGGACTTAAAAGCTAGCGTTCAACTGCAGATGCTGTCGCCATCGTCTTCATATGGAGAGGACCAGTAAAATATTCCGTAGTAAAGTTTAGGAAATGTACTTATAGTAACAATAAAATAAAATAATGAAGATACTGTGCACCACATTTTGGTCCTCATTTAACTGCTCCAGTTTAAGCAGTAGTAATGCATTCTGAAAATAACATTCCCTGCAAATTAATCCAATAGCTGTTCTTCGGCAGAACTTAAGCCACTATTATCTCAAAACATGTCGCTTGGTGCTGTTGGAACAGTAATGAAGTTTTGAGGTTTGTTATTGGTACTTCAACCACTATAGTGTGCATGTAAATGGCAGTGCAAGGTGTAAACCTTTTATTGCTTAGTATCTGTGCCCAGTTAATTTTCTACCATTTGTAATTTGATTACTTTGAACATAGTGCGGAGTTTTCTCTCTAGGCTTTTATGTTTGATATTATTTTGCAAAACCTATGTTTTTTATTTTTATAATTGCTTGTGCAATCATTATGCAATTTAAGACAATCTCCCATGTTGTGTTTTAGACTGAAATGTCTGTTTGCTGGTTCTGGGTGAGATAAATTTAGGACCTGAGAAAACGGAGACAGTTTTTTGGCATTGACAAAACATTGTAGCATGTTATTCCATTTAAACCATTGGGATAACTTTAGTCTGGGTTGTGTTGGTTCTTAAAATTATGTTTAATTTGCATTTTAATAAAGTTTAAAAAAACAATAGAAATTGTGTTCATGCAAGAATCTTCTGATTCAGCAAGTATTGTCAAGTTTTTGGAATGCTTGTGCATTTAGCTAATTCTTTTAATCTTGCTATGCATTTGTCACGGATAATTTGAATTTTGGCTTTTTTCAGGCCAAGAATCTGTTTTTAATTCTGTCAGTTACCAAATTTGTACTGAAATGTCACTGCTTTTAGGATGCCTGTATTATGAATGCCTTCTTGGTAGAGTTTTGTTGTACATTTGATTTAGGGGTTACTCACAAAAGTTATCCGTTACATACAGGTGGAAAGTTCAGGGCCAGAACGTAAAAACCCAAACCAAGCTTTTGTTTCAACCAGACAGTTTAGTATAAAGAGTTACAGTCATGGAGTACTGAACTGGTTGGTTGAAACAAAACCTTGGTCTGGATTTTTATTTTCTGGACCTGAACTTTCCACCTCTGTCTGTAATGGATCATATTTTGAGTAACTTCCCCAACATTGCTCACTGAGGTAAAGGCTACATGGTTTGAACTGCAGATGAGCTCAGCTCATTCATTCATTTGTTAATTTGTTAATTCATCCATCTATCCATCCATTCATTCAAGTTTTCGTTCTGTTCAGGAACTAATCTTTTTCTATGAAATGCGCCGTCTCAAATTAAGAGATTTAGTGTGCTTTGTCATTAACATTCACTGCTGAATTTCAATCTTAGAAGATGCATCACAAGAAAAAGCATCGGGCTCTGCCGTTAACCAATCCCTCAAGGCATGCGGTATAACAGTGGGACAGCTTTACTACCAAGTAACCAGAGAGGCAGCTATTTAGGTGCAAACGTTGTCCCGTCAAGTTTTACAAATGGCAAATAACTCATTGTTATTTTCAAACGAGCAAAAATGTGGATTGGGTGAAGGCAGCCTGGCATACATTTGTATATTATCATGCATCCTAATTCTGCGGCTTCATAGGCCTACTTATGTAGGCCACATAATATATCCACACATGATTGGTACCACACATTTGTCACATATAAAAATCATTCCCTAAAATCAAACGATTCCGAATATACAAGTATATGACAACAAGCAAGTAGGAAGAATCAGTTAATCTTTGGTTAGTGTTAATAAATCCATTAATTGACATGGGAATTCTGAAGACGTGGCTTGTTTTATGGTAAAAATCTCCATTTATGCTCTGGGGACCCATCCCTGTCGTGTTCATGTGTTATCTCGGTGGATATATTAATCAAGACACCTTCCCTTATGATACATAATTAAACTACTAATGTCGTTAGCAGTAGAAAACAACAAAATATTTTGAGATGACATACTGGAGCAGTGACGAGAAACGGCCTTTACCAGATCCATATTAAACTAAAAACATAAAAGACAAATATTTGATAATAATAATAATGTCACTGATACTGTTTGGCTTTATTTTTTTGCTCAAGAATTGTGAAATAGCATGTGGCACTGAGCAACACGTAACAGAGACGTCAGTGGTACGCAAACTTCAGCTGCCAACGAGATCTAGTGTGTGCCGGTTACCGGGTTCTTGTTAGGACAAGGAATTCTTTTACGTAATTTAAATATTTACACTTAAATGTTATGCCACTCGTGCTTCTATCGGCGCGTTGTTGTCATTTAAAATACATTGTTTTCCGATCACTTGTGAGTGACATGGAAGTGTAAATTATTCTCAAAAGCTTGATCGACCTCACTTTGTTCTTTTCAGTACACCAAAAGTTCAGTTGTCCGTATTACTTTACATTATAATAGCAGTGCAACACTTTCCAGTAAAAGGCAAAACAAGCAATTCTTAGAACGTTCTATTTTCAAACCTTAGGAAAGGCATGGGTCTTTCCTAAAATAAGTAGAAAACTATGAAAACTGTTAATTTAACTAGCTACATACAATACCGACGGACAAGAACCGGACACTGTTTGAAGTTGGCCTGTTTGTTAGTTTCTGTTATCCGCAAGAGATTAGAAACGCAATGACTAATATGAAGATTAATCATTTTAAAATAGATAGGGGTTACATCGTAACTTGTTCTATTACACAAATTAGCCTATTCGATTGCATTCAAGATTATATAACGACTGATATGATTATAAATCATTTTCATTACAAAAAAACGCAAGAATAAAAAAAGAAATATATATATACATATAAACTATCATACTGTTACATATGTAGCCTAATCTTCTACTTGGCTATTTGGACACATATATATGTGTGAAGGTTAATACAAGAACAGACCACGGTTTTTGGTTTGCGAAACGTGCCTTAAGTCATACCTATAGGTAAGCCGCCCTCATCACTGCGCCTGGCGACTGGTATTTAGTCATTTACCGTGTACGATCGGGGCTGCGTGACGGAAAAGCGCAGGATCCTGCATATTTCGGTTTATCCGCTTAGTTTGCCGGTTCGCTTGGCTAGGATACACTTCATGATTTGGTAAGGGCAGGCTGTAGGCTAATTTAGCAATCGATCAGATATCCATGGAAAGCGGAATCAATATTCGCGTCCATAGGGCTAAGTTGTATTCAGATCTAAGCATACATGTAAATTAGAAAGGAATGCTGACACGCAATCATTGAATACGTATATAAACTGAGTACATTACAATTTATAAGCAAAAAGTAACTGCACACAATTTAAATTTCACTCTTATTAATTATTAAACCTATCGCTGACATCTCTAAGACAATACTACAGCTTAAATGACACTACAGGTAGCGTTGGTCTTACAAATGAAACCAACCCATTTAAAAATATTGTAACCTTTCGTGTTGTCCATCGTTTTATCGCTTTTTAGGAACAGGAACGCCATCTTTGGATGCCACGAAGTTGGTAAGGAAGAACTCGAACTGTTCGGTAAACAGGGGAAAGCCGTTCGAGAAGAATAATTTACCACGCATGCGCGGGCCATAAGCTGGGGATCGAAATAAATTCTTCACACGATTTGTTTGAAATGCCCGGGATTAGCCTGAAAGGACGGCAATCCAGTGACATATAGTAAAAATTATGATCATGAGTCTTTAATGTGTAATGGAATTTATAATATTTTAGCTCATGCCTGTTGACGTGTCAATAAAACATTTTTGAGTCCACTTATGCAACATAAGTCTGCAGACAAATATGTCCAACGGCAGAAGCGTCCACGTATATTCATATACAATAATTAATGTGCAATATTAAATATTTTAAATTTAAGATGAGAAAAATGCAGAAAACTAGGTGAGGTTTTACTGTTTATTATTGGCCACACATGCTTAGGAACAGTAGATTTTCGTTTTGGGCTGTTATTCAAGAATGCCAATTCGTGTTACTATACAGTAATATTTTCTTATTTTATTGATCTTTAGCAGCCCATTAATTTTATATAGAAGAATTCTTTGTCCTCTACCAACACGGAAACAGGCCTGTAAGAAGTCATACTAGAAATGAATAATGAATACAGGTTGGAGATTCTGTTCCCGTTTGGGTGACACTTGAACATACTCTTCTGCTCAATTCCACAAATATGCTTTAACAAATTAAAAAGCAAAGGATACTTTAATCACGTTTGTACAGGGAAAAAACGAGCGCAAGTACACTACGGTTTTTTCCCCCAGCTAGCCCTGCCCTCAGAAGCACTTTTGAGTTAAAGTTTTTCCCCTTCCGTTGTCTCTGTAAGATATTAAGATGGCGCCATTACAATGTCAAGTCCATGCGATAACTCAACTCACACGATGACATAAATGTTCAACAGAGGCCAATATTGAAATTAACAGAAAATACAGTAAGAACGGCGATGGCAAAAATAGTTCACATGGATTCAGGTTTTTAATTTCAGTGATTTTTTTATGTTCACATTTCTCCATAAATAGTTTGTGAAGCAAACATATCAACGAATAATAAGGCTAGTTTCAAAAAAGTACAAGGGACCTTTTTTTCTCGTTCTGCTCTAGTCGTAGTAGGCCGTTTCCGAAGTATCATCGGCCTCGAACGTGGCACAGTAACACAGTTAATCAGTTAAACATTTGCTTTTCAGGAATAAGTTGATGCATGACCCATTTCCCCAGAAAGCGTTACAACATCACATTCTAGCTGCATTTTAATCAGAAATACATTCCGATAAGTCTCCAGGGCATATAGGATTTCAAGGCAATTAAAGTAAAACTTTGTCTTTTAAATTAACGTATAGAAAATAGCATATAAAACATTCAGTAATTCATATAAATAAGCTTATTTTAT
This sequence comes from Gnathonemus echidnorhynchus, assembly GCA_026776725.1. NCBI lineage: Eukaryota > Metazoa > Chordata > Actinopteri > Osteoglossiformes > Mormyridae > Gnathonemus > Gnathonemus echidnorhynchus. The sequence goes on from JAODJU010000002.1 coordinate 26,870,180, forward strand.
ATATCACTTAACATGCGAGGTACTATTTCATATTTATTTTGAAAGTAGTGCTGGTGATTTGAAATCATTTTATATGCACAATATATTTTATGAATGCATAATGTTCAATTCGTAAAAATAGGTTACAATGCAATGTTGTAACTCGGTGTGCCACGTTATCGTATTTCCCTCATGGTGTTTCATATTCTTCAGGCTATTATATTCATACAAACACGTTTTGTTCAAAAGCTTATTCACATAAAACAGACTAATGATTAATCAAACCTCCCTATACCACAGGACATAACACCCTCATTTTCACAGAACTACAATTAAAACAATGCAAGCAGACATACAGAAACTTTCCGTCTTCGTGATATTATTTTCGTCATATTGAAAATATGAGTGTTGCTGCTGTTGTTAATAATGAGCTTGTGGTCCTGCTTTATTCATTTTTTGATGCCTCATACCGAATTGCAAACTTCCATCTACATATATATGTGGTGTCTTAACGTTTTATTCGATTGCATTTTTGTATTTGACCCCAAAATACTTATGCATTTATGGCTCAAAACCATGTGTACGCGCATAACTGGAAACCTGCTTGTAGTACAGTTTGTGTAATTTACATCGCTAGCAATGAGTGGCTTTAACTTGTGAAGAATTATCGGAACTTACAGACTGTACTGGGACCAACTGTAAGCCCTTAAAAGTACTTATTTTGTCCAAATAAGAAATATTATCATAGAAACGTTGTAAATTGTTCGTCACCATGAACAACTGAGCATTACAGAACTAATGGGACTGAAGTATAGCCGTATATGATAATATTATAGCATATTTAATGAATACATGTATATCCTTAAGTTATAATATTATCATATAGCTGACGGTACACAGGTTTAGCAGTGCGTATACATACTGAAACAGAGCAAATGACAAACAAAACAGCATTAGGTAAATCTATAATATTTAAATACTGGAGTTCTTTTAGACCCAAATAAGACACGTTATTTAAAAGTAGCCTACAATCGCATATTTGAAGGTTAAATTTACTCTTTAAAAAATTAAGCTGGTCATGACCCAAAACTGTACATAGTCTTGTTAGAAAACATTTTCATAAATATAATTTAAAGTTCAGAACTTTCGCTGATAATTAAATTACAAATCGATAAATATGGCATCGTGGATACGCGTGTACATATTTATAAACAAAAGGCAACTGTTTATTCACCTGTAACAATCGTATTCTAATACCACATTTCTCCACCGGAACACGGACGTTCACAAGATTCGACCCCATCAAACAAGCAAAATACATTCACGAATATATAGTGATTTATTATTTTTGTTGTTCAAGTTCAAGACAAAGACTTTGGCACATTTCTTAAGACTTCATCAATTTCAACAATCGATTCAAAAGCGATTAAAAACCCGCTTAATTATATATAATATATATAAAATATTGATTCAATATTTTTTCTAATTTATATTTTGAGAAAAATACACAAAATGAAAAATAAAATAATCTGAAAGTGGAGAGAGGAAACCTTTATGGTTTTAAAGAATTTTTTTTTTTTCTTCAGACCTTTCAGAGGAAAAGTCAACTTTGAAATCCTGAGAGGGACGAGGCCTGTTGGCGGACGGTCATGGCATCACACCTCCTTATGGTTGCTCCCATTCCATTCTGTACACCTTGAAAGTTCGTAAGGTCCATAAACTTACGGGCCGCACTAGAATCCCGCATTTTTTCGATTCAGACATACCACTCATTGAAGTTAGTTGGAAGTCCGTCACTGTGAGCCGAAGTGTTTTGCACGCCTGACTGCGGAGTTTTCGTAGGCTCCTCGGTGCCGGCAGAGACAAGAGCTGGTGGAGTGGAGGATTCGTATCCAGAACTGGCAGCAGGAGAAGACTCTGACCCTTGAGACTCGTGCACCTGTAATAGTAACGGTGACGCATCGATTAGCATAGATATACGTAATCTACAAGACCAGATTCTATATTACTTTATGGAATTATGCCATTCTTCAAACACCTCACCAACTTTCTCACAGAAGATGAGAGAACTGGCACTAATATGCGAACCCACGGGAAGTGAATTACCTTCATGTGCTTCCTGAGAGAGCTCGGGTGTGTGTAGGATTTGTCGCACACTTTGCAGATGTATGGCTTGTCTGAAGTATGAACGTGCATGTGCTTCTTCCTATCGCTGCTGTTTGCAAAGCGTCTGTCGCACCCTTCGAACTCGCACTTAAACGGCTTCTCACCTGCAAGGAAAAAACACGTCGTGCACATAAATCCTTCCCTCTAATGATCGATCAGTGTGAAAATGACATAAAACTTGTTTTAATAGGCTCGAGACAAAATAAATTTCTCCAGTGTCTGTCCTTATTTATTACGTATAGAATATATCAATGGAAAATTTACTATCCTGAAAAGTGGCAAAAATAAGTGCTTAGCTTTGGTAACAGAAATATGCATTAATTTAAAAATGTAGTCTATTTTCTAAAAAAAAATCACAAAAGATAAACACAAACAAGCGGGTATTCTTAAACATTAAAATATTCTGGTACAAATAGACTATTGTGTTAAGGGCAAGTGTTTACTGGATGTTTGGAGAAATGTATCCTTCGGCCATATAAACTGATAATTGAAACGCCGATAAGTTTCGTGATTAGGCCACAAAATGTCACCCAAAATATATTTAAAACCAGAACAACTACAAACTAAGCTGGGGCTGTGCGGCCACTAATTCTCGATTTAGACTATAATTGTATGGTTCTTTTACATTTCCTAACAATAGTTTCTTCGCAAATGATTTTTTCTCCGTATTGCCGAACCCGCCCCGCTACTAAGTAGAAATATATATA
>JAODJU010000002.1:26885991-26927358 GCA_026776725.1 Gnathonemus echidnorhynchus
TAAAATGATGACAAAAACTGGTTAGAGGGGGGGCCCCCAGTGAATTTTTGCTTGGGGCCCCAACAGACCCTAGGATCTCCTCTGCCTGTGAGCCATGAGCGGGGGTGCGCAGTGCACAAGCAAGCTCAACAACATATAATAACGTTCATGAGAAACCAGCTTAAAAGGTGTCAGTTGCTGCTTAGACAGTGAAGCAACTAAATGTCCCTTAACCAGTAGCTCCTGGGAATGGCTGACACTGCTCTCTGATCCTCACTTGCATGTCACTTTGGATAAAAGCATCTGCTAAATTAATGAAAGTTAAATGTGAGGACATAGGTTGACTGTGTGTGTGTGATATGTGCTCACATACTCCTCCTAGAAGCTGTATTTGCTGGGTAGCAGTTACACAGCAGTTGGGTGTCATGTTTGTTGTGTAGATGGTAGCGTGGCACGGTCTCTGTCTGATATGGGGCACTCTGATCCATTTCAGGGGCAGTCCCCTTCTCCCTGGGCTGCTATATGGTCTATGTCAACCTGGACTGGCTGTGGCAGGAGCCCAGCTTTCGCTTCACGCCCCTGCAGAACTTCATCAGTGGCTGCCTTGCAGCGGGTCTGGCCCAGACCCTGTCCTTCCCATTTGAGACTGTCAAGAGGAAGATGCAGGTGAGTGTGTACTCTGCCAGCAAAACCGTTTTAACAACACGAAAGGTGCATAATCGCTTAAAAATATCTGAATGTCTCTCGCTTTTACTGGTTCTTATAAACTTACAACCCCTTCTTTTGTTAAATGATATTATAGTTATATTGTAGTTATAAAGAATATTTTAATCTTTAAAAATCTATGGCCTTTTAATGATCAGTTTCCTGAGGTGTTGTATTACCCAGAATGACCATTAGATGGTATCGCGGATACAAAAGCCAGTTCACAATTCTAAGCTCAAGGTACTTGTCATAAGACCTGAAATACTGACAAAGCGTGATCTTGCTTTTGTGCTGCTGTTGTGTGTAACATTATATCCTACTAAATTCAAGCAGTTTATGTTTATCAGGCCCTGGCATACTTCATCTCTAACAGTACCACCAAGTTTCTGTTTTGACCTAACCTTGGGTTATCTGAATGACAAATAGACAGCAATCAACTTTACTGCATACTCAGCAGCTGCACTTACAGATGATAAAAGTTGAACATTTTAAATTAATGGTTTAAAATTGGGTAGCTAGACGTTTTTAAAGGGAAACAGTTTAGTACAACCAGCTGGCAGAAGAGCGGTTAAAGACAGTGACTCGTGACCATAAGGTTACCTGTTCAGTTCCCAGGATGCACCTCACTTTTGCTCAGAATGGTTTAGTCTCTCTGACATGAATCAGTTAAGTGAAATTATGTCCTCCTCAAATGTTAAAGACTTTGACTTTTCAGTCAAAGAATTAGGGTTAGTGTTTAGGGTGATGAGCTCAGCTGATCCCATGGACCTCAGCTTTGAATATGTGGGTTTAAATGAGGAAGTGATGTCCTGTGACAGCCGTTCACAATAACCCAGAGAACGGAGACTAGCGGCCAGTTGTAACAGGCTCCACTCAATACACCTGTGCTGAGAGTGATGTGTGAGGTATCATGAGGACTGTGGGATCTGCTAATCCTGACTGTAATGTAACTGGAGACTTCCACAGCGTACAGAAGGTTCGGTGTGGGAACTTCATGTCATCCCCTGTGACACCTTCCCCTCTTAGCTCTCTTATCTCGCCGTTCATGTTCCTTTTTTCGCTCATGCAGCTTCTTACATCACAGTATTGATTCAGCTTATTAAAGATGCGGTTTCTCAGAGGTACTTAAGCACAAAGACCTTGTGAATCTCCCTATAAATATAAATGAGCCCAGGGTACAACTACAAGGTCATAATCAGAATCCTTTTATGTGCCATGTACAAAAAAGTACAAGGAATTTGTTTTAGTGGTGACTTGATTATGCAATTTAAACATATTGTCAAGACAGAAAATACAGATATTCTCTGTCTCTTCCACTTGTTATTTTGTATAAGAAAGTGTGCTATTAATAAATACTAAGGAGCTTTGCTGCTCACAGCGCTGCCATGTCTGCTCTCTGTAGACCTTTGATGAGTTTCTCCCCAGGGTCTCAGAGCTTCCCTCGTTTGGCCTCCTCTGCAGGCTCAGAGTGCCCTGTTACCACAGGGTGGTGGTGTTGACGTCCATTTCAGCGGCATGCTGGACTGCTTCCGACAGACAGTCCGAAGCAATGGCTTCCTATCCCTGTGGAACGGGCTCACGGCAAACACAGCCAAGGTATGAGTCGAGTATCCTGCGTGTCCAATATATTTGGGTATATTGCTTTCATTTTTCTTCAGCTCCATTTTAAAGCCAAAAAAAAACTTGCCTAAATTTGTTAGTCAAGACAAATTAATTTAAGGTGATGTTCCCCTTTAACTTTTATGCAGTCAAACCAGCTATAGAAAAACTTTTAGGGCAGTCTTTCTCAACCCAGTTCCCTGGGACCCCCTGACAGTCCACATTTTAGCACCCTCCTAGCTCTCAGCCAATCAAGAGCACAGAAAACCTGGTTCAGGTGTGCTGCAAGCTATGAGGGAGCAAAAACATGGACTGTCTGGCTGTCCCCGAGGACCGAGTTGAGAAACAGATCTAGGGAGCTTGTTTTGCTGTCCCCTCTGGCATTCTGCGGTGTCATCCAGAGGATTGTTAATTTACCGGCCACACCCATTAGGCTGCCGCATGTCGAAACAGTACCCAGAGGGACTCACCTGAGCTATGCAGTCTGCCGTAGCGTTTGTGCCAGGGTTTATGTATGACAACATCCTCAACTGATTTGAGGCAGATCAGAACAGAAAGCAAAACATCCTGTTTGTTGTTTGGCTTCACAACAGCTTGAAAACCAGATGTTGATGATGCAAACATTTCCTTGCTGACTGTATGCTTGAATGTATAGAACTAATTGGAGTTTCATGATCACCTGCCACAAGTCGCTCTCTGATGATAAACTCGGTGCCTGAAAATTCAAATATTCAATTAGACTAATGACAGGCCCTAATAAAGATATTTTTTGAGCTGGAAGTTTTATTTCAGCTTGAGAAAGGAATGTCCTGAGGTCTGCAGTACGTAACCTCAGCTAGGCAGAAAGGGAGGTGGAGGGGGGTCTTGATTAAATCATCATGAAGTCTTTCCACAGAGAAACCAAAACATGAGTGATTCTGTGAGCCAGTCAGTAGCTGAGATTTTAACTCCGCAGTACTGAACATATCAGATCATCTGCCTGTCAGCCTGATGCTAGATTCACACACAGGAGACCCCAGTTCTGAATGGCTGAGGTCTCTTCTCACTGATGGGGTTCAGAGGAGGAAGGAGGCTGAGTTGCTGTTCTGTCTCTTCTCAGATCGTCCCCTATTTCGGCTTGCTCTTCACATGTTTCGAGGCCTGCAAACAGGTGTGCCTGTATCACAACGGGTACATCGTGTCCCCTCTGAGCTTCCAGCCAGCACCAGGAGTGGACCAGAGTCTGGGTCCAAACGAGCTTCAGGAAGTTCAGAGGTACCTGAGTAACAGGGGCTTTTCTTCACCGCAGAACAATATGGACAACCGGTGGTGAGGTATCTCGATACTGCCAGTGGGATAAACAGCCGGTTTCCTTTTGTCCACAATGCGCACCATTAAAATTAAACGCATCATCTAAACATGTGCATCAATGAACCAGCTTGGAAAATGAGGGATTCCAGTGAACAGATAAGTGCAGCATCAGGACAAATAAGTATAGCACTTCCACACATGGTGCCTTAATAGTGGCTGGAGATTAAGCAGTTGGCCTCCCTGCAGTGCATGAAATGTCTGCTGATCCTCTGAAGACCCTGATCTGATGCTGATCATCTGCAGGAAGCCACTGATATCTAAACGTGATGCAAAACTCTTGTACTGTGTCATTTTTGTGCTACACATTAACTTGTGTGTGTATATATATATTTGTGTATCATGATCAAAGTACATTTTATTCAGGAAGTGCCACATGTGTAAAACAAATGTATGTGATACAATGGTTACTAATGTGTTATTTCATACTTTACGGTGGTTTCTAATTTATAATTTACAGAATGTCAATCATACTTCTGAGTATATTTAACATGAATCCAAATATTTTCAGTATTAAACACTCCTTTTAACTGGTGATTTTCTGTGTTGTGATTGGAGCATGCTATAAAAGACCTATAAAAGTATTTTCTTCCAGAATCGTAAATGGAGAAATGGTCAGATTTAATGAAGTAAGTCGATATTGACAGTGGAGCATTTGGAAGCTGCAGTGCGTCGCTTTGATTGTTCTTTAGAACTGGTATCCTTGGCACTTCTCATTTTATATAACAGCGCCGGTGAGAGAAATTCAACCTTTTCTGGGTCTGGACTTATGGTACGGATATAACCAATCTGAAAAGAGTACACGTTTTATTTTTTGCCTTAAAATAAAGAGAAATGAAAATCAAAGTGCATCAACATGGATTTTCCGTTCGTTTGATCCTCCGCACAACATACTACATTAAATAGGGTGATCAACCTTTACGTTAAGCATTTAAATATTAATAATAAGTATATAGTACGATGTCGACGAAAATATATGTGTGTATATATAATGACAATAATGTGTATCATGCAGACGATCTGGATATTCTAGTCTCCGGACCAGTGCAAGCCTTACGTTGTTGGAGGCGTATTCCCAACCCTTTGTGCACAGAAATATTTTCTTTGTCTGGAACTAAGTTGGCCTACGGCCATGTTCTTTCATGTTCCATGTTCCTGAATGAATATGGCGCAAAATAAAATTTTGACATGGTTCTGTTTGTGGTAAAATGTGGAAAAACGGTGTTTTCACTATATATTCTTTTCGTCGGTGGGCCGCGGAGAGGGTTAAAAGGCACGTGACAGAAACCGAACGCCCTAAATGGGAGTAGAAGGACAAACCGGTAGCTATGCAGTGACTCACGGCGCCCCGTGAATGACGTCTTGCTCCGCCTCGGCACTGTCCATCCAATCAGCTTTTTGCACGCTATTCTCGCGAGAACCCACAACTTAAATGCCTTTCTGCGCGCAGAGGTCGGCCATTTCGACGCAGCGACGCCGCAGTCCCGCCCCGCCATGAGTGAACAAGCTGTCTCCTTCGCCAAGGACTTCCTGGCCGGCGGCATCGCCGCCGCCATTTCCAAGACTGCTGTCGCGCCCATCGAGAGAGTGAAGCTGCTGTTGCAGGTGAGAATGCGGAGGGGACAGGATTAACTGGCCTCACAGCAGCGCACTGCGAACTGCCGGCCAATTGGAGCGGCTTCCCCGCTTGCTTGTCCGGTTGGGTCCGGATGGCCTGCGCCACGGCTTAGCCGGCCGGTCGATGTGGAGGTCAAGGGACCAAGGTCGCGGCAACGGGAAGTTTCGGCATTGTAGCCGGGGCGGCCGCTCCTGTGCGGCGGCCTAGCCTGGTCGGGATGATTTTTTTTGGCGCTGGGTTACGCCGTGATGGCTACGGTCTTTTCCTTTCATTGTGAGCTCTGACTAAACCCGGTATGGGGGGTGGGCGGTGACCGTGGTCCCCATTGAGGTTTGCGGAGGTGATTGAGTCGGTGGGATCGTTCCGTTACCGTCGGCTCCACGTGTCCTTGCCGGAATGTCTTCGGCCTCCATTTTGTCTTTAAGGGCACAAGTCAAGGTGTGTGGCGCCGGATGATGGTACTCTTCGGGATTGAAGGTTCATTGAAGGACTAACACATGCTATTACATCCGGTCCGGAACGATTTTTACATCAAACGTCGATCCTTCATCTGCCTGTTGCGTTTACTTTGACAGCTATGCTCTTCGCCGGGTTCGATTGTCCGCCAAGCACGACCGATTCTAAGTAATCCTTTAATCTTTCTTTGTGCGTATAGGTACAGCATGCCAGCAAGCAGATCACAGCAGATAAGCATTACAAGGGCATTGTGGACTGTGTGGTCCGCATCCCCAAGGAGCAAGGGTTCCTGTCCTTCTGGAGAGGGAACCTGGCCAATGTCATCAGGTACTTCCCCACCCAGGCCCTCAACTTTGCCTTCAAGGATAAGTACAAGAAGATCTTCCTGGATGGTGTAGACAAGCGCACCCAATTCTGGAGGTACTTCGCCGGCAACCTGGCCTCCGGTGGGGCGGCTGGTGCCACCTCCCTGTGTTTCGTGTACCCGCTCGACTTCGCCCGAACCCGCCTGGCAGCTGATGTGGGCAAGGCTGGTGCAGAGAGGGAGTTCACTGGTCTGGGCAACTGCCTGGTGAAGATCTCCAGGTCTGATGGCGTGAAGGGTCTGTACCAGGGCTTCAATGTCTCTGTCCAGGGCATCATCATCTACAGAGCCGCTTACTTTGGCATCTATGACACGGCTAAAGGTATGTATGGCCAGGTTACACTCCCTTCTGTGGATGCTGGGAATGGTCAATGGTAGCGTTCGCCTTGCATTGTTTATGCAGCTGTGATTCATCCTTATGAAAGGTTTCTGCGGTGCTCAGGGCTTGACAGAGTGTAGATGTCACGAGACTTCCTGAGCGCCGCTGAAAGGATTCCCCTCGTGAAATCTGATATCGTCTGGTACAGTTCCCTCTGCCTTAGGCACTCACAATGCCTCTCTGGTTCCTCAGGTATGCTGCCAGATCCCAAGAACACCCACATTGTCGTCAGCTGGATGATCGCTCAGACCGTCACTGCCGTGGCCGGCCTGGCCTCATACCCCTTCGACACTGTCCGTCGGCGCATGATGATGCAGTCTGGCCGTAAAGGAGGTGAGTGGCCTCAGGGTTGTTCGCTCCTGCCCTGTCACTTTTTGTTTTTGCGGTCCCACGGTGTCCGGTGAAAGGGCCCGGTTGTGATTTTTTCGTGTTCTCATCCTCAGCCGACATCATGTACAAGGGAACCATCGACTGCTGGCGGAAGATAGCCCGCGATGAGGGCAGCAGTGCTTTCTTCAAGGGGGCCTGGTCCAACGTCCTGAGAGGCATGGGCGGCGCCTTCGTGCTGGTCCTGTATGATGAGCTGAAGAAGGTCATCTAAGCTGTCATCTGTCATTAATGTTGCGACCTGTAACATATATCTGTACATTCACACGGACTGTCAGGCTCCACCTTATTTATAGGGACCAGCTAGTATTCCTGTACGGGGTGGGGGCACCTCGTCCCTCTCCCCGGTGTCACTGTCATTCCCCCAGCCAGCCAGGTTCTGAAGCGTTACCCGTCATGCAGTCAGCTTGTTTTTAACCTTCACTTAAATAAATAACCTGCTGGAAGAACCAAACGATCTCGCTCTGCTCCTGTCATTTTTTTTGGTGTTTTCCAGGTGTGGTGTAAGTGGCCGTAGGTCTTACTGTGGGTTACGGTGCTTCCGTACAAGCCGGGGAGATGTTGGTAAGCTGAGGTAATGGCTGTCCCGCTTGGCTGACGGACGGACGGATGGTTTGGCTCCAAGCACCTGCCTGCAGTGCCGAGCGGGTAAACTGAGATGGTGTCGGCCTTCCGCCAAAGTAAAGTGTGCAAGCTCTGGGGCAGCTGGTTTTACAAGTGATTTACAGACCAAGCTAGGTGGTTGACAGGAGGTGGGTCTAATGGCACGATCACATTTAACTTCCTGTATAACTCTGCAGATGCTGAGGGAATGTTTTGGTTTAGCATCATCACATGGGTGATTGAGTTCTGCTTCTACATACCTACCCTTATTTTTCTCACCTGTGTGCAGACCCTGCAGTGGTTATGACTATACAGGGGTACGTTTCCCGAAAACCCAGTTCCTAAAAATGTTCATTTATATAGTCTGAACCATGCAACTGGATGGTTCAAACTAAGTAGCTAGCAGAAGCTTTTGGGTCTGCTCCTCACATGCCAATCCTGAGGTCAGGCAGTGTTCCAGGCCTGGGTGTAATGGATGATATGGCCAGAAACATTCCGTGACATTTTATGGGGATTATTGGGGAATTTGTATTTCCCTGTGTATGTACAGTTGTCAGACATAAAGACCTATGCATGCTCATTGAGATTTTTCAAGATATTTAGATTTAATTAAAAACAATCGTATTTCCCTTTCTATCATTATTGAACACAAACACACTGCAGTCTGGGGAATCTGCTCAAAGTGAATCCTGAAACCGTCAGAATCCACATCTTCAGAAAGAACCCTGAATATTGTCTAATTGCCACCAGTTTCTCCAGCTGTACATTTCTGAGCAGTTTGCAGACTTTGGAGTCGCCAGAGAGACCAGTTGTGCTCAGAGGCCGGATGTTGGATTTGTAAGAATTGTTCCTGCCACTGACAGGGCTTCAGGAAAGAGTCTTCGGTTACACCAAGTTGCTGCCAAGATGTCCTTTGATGACGGCCTGGTTCATTCTCCATTTCAAAGGACATGTTTGAAAACTTTTCCTTAACCCCAGGTTACATTGGTTGTGCAATATAAATTCCCGAAAATCCCATACTAAAATTTTCATGTAACATTTCTAACCCTTTGCAACCCGAGGCCGGACAGATTTATATAAAGTATAATTTTACTTTTTACAGACCGTAAAATTAAATGCATTGAAATTGGAAGATGCTGACGATACTTGTGTGCCACCTAGCGGCCAGGACCACGGAAAATATCGCTTTCCGGTCTTTGCCGAAATTGGACTAGTTATCTCCGCGTTTTGTCGTTTTGAAACCGATGACACCTAAATCTTTATAGTTGTTAATCGCCTCTCACGCTCCCATTACTTTTAATGTATTTTTTAATGTAGTCTCCCCATTGAAATTGATGGCATACAATGTTAAACGTCATGATTCGCTTGGTGTTCGAAGGAAGTTAAGGTCCCAGTTACGCAAGGACCGGTGTAACGCCGTGGAGGTGAGTCTGGCACTGACAGGCAGAAACCGCCTCTAAGGCTACAGTGAAGCAATACGGAAGAGGTTATTGTGATCGTGAACGATTGAACATCCACCCCCCCCGTGGTATGCTTTGATTTATGAATTGCATGAAAATTGAATCTTTGGTTTCTTCATCTTGCAAAAGCCTTACAGAGATGGTCGTTTCGAACACCTCTTTAGTTGAGGCAATACTTCCCGGGGAATCTTTGACACACTTCTTGTGAATAGACTCAGAATGAAACTTAATGACTCGACGTGATTTCAGCTGGTTCTCCATGAGACTCGCTCTGAGGGAGGGAGGGGGGTCGGTCGGTCTCCTGATATATTTTGCCCGATATAGGCTACCAGATGGCCAGGCTGTTTTCGTTTATTCATATTTTTTATTTTATTACCTAATTTATTTTTTTCGAAAATACTCTCATAGTTTTCTTTTTTAGTTTTCGATCACAACGATGACATGGGCGTTTCTGGGATTTGATGCGTGAAGTGTGCCGGTACTCACCGGTATCCAGATACTGAATAACGAGAGGAGAATCAGCGCCTGCATTTCCACACTTCAGGCACCGGTGTTTACGATGACATTAACAGGTGTTACGTGCAGGGAAATAGACATATGGGAGAAGTCAGTAAATGGATTTAGAATAATTGTTCTTCAGGGGAGACAAAAAATAGGGAAACTAAAGAGCGACGTTCATGGGCTATCCCACCTCCCGTTTCCGGAAAGACTCTGGGGGCGTGTTTAGAAGTGCTGTGATAACGCGGAGCCTGAGGGTTAGGACGGAGCAGAAGTCATTCTCCAGCAAGATGTGTCTTATCCTTTTGTGTGCTTCATGTTTCTGTCTACTTATTTTTGCGGCGTGGCGATTCGCCCCACTCAGGAATCCCGTCAGAAGGACGTTGCAGGACGGCAGCGCACAGACGGAGGAGACGCATCAGGTAGAGAAGGAATGAAGTTTCGCTGGTCTCACAACACAAGACTCCAGAGTTCTGCTTCTTCCTTGCTACGCACATAACTTACTTTTACTTGTATTTATAAGCATGCGCACTGATTATATTGGTAAATGTATTTTTTCATTTGTGTCATCCGTAGGCTACTGTGATAAGTATATATGGTATTAGAAGTAAAATGCCGCCTTGATCGTGTCTTCTGAAATAGCCTACAGTGTAGAAAGTGCACTGTCGATGAAAACTGTTAGAGATTAAAAAATCAGGAAGTCAGTCTCTCTAACATGAAGTTCTTACGTGTTGAAATTTCCCAGTATGTTGCTCTTCATTTGCCACTTAACAGGAGCTCTGTGACTCAGCAATAAGCATCCTTACTGGAGATGAAGTCGACAAAGGTGATTCAGAAGAGGTTCCGGTGCAGGGCATGCAGTACCAGAGTGTCAAGACGTCCCTTCAGCAAGGTATGTCCGGCTGCTTCATTCAGCACATAACCCACAAACTTCTCACTCTTTGTAGATAAGGGCAGTCGTGGATCTGGAGGTTCAGCAAGTTAGTGACAAATAATTGCAAGTTCTGTTCGTGGGAGGATTCCTGCTATTAGTAGGTTTAGTGACAAGGGTGGAGTTGGTGTGAGCACTCAGAAGTCAGACCAAGTCCAGTGGGTGTTATTTTTATTTAGCAGATGCTTTTATCGACAGCTATGTACAGTTTTGTACAATGAGAAAGCAACTGGGGTATAGTGATTCAAAATAGCAATTCCCCAGGACCACAATAGAACACACCAACAGTAAGAGGAGGGGTTTCACAATACCTAAAGTGCACAAACAATCCAGGCACCCCTGGATTGGGGGTGAGTTTGGTGGTCAGGTCTCTACCCATGGGGCCTGGCCGGAACCTGAAAGAGTTATGAGTCCGCCCTCCTGTGGGCTCACTCCTTGCTGTAGGGGTCAGGGAGGTCGGGTGCTGTGTGTATCTGTTTGTAGTCAAAAGCAGTGGTCCTGGGTGTCCTATCTTTGGTTATTTTTCAGTTACATCATTTATTAAATATGTACCTAAACTTTTGCATATAAACGTATTGTATATTGTGTGATTGCCAAAGCCTTGTGGTAAACTGAGACAGGACAGGAGGACGGATTTGTGCGTGTCTGGTGATACAGGATGTGTAGCATTTGTTTGGTAGGTGTCTGTGCTGTGTATCTGATCTGTAGCGTCTGTCTGTTTAGTATGTAGTCTGTGCTGTGTGTGGGATGTGTAACGTCTCGGTCTGTTTATGAGGTGTCGTGCTGTGTGTGGGATGTGTAACGTATCTGTCTGTTTAGCATGTGTCCGTTTTGCGTGTGGGATGTGTAATGTCTATGTTTAGTAGGTGTCTGTGTTGTGTGTGGGATGTGTAGTGTCTGTCTGTCTTTAGTAGGTGTAATGTATTTGTGGTCTGTCTGTGTTGTTCTTGTTTGCAAGATGACTGTAGTTTTAGTGTCTCCTTGTGTCATTGTATTCTAAATGTTCAATGTTCTATATGAGGAGTCTCTGTACTGTTGCAGTGTTTTCCTGTGCATACTCCCAGTACCTGTCCGGCCCAGAGGTCCCAGGGCCCATGGACAGACAGCCTCTTTATAAAGCCTTGTGGCAGGAGCTTGATCTGGCCACTGACCGCATCATGGGGACTGTCTGTGCCCTGGACATCGATGCTGTCAGCACTGGTTGCGTTCACATCCTCACCAGGCATCTCCACGACATGAAGGAGGCAAAGAGGTGGGACCGTTTCCTTGGCAACAGGGGTTTCACTTGGTCTTTGTGTGCATGGAGGGCTGTGTGCCTCTATTTTGAGTTCATGAATAGCTGAGACATTCATGATCTTCACTGCCGCTGTTCTTTGGCTGTTTTTCTCAGTGGGATGGCATTTTTGTGTTTCGCACACTGTGCTGAATCGGGTCCTCAGGATGGAGTTAGCAAGTAGGGACCAGAGACCTTTAACTAAAGGAAAATGGACCATTTATGAAATAGGAACAGTAGACTTCACCAAAAGTCACCATAGTCAAACATGTTCCTGTAACTGGATGTGTATGAGTATGAGTGATTGCAGGTACTTGGCTACATGTACTCAGAAGATGGAGCCAGGCTTGTATGGAAAATCATGCCTTTTCTCCAGATTTCTGTATAAGAACAGGGTTCCTTTGTTCTTTAGGTTTGATCTGGTTTTCATTGGGATGGCATGTTGAAAGATACTTTCGTCATATAAACGATTTCTTTCCCTTTCTGAATATGTGTGTTTCAGGGAGCTGTTGTTCAGCTCTTGGGAGAATGAGGTGGCCTTCCTCAGGGTGTGTTCTGAAGCTCTGGTGCAGAACTTCCTTCCTGAATCCACGTGGAAGCTGGACCTCTACAGATGTGTCTTGAAGGAGATTGTGGCCTTCAAAGGTCAGCCATGGGGATTTGTACTTGTCCGCTTGACTGATGGTTGTTCCTGAATCCTGACAGCCTTGGACCAGGCCTGGACCTTAGACTGATGGCTAGTTCTCCACACTTGTTTAAAGGGTTGAAGACCTTAATAGAGACTCGCTGTGATTAAACACTTGGTGCTGTTGACCCTTCCACAGTGCTGCGGTGGCTGGTGACATGGCTCTCAGACCCAGAGACGCTGAACCAACTGGTGGTGCGTTATCTGGATGTTGCGTCTCCCTGCAGCTCCACAGAGGAGCCCGAGGATGAGGGGACAGCAACGGCACAGCCAGAAGATGACAGAGGGTGAGAGATGTGAGCCCCTTCAGAAAGAAGATGATGATGGAGTGGGGTAATGAAGCCTGGTCTTCTGACTTTATTGCTGAAGTTCTATGCCTCATTTCCTTTGATATTTGCAGATTCCAGACAACAGGTTCCACAGGAACCACAGGAAACGGTGACAATAAAGCTAATAGAAAAGGTGCAGACCTCCTCTCTTCTCTTCAAAGGGGCACGTTGTGGCCTGTATTACCGCAGCAGCCGTAGCCTGCTTTCTACGGGTCATGCATAAACGTGTGTGTAGGGTTCAAGCCGGTGCATGAATATCGTCTCATTCACCAGGAAAAACGAACAAGATGTCCCTTGGGAAGAAACTTAAGAGGTTCCTTGGGAAGTTCCGTAAGAAAACCAAAAAAGGAAAGAACAAAAAGGCAGAGACTGGGCCAAGCTTCCAGGCCATGGAGCTTCAGAATCTGTCAGATGAAGAGGACGATGACAGCTTGTGCAGCTCCATCAGTGTAAGACACCTGCCATCCTGTCTTTCTCAGGAGAGAAGAATGCTCTCCAGAGCCTGCAGCTCAAGTCTGTGGTTGTCATCTGGCTTTCATCCTCTGGGTCTTGCAGGAGGACTTTCCTCTTCTCAGCAGTGACCAGGAGAATATGATGCAGAACCTGCTGAATGAGCTGTGGAGAGATGGTCAATGGACGGTCACTGTCCCTCAAGTGAGTCTGAAAGGACATTAATGATCGTAACCTGAGTGGCTGAGTGGCTCCGACACACAGGGACACGTCCGACACGCAAGGGTGTAACTTTGGCTGGAACATTGGGGGGGTTGAGGTCTCCACCCAAAATTATTATTGGGGGGGTTGTATTAGCTGGTTTTGATTTATTGGGGGGGGGGGCACTTCCAACACACGGGGACACGTCCGACTCCTGGCTTCTCACTCAGTCATGTTTGAATGGAATTGTATCAAGTCATTGCTGAATCGAAGAGTATCAAATTATGGTGTTTAAATATATCTATATATTGTATTGTACCTTAGACCATGTATCAAGATGCTTTTATCATCTGAGACCAGTAGAGATACACAACCCTAAAATGTAGACATGATATTTGGTACGAGTTACAGTGAATTGAACCCAAAATTACTTAGTAGGACTTGGCACTTTGGCTGTTTTAGTGGTGTTTTAGTGAGCAATTTGAGTAGATGATGTTAGAGCAGAGCGGCCTGTCCCCTCAGGTGGAGGAGCACAACAAGAAGTTGATGTTCACCATACACCTGGAGGAGCAAAACAGTCCCGAGGACCTTCATTGGGACGTCAGTGTGTCAGAGAAGCAACTCCAGGTTCTGCAGGTAAGGGAACCATGGGGAACAAGAACATGTGCTCATGATATCACATTGGTCCAGTGTGTCAGTCTGGATTGATATTGTCACTAATACTGAAACTTGATCAGTATTCATCAAGTTAGCAGAACCATATAAATGTGCATTAATAAAAATATTGTGAAATGTGGCAATAAATAAATAATGATATGAAATGGAAGCATAAATAAATATAAGAATTGTTTTTCTTCCTGTTTCTATTTATTTACTGCTGGTTTATTTGTTTCAGTGATGCTGCACATGGCATGAAATAAGCCTTGAAATGCAAACTGTCACTTTCACTCATCTAGATGCGGAGGTTTCTGTGATTGTCTAAGTGCTTCCAAAGAGACCTGTCTCTAGTGGCTGTGGTTTGGAGCAGTCGAGCAATGAGCCACAGTTAAAGCCTCAGGTGGATATGAGTGTAAGGAAAAGTTGTCCTGAATTACTTTACTAAGCAGCGTCACAGGATGGCTGTCCAGGGGCTCGATCCCCAGAAGATCCTGATAGTGCCTTGCATAGTTGTACCCATTCATGCTCTTAGGAAATGTATCCCAAGGTGGTTTATGCCGCCATCATATATTCTTATTTGTAACCTGCTCCTTTGCAGAAGTTTGCAAACGCATTTTTATCAGTGTTGTACTTAGAAGAACCGGCACCATTGCAGTTTTTTCCCGACAGCCTTTCAGTTTGCTCTCTGAAGTCTCTTATATTATCAGCAGCACCCATTTCATCTGGAACAATAAGCATTTTTTGTAGCAGTCCTAGTAAGCTGTTCTGGGGCTACGCTCCGAGGCCTGCTGTGGAGAGCCGAAACCACAGATAATAGCAGCCAATATTTATGTGATTTTTTTTCTGTACTTACATATGGCAATTGCTAACTTGTGTTTAGTGTGACATTACTAACACTAAAACGTTGATGGGTGAAAGTGACAGTTTGCATTTCAAGGCTAATTTCATATCTTTTGTGGCATCATTGAAAACGATAACTGAATAAATAAATAAAATTAGCAATAAATAACTAAAAACAGGAAGATTCTCAACAGATTTATTTATGCTCACATTTTATATTATCATTCATTTATTGCCACATTTCACAATATTTCACAATATCTTTATTAATGCACACCTTTATTTAAGTCAGAATAATCCCTACATAAGTACCAGCCCTCTCCATGTTTTTTATTAATTTTTAAATTTGACCGGCATATGTACTTTTTTTTTTCCTTCCCTATTTTGAGAACCATGTTTTGCAGGTTGTAGCTAAATCAGCATATTATGTTTCCGGCTACTGCCTGGTCACTCTATTCCCAGGACTCAACTCAGCTGCTCCCCTTACCTGACGTGTTGGAAAGCACAGACAGAATCTTGGATGACAAGTTCAAAGAGGAGGCCAGAGCCAAACTGGAGAATTTCCTAAAAGTACGCACATGCCCCTCAGGGACCATGTAGGGATAATGTTGCATTCCATGTACCTCAGAGCTGGGAATGACGTCACATCTGAGTTAACTGCGTTCAAGTTACAACAATTGAGAAAGAAGCAAGATTTCTTAGCCAAATAACTTGTCTTATTTAAGGTACCCTAGTTTAAATGATCTTTATCTTTGTTCACTTACATTTAGCCCAGACTACCTTAAATCCGCCAAATTATCTGCTTTCTGAAACAGCCCCCACTTCGATCCAGTTTCATTGTTACCAATATCAGTTGATAACAACTCATTACATGGTATTTTGCATGTAAAAACGCCGTAACAACACGTCCACAGATAGCGGTTGGACAGTACTGTGTGTACGACCGATTTAATGAGCCACAAATAGACATAAGTGCTAATAAACAGTATAAAACTACAGCTTTAGCTTCTGTTGACAAAGGGCGCAGCCATCTTGAATTCTGAGCTTGGGGTTGCAGAGGTTCTTCCAGCTTCCAGAATGGAATGCAGCATAACTCCTGAAAGACAGCAGGTTGGGGTCCCCCAGGGGCCTTGCCTTCCGCCTGCTGCCTTATAATTATTTAATTGAAGTAATAATCTCGTCACTTGACAGCTACCTCAGTGTTCTGGCTATAAGTCAGTTGCTAACTGAATGGGAATAAGAAAACCCTGCAGAGGTCATAGCTCTTTTCATTCTGTATATATTTTATGGAAGCTGAAGATGTCAGTTTAATGACTGACTTATTAGCTAATTCTGCTAGTTAATGCTGCTGAATGATATGGATGCCTTTCCATATCTTTTAGAGAGAGGTTGGCCAGAATCAGGAGGTCTTCCACTTGCTCTTCAGCCCGTTCTGCGACAGCCTGTGTGATCTGCTGGACAGGCTGCCTTTCTTATTCAGCTCCACCCCAGATGATGAGGAGGTGAGTCATCCATCTGTCTCAAAAATCATCACACCTGCGACCTGTAACTTTTGTCTAGCCGTACCTTAAAAAGGCACAATTTCACAACTTTATTTAGGTCTTTAGAAGACCACCTCCCAGGTGTTATCCATCCAAGCTGGTATAAACCACAGTAAATTGCGAAACTTCACTTGCAAACTCTTATAAATTAGCCACCGCAGTAATGGCCGTCTGCTTCTGTGCTTATAGTTCGCCATGTATTATAGGCATGTGGCAGTAAATTCTTGGTTTTACCATTTCTCGTTTTTCAGAGCGTCACTCACCTGAAGACAGACCAAGATGGGAACAGGAGACGACCCGGGGGAAGCCCTGAGGCCCCCACAGAATCCACGGGGAGCTGTGAAGATGAAGGGGTGCAGGAGGTCTACAAATGTGCCAAGAAAATACCGAATGTGGACCCCTCCATAGGCAGATCAGACACCTCCAGCGATCAGTTTATACATGACTCCTCTGGTTCAGCCTGCAGTCTGGACCAGCTAGCAAAGCAGAGCACAAGTGAGCCAAGAGGACCGGGCACAGACCAGCCACCTGACCCGCCTGCTAACCAGGGCACAGACCAGCCACCTGACCCGCCTGCTAACCAGGGCACAGACCAGCCACCTGACCCGCCTGCTAACCAGGGCACGGACCAGCCCACCAACCAGCTTTCTAACCAGAGCACAGACCTGCCCCCCAACTGGTGTCCTAACCGGGGCACTGACCAGCCCCTTGACCAACTTGCCAGCCGGGGTACAGACCAATTTGGCAACCAAGGCACAGACCAGTTTTCCTACCAGGGCACAAACCAGCCTACAAACCAACCGGCCGATGGGGGCACAGACCAGTGCACAGAGCAGCCCGCTGTAGTTCCCACACCGTTACTATGCTCTCTCAGCCAGGATGAGGGCAGCAAGACTAATGAAAAGAGTAACCCATCAGCCAGCATCTCAGTGGGCATCCATGGGAAAGAAGCTAAGGAACAGGGGCCCAAGCAGAAGGAAAAGGCAGCTTCACAACACAGGAGTGTGGACGAGCTGCTGAAAGCCCTCATGGATCTGCTGAAGGAGATTTTCAGTTCGTATCTCCCACACTATGTATCACTTTACGCCCCTTATGTCATTCTCAAATTCATACACACAGATATTCCACTAAAGTTAAGAATTGGGTGTAAGGGCTCATTCCCATCACTTCATTATGACAGTAATGAATAGAAGTAATGAAGGTGCGACTGTGATATCTGTTGAATGCTGTCTCCATTGTTGGAGTGAAGCTTTCAGTCAGCCATTCCTTAGCTAAACTAGAGGGACAGTGTGACATGAAGACCAAAGCATGACCCTGTCTTTCTTCACTCTCACTCTCTTTATGTTTCTGCAGGTAGTTCCTTGTGTATATTGACACTGAAAACCTTCTCGACAATGCTTAGGCCACTGGTGCTGAAGTAAGTACTTCCACACGACACAGGGTAAGCTAGAGGATTATGGAAAATACAGACATCAGGACTCGCGTCTCTCTCCATCGCTGCAGGAAATTGACCAGCGTCTTAGACAACCTGAAACTCACAGACACCCAGGTGGCGTCTTACCTTGACAGCCTGCGGGAGACAATGTGGCCTGAGGGGGTACCAGCAGTTCAGGGATCCCCACCAACCAGCGAGGAGAAAAACAAGAGGAAGGAGAAGGCCAGCAGTCTACTCATTGCCAAATGTTTGTGCCTTTTAGCTGACTCTCAGACACATCTTATGCCTCACAGATCTTTGAGCTATCCACAGGTTTAAACATGCTCACTTATTCCCTATTCTTTAGCCCCGTGGATCTTGAGGAGTGACGTGAAATCTGCATTTGAATTCCTCCAGGATGCTCAGGAGAACAAGAAGCTGGTGTATGTGAGTAGCGTGTTTTCACGGCTGAAGTTTTCGCAGTGATTCCGGCCAAGTCCAGCTTGGTGGACAGTTGAATAGCTGGTGGCTCTTTCCTCTCATAGACGCTGCTGTCACTCCTGCTGAGGAAGCTGTTTCCTGGCGACACAGAGTTACATTCAAAGGCTGGAGAACTGCTTAAGAGTATCAAGTGAGTGGAAGAGCTACAAAAGAGCGGACAACGCAAACTTTAACTATAATGTTTCAGGACTAAATCCGAGCAACAAGATACAACAAAGTGCCCCCAGAGAAAATCTGTCTTCTGTACCGATGTAAAAGTAATACTGTATGTTGTGAAAACCGTTCATGTGTCCAGTATACGGTATGGGCACAGAATAGGAAACATTTAATATATACACAGGCAGCTCTGGACTTGACTCAAACCCATTCATGTAAATCTGAAACTTTGTGGAAGCGCTAAGGAAAAAAAGCCAGTTGAAAATATTTTATTTTTAGTATATATAACCAGTATAATTTAGCTTGTGTGTTTTTTGCTATAAGGTTTCTTGAGTGGTTTGGGAAGGTAAATCAACTTACGGAAGGGTTTGTGAAATGGATTACTTCCAGGAGTCAATAACTTCCTGTATATGAAACTGTGATATTTTTATAAAGGCAGAGCCAAAATAATCAGAATGTTAGTTTCTAACCAAAGCAAATGTCATTGCAAGACTGTTTATCTGTGCCATCATTACTCAGGTCAGACGTTTTGTAATCCTTTGTGATCTATATTTTTGTCAGAATATTTATGCCTTTTAATGTTTCTTTGAGCAGAGATGATTGTAGCAATCTGCATTTTTGGTGCAAGCAAACTGTTTCAGGAGCCCCCTGGAGGACACTGTGAAAATGATTTTCACGATTGTGTAAGATTGTAAATCCTACGATCCCCAGGATTGTAAATGTGAATCCTTTGTCTGTCTGTGGGGTTTGCATATTCCCCTGTTGTGTAGATTTCCTCCTGCAGTCCAAAGACTTAGTTAGGCTTTGTACCCTGTGCTGGACTGGCATCTTATCCGATGTGTACCCCGGCCTTGTACTCTGCAGGGTTGCCAACTTTGCTCAGCTGGTTGGTGTGAGATTCGAAACAAGTCTGCACCACACATGCACACGCATTTACATGTATGTAGCAGTTTTATTACCTTGTAAATATTCTGTAGGGCAGTCCTCACCAACTCCGGTCCTGGAGGGCTACTATCCAGTAGGTTTTCTCTCCTACCCGGCTTCTGATGAGCAACACCTGCTCCTGGTATTTACCTGAGAACTAGTGTGGCTCATCAGAAGCCGGGTATGATAGAAAACCTACTGGATAGTAGCCCTCCAGGACCGGAGTTGGAGACCCCTGCTGTAGGGTTTGCAAACTACCCCAACACATGTGATGTAGCAAATTTTAGGTTTTCTGTGCCGCATGAAATAGGTTCCATAATAAATGGTTGTAAGATGGAAAGGTGGATATTTAAGTTGGTACATTAAAATCAGGTTTGTGTGGCTTATGTTCAATAAAATGTTACAAGTCTACAATTTATTTTTTGTTCTCTGACTTGTATAGATATCTGTAAATGTTACTTGCTTGATACTGTAGCGGGTTCATAGTTGCTCAGAATTCCAAGGGCAGATGTGCTTTTATTTTTTTAAGTTTTTTACACTTTAGCGGCTACCGGATATGCTCATTTTCTCATTTTTTTGTTATTGAAGTTTTTAATTCTTTTTCAGGAGATGTCTCCTGTCTTTTCTCCCCTCGCCACGATACCTTACTAATCTTTAAACATTTAAAATGACTGGCAGTTTTACTTTTGAATTTTGCCCATTAATCTCCGTATATTTAATATATTTTTTTATTTTGTATGTCTGATAACATTTATTGCTTGACATTCAAGTAATTTTCAAGCTTACTAGCTGGGTACCATCATAAAAGACTTTTTTTTAACCATAACCGCTCCATCGAACGAGGTGATTCATTCACAGGTGACTTCAGACCCCCTTCGGATCAGATGGTACGGTCATGCACCCCGGGTCGGAGCGGATGGTACAGCCCCGTCGTGGCTCGGCCTCTGGAAAAGCTGGCGGGTCGGGGGCTCCGTTCGAAACATTAGACCGTGAACAGTGTATATCCGTGTTCTGCGCCGTTATTTAAGCGCGATCCACTCTGGCAAGGCAGCGGTCGACGAGAGACTTTAGACGGTAAGCTATGGGGCTGGAGAGGCTATGGCTAGCTGGCTGAAGCCGGTGATTGATTGACGTGCGAACAGGACTGAGTGATAGGTTTGGGTGATCGTTCATGAGCTCTACTGTCCCATGAAAACGGCAAGCTGCAGGAGGACCTGCCAGCCGGGGTGAGTGGAGCTCCATCCCAGAACATCATGCTGTGGACGCAGTGATCTTCGGCTGAGTGTCGGGGCCAACCGAGCTGAGCCAAACCGTGAGTCTGTGTGTCCGCACTTCTGCTCGTCTTACGTTTGTGCTGTCAGGAGTGAGTAATGCACGATACTGCAGCTGATCATCAATGAGGGAGTTTTGTGTGAGCAGTAGCGTAGGTCAGTGATCAGTGATTCTTTATTTTCATAGCGCTGAGGGAACAGCTTTCGGAGATGGTGAGTTGAAATTGTAGCTGCCTGGTCGATTTAATGTATCATTTATACACTATACAAAAAAAAAACATAATCTTGTCGGTGTCCACCCCTAATTCAATCAATGTATATCCTTCTGCTTTAATTGCTTGTGTGACTTTGGTGGCCTCAGTGAGAGTAGGACTGTTAAATCCAGGGCATGTCCTGGAATGTCCAGCATCTGGGTCTTAAGTCTGGGTCCTACTCAGCCTAGGTCTTTATCCAGAATAATACATTAAAATGGATGAAATATTATAGAAAGCTGATGTTATTTTAAGATCCTGTGTGCTTCATACGGCCTCCCTTTCTCTCTCTAATCAGTGAGCAGTGATTCAGTTATGTGGCATGTTAAGTCATATCTGTCTACCGGTTTAATCTCAGAGGGTTGGGGTTAGCATTAAGGTTAGGTTCACCCAGGCCTGTCTGCTGTCAGTGCTTTTCTAGTGTGTTGTCAATTTACTGGGAATGTGCCACACTGAAGTTGCAGAGTGAAATCACTGTTGCGAAGTTCTGTCTAGCCCTTGTAACACCTGTACTCTGTGTTCCTCATGGCTGGAGGGGATAGCGCCCACAGGAAGTGTCCGTCATTCATGTGCTGTCCTATATCTTTTTGTAACCCAAGGAGAAGGAAGCTGCTTCTGTTTTCACTTGTTAATAGAGCCATATATTGACTGACATCTGTTAAGGTGTCGATCCGGTTCTGGTTCACTGGGCTCGGAGGTGGTGCCACAGACCTCTGTCTGCTTGATCTACTTCGCTTGCCAATTGTCAGAATAAAGATCAAACAAAATCTCATTTCTAAGCCAGTTTCCCTACAGCTAAATGTAATAAATTTGGAGTTAGAGAGCAGATGTTGTTACACATTGTTCTGGTCTGAATTGTCGCATTTGAGGGACCTTCAAGCTCATTAAAGGATTTGCTCCATCCAAATGGTGAGTAGTCTGCATCCTGTGACTTATGGTTCCATGCAGTGTGACAATTCAAAACTGTCTTTAGATCACACTTACGCTGTTATTTAGTAGACACTTTATCCAAATCATTCCCCCTCAAGAAAGCAGGGAACAGTTGGGGATAAGGGTTTTGTTCAAGGGCAGTGAAATCACTGCTGCTGATGCTGGGATTTGAACCAATGACCATCCGATCAGTCCCAGTGTCCTAACCTGCTGAGTCACACAGCGCCCCCCCCCAGGTACTCCTGCTAGGAATGTAAAATGAGCTGTCCTCTTAAACATCACTGTTTCAGCTTCTTTCCCAGTCTGTGCAGATGGCAGCATTCGCTTAGATATTCTTCAGAACCGCTGGAGTCCCGCCCACGACGCACCTTCGATCCTGACATCGATACGGGTATCCACCACTCTGTCCCCCCCAGGCTGGAAGCTGCGCTGATGGTCTCCCCCTTTCAATTTCATAGTGGCTACGCAATATCCCATTTTCGTACTCAACACTAGAATTTCAAAAACACGATTTCTGCTTTTGTGTGAAATTCATGGCAGGTTTTCACAGAAAGGGCCACCAGTGGAAATGTGCTGCGTGGGACTGGGCCCTGCAGTGCAGGCGGGGGGGGGCTGCTGGGCTGTCCGCTCGCTGCCTGATAAATTATTTAGCCAGGTGAGGGCAGAGGGCTGTTACAGCTGCTGCTTCCTTCCCCCTATCAGATTCCTTTAGTATCAGCCTTTTGCTTTTCTGCTTTTGCCCAAATCCATGCTTGTGTGAGAACACCAGCACCAGTAACTGCAAACCTACAGTAAAGGCTGTCATCTCTTTAAGCCAGGGTTCCTCAGTTCCAGTCCTGGAGGGTTAGTCTGCAGACTTTCCTGCTCAAATATGCATGCTAAACCTAACAATAAGCCGGTGAGCTGAATAAGGTGAGCAGGGAAATATGCAAACTGTGTCACAGACTGGCCCTCCAGGACCGGATCTGGGGATCCCTGCTTTAGGCAGTATTTCTCAGCCCAGTCCTCGGAGACCACCAGACAGTCCACATTTTTGTTCCCTCCCAGCTCCCAGCACACCTGTACCAGGTATTTGGCGTTCTTGTTTGTTTGGTTCAGGTGTGCTGGGAGCTGGACGGGAGCAATAATGTGGACGGTCTGGTGGTCTCCGAGGACTGGGCTGAGAAATACTACCTTTAAGGGTAGTATTAATATCTTCCCGCTCCGCGGTCCCTGCTGGATGAGCCAGCCTAGGCAAGTCATGCAGCTCGACTGGGACAATAAGCACAAATACAAGAGATGAGTTTCCGCCATTGTGGAGCAGAGCTGGTATGACTGCTAGCAGCCGGACCGCAGGAAGCACAGTATGACCGTCTCTGGAAAAAAGTACACAGTCTACAAATCCACACCCCCCGACTAACACCATGCTCCTAGCCCTGGACTGACCTCTCACTAACTGAATTTGCCCTGGAAGTTGGTAAAAATACCTCGATGTCCCTGTCACCTGAACTCCAGAGACTGTCAGACTTATTGGCCCCAGAAATTTATTTAGAGCTCACTTCCAAGGTGAGACTAGGCGTATACTTGCCCTGAATCCATGTTCATTCACATATGAAATGCTGCATTTTACTGAAAAAGTGACACTCTTCTCTTATTCTCTCTGCACTAAAAATGTCAGCCTGAGTTAATAGTATTTAAAGTCTCAACACGTGCTGTTATGGGTATATGTAATAAATCAGGGTCTTGGCTGACATGCTCAGCTGCACCCAGAGTCAAAGTCAATCTCATGCACTGTTGTGGGTCTGTGAATTTCTCCAGCAGTCATTTTTTTCCACCTGTTCTGTTCCATAACCTCCTGTGTCATCTGCACATGAACTCTGTAGGATACTGAAATTTCACTGTTAAACATATAACAAACATTTAACAAACTTTTCTTGTAAATATAAAAAAACATCTGATATGGGGTTTGGGTGGTTGCAGCCATGGAAGCAGGAAGCTCCACTGCAAACCGAGGTCTTCATGCGATTCTTGTTCAAAGCAGACTGTGTGCCCCAGTGAAACACTGCAGGCTGTGTCCCAAACAGGCACTGAAATGCCTCAAACGTATTAAGTTAGCAGCGTCACTGCGCAGCAAACGCACATGCTGCCATCCTGGGTTCAGATGTGCAACACAGCAAAGCCATTCTGCTTAATCGCTTCAGTGATATATTTATTTGTCATTAATAGTTAATACAGCTGTAGAAACAGAGAAGGGTCATCTGTATTCACTGAAACTAAACGGACAGTACAGCAGACCGGAATCAAAGTGGCCAACTCACAGGCAGCCTTGACTTTAACACAACCTTTACCTTCCACTTGTACAGAGAACATGAATCACCAGAGAATGATGTTGCCATTTTTACATGTCAGATTATTCTCTTTTTCCCCCCCATCTTCAACATCAAGGTCCAAGCCCGGTCTTTAACATGCCAATAACCAATGTGAGTTTCCCCCTACAGGGAATACCTACCTAGGGAACTGGGTTAAGATCCCAGGCAACCCACAGTTAAAGAGCTGATCATCAATGCTATCAGTCACTTTAATATGAGGTGAAAGGTCAACGACTTCAAATGCAATTCACAGGGAAGCTGGTCTTGTAAAAGGTGGCTCGTGTGAGACAACTAACCATAACATTTCCACTTCATCTTCATACGAGAACAAAAGGGCAACAGCTACAGCAGGTTGAACTTTGACTAGTGGAATGACAGCTTTAGAGATGGACAGAAGGAGAGCAGACCCATACAAAAATAAATACAAATTTGCCTCTGGTAAGCACATCACTCATTCTTCACTTCTGTAGGATGAGGAATACAGAACGGAGGGCTTTCCGAAAGTCACACGCCTTCGGAACACGCCGTTAGTTTGTGTAAAGCAGAAATGTCTAGCCACGAGCTTCACAAAGTGTTTCCTGTAGCAGCCTTGTGCCATCCTAGAACGTTTTGGTAAGTCAATGCGAGGCCTGAGGTTTCACGAGCTCGTAACGGCCAACCTGGCCCTCCTGTAGGAGCTGGTCGATCAGCTGGTCCTTGTGCACTTTACGGCTAACAATGAGGAACCGCTGGCGGCCCTGACCGTAGGACTTGCTGCGCAGGCCATACTTCTGCGACACCTGATGGATCTGCTTGCGCTCGTCATTATTGAGTTCTGTGGAGAAGCGCAGGTCGTCCTGCCGATCCGAGCTGGCGTATTCACGGATGATGTCCTCGATGTCCTTCTTGCTAAGCTGATTGCCTGGTTTGTCTGCATCCAAGCCCAGCCCTTCCCTGGAGAACTGCTCTTTCACTCGGATCGGCTCTGCGATGCCCTCCCCATCCCGGCCTAGCCCGCCACCCTTCCAGCCCATCTTGCGTAACATTTGGTTCCCAATGTTGTCCTCCTTGATCTCTTGCCGTGACGCGTCTTCCCCAACACGGGCAAGGATCTGGTTGCGGGAAATGACATCGACGTTGCCCTCCTTTCTCAGGTTGGACTTCACCACAGCCTGTGTCTGCCGTAAGGTGGCCAAGGCTTCCTCAGCTGCGATGTGCTTCACCGTCTTCTTTGGCCCTATCCCGGAGGCTACGTACTGGCCCTCTAGATACACATCACACTTCCAGCGGTGATCCGGCAGAACTGCAAACTTGTAGTCAGCTGCGACCTTGTTGAACTGGGCTGTGTCGTTGATGATGCAGATGGCGTTATCTGAGTTTTCCAGGATGACAAGCTCGCTTAAGTGCTTCTTGCGAGTGCCATAGCGCCCCCCCGGAGCTTCGTAGTGGTTTCCTCTAGAAAACTGCTGCTGCTGCTTGGCCGCTTGGTTCATACGCAGCTTCCGTAGGGCTTCCTCAGCTGCTGCGTGCTTGGAGGTCTTCTTGTTCCCATTGGCCTGGGCCACCAGCTCATCCTGTAGGTAGACGCTGCACCTCCATGTGCTGCTGTTGGGCAAGAGATCGAACTTGTAATCTATCTTCATTCGGTTGAATGCGGCGGAGTTGTTGAGTATGCAGATGGCGTCATGAGCGTTGTCCACGATCACGAACTCAGACCAGTGTTTTCGCTTGTCGTGCTCGTACTGGCCCCTAGAGCTCGGGGGTGGCTTTTCCTCAGGATTGCGCAGGGCAGGTAGGAACGAAGGCGTTGGGGAATGTACTTGGCATACCACCATGTCGTTAACGTACGTATGCCTGTACCGGCGCTGGACCACCCGCACCTCCACAGGCTTCATAAAGAGCTTGACGGCCTGCTCAGATGCCCGGTCCCGAGCTCCGTTCTTACTGCCCGAGTAGCCAGTGGCCAGATACACACACTGACAACGCAATTCACAGGCATAGCCATCCGAGGGCACCTTGCGGTTCCTGGGTAGGTCCGCGGGTGGGATGTCCTTCAAGTTGACGTAGATGTACTCCGGGTTCGTCTTACAGGCCTGGATGCTGCGGCTGAGAATGAAGTTGTAGTTTGTCGTGTCTGGGCCATTCATGCATGAGGGGTCTTTAAAAGTGGCCATTAAGGCGGATGTCACCCTGGCGATGAGCCTCTGCTTCTCATCCAGTGTGGACTGGGTAATGGGGGCAAGATTACCAGAAGTAGGCTGGGAAGATGAACTTCCATACACTCTGCTAATAGCCCGGCTAGATGAAGGCCTGTCCTGGTACCCAAAACCCTGCCGTCCTGAATCCCAGGTACCGGAACGAGGCCCCGTGTACTCATCAAACCTGTGTACCTGGGAGGGGTACCCAGACTGCCTGGCACTGGGCATCTCAGGCCGCCCCATGTAGTCCTGCTGCATACGGCTCATAAAGTTTGAGCCGGACCCCCTGCTCCCGAAGCCCAAGCCGGTCGTGCCGCCAGCAACCAAGTCCCTGTCCCCCTGTTCATGCCAGGGGTCAGGTGTGTAAGACACTGCTCTGCGGAAGGCAGGGTACGCAGCAGGCGACCCGTAGGGCCTGCCTCCGTGGAAACTGGGGTTGTTGGCATCCCTCTGCCTGGTGCCGTACGCCTCCCCTCTCCTGCGGTCCTTCTCGTTCTCCTTCTCGTCGGTGCTGCCAATAGTTCCTCCGCCCACACCGCTGCTCACAAAGTGCACGGGCTCAAATCGTGGTCTGGGACCAAACTTGGACACAGGCATCTTCCTCACTGGCTCTTCCCCTGAAAGCGAGAGGTCATAATTCAGAGTGACATCACCCCGGGATCGTGACCACAGCCGGACCGGTTAATAGGAGGCGGAGGAGGAGGTTGGACTCACTGCCATCTGATGTACCCGGCCTTTTTTTTGCTTCAGCTCCTGCAACCAGCTGAGTAGAGGGCATCGTGCCAACATGAAGCCCTTCTGCCATTGCCAGCACCTTCTGCATCAGTTGTGGGCCATACCTTCAGAGAAAGGACTGCGTTTTAGTACAGACATCCCCACCCAGTATCTGCACAAATGTAATCTAGTCGTTTGTAACACTTACAAACCTACACATCCTTGTTGCTAGGGCCGGGCGATATCATATCAATATTATATTCTGCATACGCAATAATCACCAGGGCTTCAGATGAGGGGAAAACATTTGGCCGGACACCAGCTTTTCAGTGCTATTTGGACATTTATTTACACCCGCAATTAGTTAATCAGATTAGCAGTACGGCTAAAATATTAATGAGTCATTTTATAATGCCCAAAAGTTGGTAATCGGTATAAATTCGGCATATCCTTATGTTTAATAAATGTATCAGACTTTAAACTGACCCATCAACCACCCATCAACAACTTTTGCAGTCGCATAGGGCTGGGCAGTACATCAAATTTTCACAGTATATGGATATATTTTCAAACGAAATATAGGACAACATAATACTGCTTATATCAATATACCTTTTATTGTGCGTTAAAATTAGGGGGTGCCACTTTACAATAATGCTATCCATATAAAGGGTTTATGAATGGTTTATAATCTTATTAATTAGGTTGTAACACTGTAAATTATTAAGACAATTTTAAACAAGTCATAACAGTTTTTTATTAATGAGTTACTACCATTTACAAGTGGCAAAAGGGAGTTTTATTGTAAAGTGATACCAATTAGGGTTAAAAGATTTTTTATAGAATCCATTAGTATTCCATCCATGTTATAAATAAAGCAAGAGTTTCAGTCGTGACGTTGCAGGGACTCCCAAAATTCACAGCTAAAATCAAACCGTAAAGCATCCGTTTTCTTTCAGCTACCTCGTAGTAAACCGCAATGATCAGTAATCTTTGCCTGAATATGAACAAAGACGGCCCCTCGGTTTAGATCCTTCCACAGAGCAACATAAAACCTTAGAGCGGCAGGAGAAACTTCACACGCCACTCGGAAGCTGTAGAATTCTGATGACCAGCATCCTGCCGGTCAGTGCTGGGAGGTGATGATGTTCAGCTACAGTTACCAACCATGCATCTATTGGCCTGTCACTTAATGCCATTTAGCTAACAGCATGCCTCACTATAGACATAACCCATAATGAAATGACAATGAAATATAAGACTGTTCCCTACTTATCATGGGATTGTAACTATCTGACAATTATACACAGATGTACAGATCAATAATGGCAACAGGCTTTGAGTGCTACAAATGGTTTTCAATTGCAGCTGTCAGCTGATGACCCTGGGTCCTAGTGACCGCATCTTCCCAGAGAATGAAGTTTAGACTTCTCAGACACACTTCTTAAGAGCTCACAACATCTAACCGATCATTGCATTAAAATGACAATGCTGATAGATGTCTCAGCTGACACCGGGGCAGCAGTTTCATACTTCCAACAATGTTACCATAATATCTATGCTACATCTCGGTTTGCTAAATAGATGCCAGCTACTATGTAAGACATTAACTATGAAAAGTAAGCACCACAGATCAAACTCCACCACTGCAACCTGCTTCCAAGACTTTTCCCAATGTGACAAAAACAAGGCACCTATCAGCGTTGTTTTCTGATCCATGCAGCCAAAGGTAAACTAAAATAATCTTTGAGGTCAGGTATGTATGAACTATCACTCGCATCACATTCAAACCAAATGATCCATGATTGGCTAGCAATGAGATCTGAAGGGGATAAGCATTAACCTGTGCTTATGTACCATATGTTGCACTCCTCTCCGGTTCAAAGAGAAGGACAAACGGCACCTTTTTCAGGTCATGCCTTTTCACATTCTGAATAGGACAGCGTAGTAAAATCGTGCGGCTTTTTAAACGATACCCGGCAACACGTGAAGTATATCTCATGCTTTAAAAGTTATTCTGCATATGCTGTCACACAGGGAAACTTGGAGTAATAGGCTACTTTATGCTTTTATTAAATTATGCACGAATACATTTTATCGAGGACTCCAGTACGCCTGCGGGAATGACCTGTATCTGGGCCTATGTTTATGTTATGGGGACTCAGAGTCTATGTTGGTTCCCCTCACGCTGTCACTGGCTAAATACCTACCTTTAAAACACACGCACACTTCATCCTTATTTATGCCCAATGCACTCCCCTATAACTACTTAGTTATTTAACAATCAATAATACGCTTGATTAAAGCATCAACAATAACGTTGAGTCAGCCCAATAAATGTTTTCAAAGCCGTCGAACGGCATTCTCACCTGCAGCCATGCACATTTCACATCATCGAAAAGAACGTATGTACGTTATTATTATTCTTCTTATTATTATTAATAATAAATACGCTTAATTATGAACGGCAACAAACAGATTATTATCCTAAGAATCGCCGCGAAATGCTAAACGGCGCGGAGCATTGTGGGTATCAACACCAAATGCGTCAAAACTGGCATCGCTTATCACTAATTTTACACCACATCTGACTTTTATGCTAGGGTTACACCGAATTCCCCACTTTAAAAGCCATGTTAAATCATGGGTTGCATTCAACGCAGCTGACTACCTCAATGACCCGTCGGCCGGCCGCCATCGCGGGCACACGTTAAGGCTTTGTTTTCTGTTCCTTCTCAAGGCACCGAAGCTACACGTTTTCAAGAAATCGTTGCCAGCGTCAAGAAAACTCCGCAATTCTCCGCATCTTAACGCGCTAGCACGCCGGACGCTCGGTTTGGCCAAGTGACGCAGTCTCCGCAGCCTCGGCTAGCAGGCTAGTCGGCTAACAGGCTAGCTGCTTGTTAGGCTAACCGGCTCGCAAGCTAGGCGGATAACAGGCTAGCATCACCGGCGCCGGAGCCACGCCATATTTAACGCGGCAGAACCTCAGCAGGTCCACAGTGCGACCCTCGCGACTGGCTGCGGTTCTCCAGTCGCTGGGTTCCAGCTGCGTGGCCGAGGCGGCCTGTGAGACGGCGGGACTTACCGTGGAGACGGACGGCCGCCGGGGAATGGCGGTTCAGCGGTTTGTGCGGTCCGTAAGCGCCGCGATGTGCAGGATCGCTGCGCCAGCAGGCGTACTGAAACGCGCCCAAGCGCGCCGCCACCCGTCACGTCTGTGCCTCAGAAGCACTGCATGTCCGCTTGCTTCATTCTGGAAAGAAGCAGCAGCAGAACGCGACTGATAGAAGGGAGTATAGTGGTGAAGATAGCAGAGATATCATAACTGGGGCGATAGCAAGGGTTGTACGATGGATATCATATGAGGGATATCATAGGAGGGTTGGTAGCAGTTATGATAGCGGGGATATCATAGGAGGGATTATAGCAAGGATGGTAGGAGGTGTATCATTCCAGGGCTAGAAGCAGGGATGATTGGATACAACGTGGATATTATTTATGAACAGCATAAAAGTTCGGATGAATTAAGATATGCTGGAAGATACAGTGTATCTTGTCGCAAAACACCACGGAAAATACATCGAACTACATAGTACCTTGGTGCCTGCTTAATTTTTAGTACAACCCGCTTAATTTAGCAGTATTTAATTGTTATTCATGACTGGCTCAGAGTGCATTTCTCACATTAAAGTGCAAGGGCATGTAGTTCGAGACTGTTCTGACTATTATTATATATTTAACAGTGGATAGTTAGTATGTTTATATACAAGTACAAAAGTATTTGTTTCACTCATGGCATGAGTTTTTTTTAAACGATCCTGGTCCCATCTTGAAAATATCACCAGCCACAAGATGTTTTTTTGGAACCTGAAGGCCCTGGATGATAGTGGAATACATTATGCTATGTGGGAAAAAACTGCCTGTTTCACTCATGGAAATTTGTTTTTTGTATTATTTAAAATAATAATAATGATTATTATTATAACGGCTAGCAGCACTTTTTAACCAGAATATCTCCTAAAGAGGTATACTCACTGAGCTCCCTGCAAGACAGTCACTGAACTGAAGATCTCTAATTGGCTACAATGTAATGTTGGTATTGAACTGCAAGGGGCCCAACACAGCACAGCACACAAACTCAATTTAAAAAACACACAAGCAAGTCCAACAATCAACATGCACTAAATGATAACAAAGCTGGTAACAGCTACATTCAGTAAAATCCAGAACACAAACAGGACTCACACCCCAAACCCTGATGGTAAAAGTGCTTCTCATTGTACACCATGGTTTATGCAATGTTTCATAATTACCATAATTTCACAAATCCTGTCTTTTGTGCTTAAAAACACATTTGGGTAATGCCACAATTGAGGTACCATCTCCTTTGCTGGATTCTTGAACCAGTAGGATTCATATGGATAAAAGAAGCTCACAGCTTTGCATTTTTTAACCGTTTTATTGAAAATGTACACTACTGGCATCATACTTCAGTGTAATATTTCAGGCTTTGTGGTTTGTTACATGCTTAGCAGCTGCAGGCTGTTCCTTACATGCCATAACATTTAACATCACCACAAAGCTACACAAAAACGTCATTGGAATCAATAATCATTACAGGAGTCTCCACATCAAAAAGCGTATTCATACACAAAATAGATCCATATATGATACGAATATAAATCACTGTCAATTTATAAAGATTGGAAAATTGTTAATACCAAACTTTGGCAAATAAAAGACAAAAGATGCTTGGAAGTCCAACTCAAAAGAAAAAGGTGATTCAGTCAAGACTTAAGCAGAGTTAAGACTGACGTATTGCAGTGAACACAAGTAATTGGAAGACGTTAGAAAACAAATTAAGACCATATGGGGCCAACATGGCATTTGATCAAGTTTTGTTAATGACAACCCTAGAATGGGTAAAACATCATGACGGGTGGGTAAAAGAGTCCGCAGCAACCAAAAGGATCTGCTTTAAGTCAACAAGGGACCCCATCACCATTGTAGGCTCAAGAGATCATTGTAGGATCATTGTGTTGAATCTCTCTGGGAAGTAACTCAGACTTTCCCACTGTAATGTATCTTACAGAGAAGTTCAATGTTCTCTAGTCAAAATAACCATGTATGGCCCACATATGGTTGTGTTGAGGTGAACAGATGGAATAAAAAGTTTTATTATTATGCTAAATAAAAGGGGAGGAGAAAAGTGGAGGGCTGTCTAGCTCTTGGGAAAGCTGCAATCTCCTCTTTCGGATGCATTAAAAGAAGCTGTAGACAAAGAGACAAAAAAGCAGGTTAATAGACTGAGCAGCCAGTTAGCTCAACCATGCTTGGTGAGTTTAATGCAAGGGTCAAAGGTCAGAGATTACCCTGCGGGAGTTTCACTTTATGCTCCTAATAAAAGTGGACAGTCATTATCTTATGTCATGTTTATCTTTAATGTTTATCTATAAAATTCACAAACATGATTCTTCCCAGTAGTTTCTGAGAATGCTATTTAGCAACCTTTATTTTGAGAAAGAAAATGATAAAAGACAGAATCCTTGCTGGATAAGTTGTCCATCTTAATTGATCTGTAAAAACTGTCACACATGTATCTAAAAGGTTAAAGCTGCTATGGTTCAGTCCCCTTCTGGGGCAGGTTAGATATACAAATTACACCCAGGAGCAAGAGAATCCAAAGAAAATGGGGTTAATGTTGGCAACAAACAACACAGAACAATCAACACGTATACGCCACGATTTTGTTAGCCACAAGTTAGAGAGTTATGGCTAATTCATTAAAGTACTGCGGGAAATAGAGCTTAGAGGAACAAAGAAGAAAGAAAACATCATGGTGACTAACACAGACAGCACAGCAGCACGGCAGAAAACAGAGTGGATGTGGGAAGACTGGCTTGTGTGATGCACTGGGGTTCTGCTCTGCTTCACCCTGGCCACAAGCCAAAAGCTGGCCCCAAAAGGCCAGCAGGGGGCAGTGTTTATCCCAGAAGGAAGGCAAGCACACAGAAAGCTCTACACGGAAGGTCCAGTAGTGGTGGTCTCTTATTGGTTGCTAGTGAAAACATCTGAAACACTGGAGTGTGACATGCAATCCCGTTTCCAAAGTTGAAATTCTATATCAGGAAAGAATGGGACAATATTTCACTTTCAAAACTAGCAACTGGTCTCTTCAGTTCCCAAACATTTGGAGTGTTGTTAAGAATAGGTGATGCGACGTTGGTAAACATGCCCGTATCACCTACTTTGAAACGTGTTGCTGGCATCAAATTCAAATCGAGCATATATTTGTCATAAAATGACAAAATTTGTTTCCGAATTTGATATGTTGTTGTTGCTCTATTTTCAACTAGGAATAGATATGATTTGCAGGTCACTGCATTCTCCTTTTATTTTATTTATTTTGCACAACGTCCCAACTTTTTTGGAAATGGGGTTGATTTACCAGAAACCCTGTGAAGACAACCAACAGGACAGAGTTGTTCGATCACAAAGCAAACCTTAACTGAGACACAATCCCATCTGCTCAGTCTC
This sequence comes from Gnathonemus echidnorhynchus, assembly GCA_026776725.1. Lineage (NCBI taxonomy): Eukaryota > Metazoa > Chordata > Actinopteri > Osteoglossiformes > Mormyridae > Gnathonemus > Gnathonemus echidnorhynchus. The sequence continues at coordinate 26,919,520 of JAODJU010000002.1, forward strand.
ATGTTAACCACATTACTAGTTACGGGAGAAATTAAGGTAGGATGTTTAACTTTAACTTGGTTTAAACTAGCCGGTAACTAACTACACACAATCAAGTTACAGGACAGTCTCAGTGGCCTTGGATTTAATTGCCTCATTGCTTCCATGTTGTTAACGCCTTTTCTGTGTCTATATGTAATAGAAAATTACATATGCTTCTGTTTTATTGTCAGACAGAGTCCATCACTGTTGGGCTTCAATACAAATGGCTGATGTCTATATCCCTTTCATTCTGAGTGCAGGGTTGGGTGTTTTTTCACCTGAGCTTATCGTTCATGGTCTTTTTTTAGCTTTACATCTGCTTATAAGACCTGCTAATAAAAATGAAGCTCAATGAAAAAGATGAGGGACAATGAGGAATGGCTGGAAACATCCAAATATGAATAAAGCCATTGTCATTGTGTCCCCTGAAGGCGTGCAGTAATCACATCTCGCTTTCCCAAACTGCCAGATAAATTATATCAATAAATTTGGGCAATACGCACTGTCACAAAAATGAGGTCTCTTATCTGCTATTAATTTAAGCAACTGGCACCTTCAGGAGAAGCAGAGCATGAACATGTATTAAAAAACAATGACTGGCTGAAAAATGATTCCCAGTCCTGATTATACTGGCACTCTACAGGACTCGCCCCACTAATCAGACGTCTGCTTTGTTAATATGACAGCACATGCACAAAAATATAACACACAAGAGTTTATTAAAAAGCAAGCTGCGTAACATGCCATGAAATGGTCTTTAGAACTGTATCTAGTAGCATGTGAACAGTAACAGTAGCATGTGAACAGTAACATTTGAATAGTAACATCCACAATTTCTTTCACAGTTAAGCCTAACATCCTCCATCAGCGTGAGCTAGTCTGTGAGTGAACATTGGGGGTGGGGAGGGGTGAGGCTTGGGCAGGACTGGGAGAGAGCTCATTCACTGCCGGCAGGGGAAGCCTAAACTGGGAAGGAGAGACAGGAATGGTTATGTGTTATTCTGGGTTTTGTCAAACTGCTGGAAAAAACAGTGAAGTATAAGTTAACAAAAAGAGTGTTAATGACAGGTTACGGGAGGTTCTCCCACTTCGGTGACAACTAACATGCCAACATATCTGCAGATGAACTGAGCGTATAATGGCGTGAATATCAACCAAACCCGTAATTCGACACATGTTGGGTTCTTGGTACACGTGCTTATCATCTGCATCTGACAGCTAGTAAGATGCTTTTGTTAGTGACTGCTGTAGAAATAAGCATCATCTTTAACTATTAGTATAAATTTTAAATGAAAGATCTGACTGTGAACAGTGTGAAGCTTTATGGGAATCAGTGTGGGGCATCTGGGAACAGCTTCAGGGGCAATTAGTAAAAAAGCAGTTAGTACCAGTATGGTTAGTGATGGACAATTAGCGTGTGATCCATCAGGAAAGGGCGTCTGAGGAGTCTATGCGGCAAACACACTTGCAAAGTGTCTTACTGGGTGAATGTTCTTGGGACCCTGGAAGGTCACATGACTGGCGGGATGTTAGGGGGTGGCCTTACCAGTACGGTGTCTCTCATGAAGCATGCAGTGAGCAGAGGTTAACTGGAAAACAGCACACGACAAACATGAGACACTGGAACATGCATGGCACATGTGACATGTCTCACAGCTCACTGGGTCGCCTTAGGAAGGTAACTTCTTTTCAGGAACAGTCAGTATACAGCCCTAACCGACGTAACAGTAAACATCTCACTATGCACTTGAAGCACATGAGAATGTTTTAAAGGTTCAGGGTGTCCCCCTATAGGCTGCAAGCTGCATTACATCACTAGGGCGCAGAAGGAGAAAATAACAGTGGGGAATAAAAGCATACAAGAGCCTTCAGTCCATTCTGGAAGAAGAGATTCTGGAAAGTGGTTAAGTGAAAGAAAAGCACTGCGGACTGTGGGGTGTCATTCTTCAGCTGCAGAGGTGTGTGGAAAGAGGAGGGGCTGGAAGGCAGAGGGTGACACAGCAGAACAAAAGGCTGGTTCATACTTCTCCGCACAAGCACAAGACTCACATATCCACTCTGCGTGTGCGTGCACGGAAACGCTCATAGTTCTCCAGTCAAGCCACGTACCTTGCACATTCACACAACGTGTTGCATTTACAGTTTTATTAATAATAATAATAATTATTATTATATTATAAATTATTATTCTGATATTCCCTGCACACGTACCACAGCAGTGAGGTTTGTGTCCATTTGTCTATGTTTTACAAATTCAGAGAGCCAGCTCATGGGGCTGCCAGCTCTGGTCACCTGGCTGGCGTGAGATATTCAATTTGGGGCAAGTCTGCACAGACATACACACGCATTTGCATGCATGTAACAATTTCATTACCTTGTAAATAGTCTATAGGGTATGCAAACTACCCCAACGCTCGTCAAAAGCATCCATGTTGTTATTTAAAGTGGACCTGGCGAATCGATCATGCGCAGTGTGTCCAGAGCTGCGCGGACACAAATTTGGAGTGCAGCAGGCGTTCATCCGCGGAGGCACACAATGACATCAAATGCATCATAAATGTTTGAGCAAACACGTCCACTAGTACGCGTGTGGAGAAGTTTGAACCGGCCTTAACGGGTATCAAAGCACCCATGAAGCCACAGAGGAACTCCTGTCAGGCATTTCACCCAAATGTCCTTGTACTACATATGTCATTAAAAGAAGTTTGATATCAGGGGTGCAGATACTTACTTTTTCCTCTCCTTGTCCTTCTTGAGAGTGGTGCTGCTCCCAGCCTGCTGGCCCTGGGACTGCAGCAGCTCCATGGCCATCTTCTTCTGCTTGAACTGATTCAGATCGTCGTCAAGCTGCTTCTTCCTGTCCTCCACCTTCTTCTTCTCTTCCTGATGCAGCTTCTTCAGCCGGTCAAACTTCTCATGCAGCTGGAAGATTGAAAAAGAAACTTCAAGGTGTCTCCATGCCTTGCATACGACCTCCAGCTCCTAAGGGCGCTTTTCCACCGCACCAGGTACTGTACTTTCGGTACTTCCATAAAATACCAAAAGTATGGTACTTCTTTTGTGTCGGTTTTCCACTGGTGTAAAAACTGGCACCAGCGCTAAATGACATCATCAGTGACCGCCCCTGACTGACATCATCACAAAGCGCATAATGTTATTATGATCCTTCACTTTCCTGTAGTCCCGCTTAAGTTTTTTGATTTTCAAGCGGCATTGTTCGGTGTTTCGCATGAGCCCCATTTTTTCCAAGCGGCTTGCTATTGCAGCAAATACTTTTTTATTTTGAGTCATGTCATCCAAATCCCGCTGGATCTGTTCATCCGACCATATGGCGATTAAAGCCTGTGTTTCCTCATTTGTCCACCCTTCCATTTTACTTTTTATATATTTTTGTTTCTACTGCTTTTTATTTCATTTCTCGCTGTTCGCTGTGTATTTCAAAAGATGGCGGTTGTATTTTGTGTTTCAGCGGCAGGCTATTTGCATAACCAATTGTCAGCAAATACGTTTGCAAGTCCCACCCCAAAGTACTGAAGTACCAAAGAAGTACCCCAGCTGGTTTGGCACTTTCGGTACTGGAACTTTCGGTACTGATACTTGACCGGAAGTCAATGGAAAAGTGAAAGTACCGAAAGTACCGTACTTTGTGCGGTGGAAAAGCGCCCTTGTGTTGATCACTTTGTATGTGTGTGAGTGTACACTTCTTGAGGCACACTCACACATGTGTATGCTCACACACACACACACTCTCTCTCACACACCTCCTTCTCTGCTTCCTTTAGCTCGGCCTCCTTCTCCTTGACTCGGAGAACAAACATCTGCCTCATCTCCTCCTCCTTCTTCTGAAGTTCACCCATGAACTCGTTCCTCTTGGCCTCGTAGGTCTCCTGGAGGCTGCAGGGCCACAAGGGCTGTGAGATGAGGTCTTCCTTATACACCACATGCTCACCCCCCCCCCCCCCACTGCACCCTAACCCTTTTATGGCCAGCAGGGGGCGCAGCTCCGGTTTGGCCACCTGAAGGGCTTGCTGTCGGGGTCCGTGTCCTTGAAGCCCATCTCCTCCAGCTTGCAGCGGCGGTACAGCTCATAGTGGCGGGCATGTGTCTGCTCACGCAGGTCCTCCATGTTCACGCGAATCAGCATCTCCCGCAGCTTCACAAAGTCGCAGTGATTCTCGTTCTCCACTGCGAACGGGACAGCAGTGATGAACACCCTGAAGGTGCCGCCCCCCCCAGTCGCTTCACACACACGTGTGAAATCCCACGTCCCCCGTCTGCTGCGCCTACTCACCCTGCACCGTTCCCCAGGGATACTGCCTTGCCTTCATCATCTTGTTCCCGATCTTCAACTCCTCTGTACTTCCCACCACGGCAAATGGCAGGTGACCCTGCGGACCCACAGACACACACACCCGTCACACAAAGAACTCCACCCACTGCACGCTGTGTAACTACACACCTTCTCAGGTGAATGGTCTGTGTCCTCAGACTATTCACACACAAATACTCCTCCACACAGCTTCAGTCAGTGTCCCTGCTGCATTTCACTGTGCCCCCTGTGCCCCCTGGCTCTGCATTCCTCTGCATCCCTTTTCCCCCAGTGTCCGAGTTCCCATGGTGCTGTCACTTTGCCAGCTCAAATGTGGGCCTGTTCCCACAGCTGACACTTCCTGTAGCAAACATGGTCCGGTCAGAGCACCGAGGCCATTTCCTGTCTGCAGGCGGAGGAATGCAGCACACAGCTGTTTTACAGCCAGAAGCTTTGCCTCTTTCATATACAGCACACTGTGAGCCTAAATGCACTGGACGGCCTTCTGGTAGAATACACCGAGAGACAGATGAGATGTACCTTCCCCTGTCCTGTTTTAAGGACTTCAGTGCGGCGTCTAGCTGTTATGCGCAGTTACCATGACGACTATAAACAGGGTGTAGCCAGGTGATGACAGGCGCGCGACTCACGTTCATCGCGGAGTTGATCTCAGCCACCGTCTCATCATCGGTGGGGAACTGATAGATCTGGACGCCGTTGCTGACCAGCTCACTGGAGATTTTGATCTTGAACTTGGCAAGTTCGGTCTTGGTGATGGCGTCCGACTTGGCGATCACGGGGATAATGTTCACCTGGGGGAGGCAGGCACTGGGTGTCACAGCTCTAGCAGAGTCACAGACATATTGCGTCAAAATCATCCCTGGATGGGATGCCAGTCCATCACAGAGAGCACAGTCACAATTCACTGACACCAGTTCAACTAACTGCATGTCTATGGACTATCAGAGGGAGCCAGTCCACCTGACTGAAACCAGCACAACAGAACATGTTACCTCTGCAGACCCTGAGTCAGCAGGCCTTCACCATGGGTGGTCCTGCATTAATTACTTATAGGCATGCACTTGCTAGACTAACGTAGCCCTACCCCTGAGCCGCATCTGGCAGGCCCATCCTGTGACGGGGCCACGCTCGCTGCTGACCCTAACCCTAACCTACCTCTTACATAACCCTAAGCCCACCTTGCTGTCCAGCTTCTTCATGGTGACCAGGTCCAGGGACTTCAGCGAGTGGCCGGTGGGGGCGATGAAGTAGAGGCAAGTGTGGATGCGGGTGTCGTGATAGCTGTGCAGCGTCCGTTTGATCTTCAGCTCCTCCTGCAGGTAGGCCTCGAACTGCTCGTCGATGAAATCCACGATGGGTTTATAACTACAAGAGGCAAAAAGGTTCAGAGGAGATCCCCAGCTCCATTCCAATCATTCTAAATTAAAAAACAATCAATGAACCTGGTCTCAAGGCCGTTTTGTACTATCATGTCCACTGACTTACTACATATGATTTTGCTCGCTTAGAAAGTAAGTAAAAATATGAAATAGACGGTCTGGGAAAAGGACTGTGGATGTGAGGTAAAAAGAAACATCTGGCAGAAGCCTAAAGAGCAGAAGAGGCAAAGATCTGAAGGCTATCGTGAGACCCACCTGTCCTCCTTGTTGATCTGGTCACCAAAGCCCACGGTGTTGACCACGGTCAGCTTGAGACGGACATTGCTCTCCTGCAGCTCGTAGGTGCTGGATCTCAGCTGCACACTGGGCTGGCTGTGCTTGGTGGGGTCCCCCTCAAACTTGGTATTGAACAGGGTATCCATGAGCGTGGACTTCCCCACGCCAGTCTCACCTGAGGCATGGATACAACACACGCAAATGCACGGGGTCACAGGTGACCTTCATGAAAACACTGCTTGCGTTGAACCCTGTCTCCTGCTATTCTGGTATCCCATGCTTCACCCCTGATACATGAACTTTGCTGGAGAGAAGCCCACAATGATGGAGGCTACAGGATATTGATGTCCTGACCCTCCTACCTCCCTAATAAGGCTGAGACTGACACCTCCACGGGTCTCTGCAGACAAATACATAACAAAAAATTCACCACAACACTCTAGAGCCTAAGGTCCATGTCTGTGATACAGGCATTTTGCTGTTGCTATCTTCTGTCTATGATTGTGACATTTCAGTAAGGTGAAAAAGTCAGTGGAAAGTATCCTCACATGAAAAGAGCATCAGAGGAACACACCATACCTCCAAAGGAAGCTAAAGCTGACAAATTACTCTTTATCTTTAGACAGCCATACTAACAACTCACTAAGACACAACTGCACAGAGCAGCACTGCTCCGGCATGCTTCAGAGTATTAGCTTGCAAAACGCCACTCACAGCTACCCAGCAGTCATTAACATCAGCTTCACTCAGTCCCGCCCCAACGTGACACATATGAAGGCCTCTGCGTTACTCACCCACACACAGGATGTTGAAGCAGAACCCCTGGCCAACGGATTTGTTGACCAGCTGGTCGGGCATGCTGTCAAAGCCCACATGACCAGAGAGGGGGACAGAGCGGGCGCCATCTGGCTGTGAAGAAAGAGACAGATAGCATGCATGTTCCTCAATTTACTACTCCACTTCGATCAGATGGTTTATGCTATCATTATCACTGCCACAAAGAGACCAATGCAGCCTACGGCCATGTGTTAATCTTTGCAAACGCTGTGTCGCACTTCAGAAACAGTGCATCGCCACCTAGTGGGTGGCCGGGACGGAGCCTAACAGCTTACCACCCTACAAGCAACCCTCCAGTCACCTGATGTAAATGTAAATATGGAAGCAAAGTGCAGCCTGGCAGGAATAAAGACTGAAAGCTGTTGACAATATTTTATTTGGTGACAGCATGAAAGCGGCTCATACAGGAGGCCTCTTCACTGCAGCCTCCAGTACACTCAGGTACAGCAGTTTGCTTCCTGTTTCCTGCCACAAACGCTCTACATAGCAGAAAACAGTGAGAAACCACAATGTACATATTTGGAAAGTTTCAGTCACTTCTGCATTGAAGCTGCTGTGCACACATTCCTGTACAAACATGGCGGTTGTGGACAGACCCCTCATCAGCTGCACCTTAGCATCTGTCCTCAGGATATCACTCAACCCCAAGCCCATTCTTTATGTCTATATGTATGCAAAGAACCAGACGGTTGGGCATTTAGTTAGAGAGCAGTGAGTGGAAATCAAACAGCTGCCCCCCCCACACAAAATAAATAAATAAACACATACTCTTCAAACTTCAATGCTATGAGGTCTCCAGCACAGCCCTAAAATCAAGACTATGTTTTACTATGTTTTCATTACAGTTTAATAGCTTAAATGTAACTTGCAACCCATCCAGGGTGAACCACAGCCTTATGCCCTGTGCTGCCTGGGACAGACTCCAGGTCCCTGCTATCTCTAAGTAGTTAGAAAATAAATGGATGGTTAAAAGTATTGCATTCATAGTTGTAGTAT
>JAODJU010000002.1:26927458-26974179 GCA_026776725.1 Gnathonemus echidnorhynchus
ATAATATGCTTATTAAACTACATTGTTCTACTTATTTTACTATCATACGTCACGGTTAAAACTTGATAAGAATAAAAAAAAAATGTTCGGGGGCATCTTACACGCAGCTCTCCCTAAGCAGGATCAACTCGCAGCCCCTGAAAAAGGGGGGTTTTGGTACCAAATGTAAGAAGCTCGGGTTGCATTGGACGAGGGCCTGTCTTCAGCTGCCATCCTGTGTAACATTAAGACCAGGCATGAAGGGCACATATGCCGTTTACGTGAACCAGCCCCGCGGATTTAGGGGGATAAACATCCCCCGGCCCCAGCCCCCCCGGACCCTGTGCCGGGACTGTCCCGTGTGCCGAGCGGTCGCCCAGCGGCCCTCCGGGCGGCATCCTCAGTCAGTCAACCTGGCTAACCGCACTATCAGGCTGGATTCATTCCAACGAGCTTTTTCGCCAGGAAATAATTCGATAGTTTGTCATTTATACCGATTTATATTGAAATTTAAGTATGTGTCGTTCTAAATGTAATCAAACCCGATTTTTTCGTCATCTATCCGCCACTTTCCCTTATTTTACGTATTTTAAAACATAACGGAAATAACGGTCCGGACCATGGAATAACTCGCCCCTAAACCGCGTGCGGTAAACGCAGCAATGCAGAGTATAGCTCGGCAACTGAGGGCTCGCCACGCACAGCCCAGCATCTGAGAGCTCCCCGAGATGCGCCGTAGAGACTCACCGCTTGCCGAACGACCTCCGCGGTGGACATAATGCTCCGGAGCCGGGAGAGGAAACAGCACCTCCGCTTGCCAGAGGGAGGAGAAGAGCGCGGCGGGGAGCGCACCACTGCGCCGCGCTGGAGGGGGGGGCAGCGCACCCGAAGCGCTGCGCTCACCGCGGGGAACAGTCAACATCGCAAACGATTTCCCAAATGTAATAGCTTAGATAAATGTCATACGTAATCACACTAATGTGAGACTAAATTATAGCGCTTCATTATGAAAAAAGGATCCCCCTTGTTTCTTAAAATGGTTTATTCTGAGCGCTTTGAAATTCAGATAAATCGTCCAGTTCCGAGATAAAGCACGAACCTGGTAATATAAAAGCGGAAAGTAACGGCGAATGCTATGAAGTCTTTTATTCCCTCCAGCTTCGTGTCAATGGAAAATACAAAGATGGGTTTCTTTTTTTAGTGTGCTCGAACAAATGGCATATTAAAGTTTATTGAATCTGAACTTTTTCAGAGTATGAAATGATTCAAAACATATTTTTTAGAGTTCTTTCTGGGATGCTTCAGTCCGAAAGGAAATCACACAATTAAAGCAAACTTATCAAACCTCTAGATTTCTCTGAACCTTATGAATAATATGGGTACGAGGAACCGTGCAAACACTGTCGGACGCTCCAAGCAGCTCGCGCGATCGTGTGAACATGGCCAGGAATCAAAATACTTAATAAACATTTCCTTTTAGTGGTGTGATGGAGTAAGCATAGAAAATATGAGGAGGGTGAGGACATGACCACCAATCGGATGACCGGATGGGGGTTCAGGGGGTGCCAAAGGCTTCCTTTGATATGCATCTTCCGGGAGTGGATTGATACTGGAAGAAGGCCAGTGTGGCATAAAGCAGACTTGAAAAACGGATGGACTGTTGAATAATCGGAAAAATCCGAGTTAAAAGTTTATACCTCATGCTGATTTTTCCCATTATCTTAAGCCGGAAAATGGACCTGCAATTCCTCATAGACATGTTAACTTTACCTGTAACACAGATTTCAAAAATCACCTTGAACAAAAATTGTCGGACGAATAAGCGAGTACCCTTTACAGCCTGAAGGTGAACCTTGGGAGTGCCTGTAGTTGATATGGGTAGGGTAGGTTGTCTCCTGTAAACGCAGGGCAGGCAGTAAATGTCCTTCTCATTCTTGTCACAAGCATGCTTAATCACTTTCAAATGGCATTTCATGGGCAACAACACCTGACCCTGATAGCATAAAAATAGGAACACACTCTTCATTATGATATGCAGCTCTATTTTTCTGTCTTGACAGGAACATGAAGGTTGTCTTATAGTTAGGTTGGTCTGGAGATTGCAATGACAGGTCATAACAAAATCCGTAGACTTGCTGATAATTGCAGTATTTTGTACTTAAATATTTCAAAGACAGGAATCAACTACAAAATCGTACAGATATGATTTGCCCTTCGATGAGGAAGTTGGTTAATTTGCATGGCGCACATTGCTGTTGTTCCAAGGGCGCAGAGCAGTCATTTTAATGGGTGATATATTATGAGTGACCTAATGCTGTGACGTTCGAGACGTTTCCACGCATTAACAGCGAAAACTGCAAAGCCGTCGCATGTTGAATCGGTCTGGAGTTGAACTTCGTGTTAGTGACTCGAGCAAGAAGAGAGAAAGAGAGAGAGAGAACAGAAAGGGACAGATAAAAAGGAGAAATAGGGAACTCGTAGTGAGAAGATCGCCTTCGGAAGACGCAACACTTCAAGCTAGGCTTATACACGGAAAAGCAACGTTTTATCTACTCATTTTAAGAGCGCTTATTTCTTAATGATGTAGCAACAGCTTTGACCATGTGGAAATGAAGGACTCTTCCCTGTATCTGTGATCATGCTATCCTCAGGTGAGAACGAGGAGAAGATCATTATTAATGAATAAAGGAAACATTTTAATTAATTAATAAAGTTGGTGTGATACCACGCTAGCGTTTTTTGGGGTGGGTAATGAAAGTAACAGGAGTGATTAAGTTTGTAGTAACATTTATATACTTCGGGTAATTTCTTCCACTATATAATCCAGAGCTGCGATTTGTTTTGTGGCGAAAGTGGAAGCGACGGTTGAAATGGGGAAGAGCGGATCATGGGTGGTGCTATTTATTTTATTTAAAGAACTGAAATTTGAAGACTTAGATATCTGAATAGTTGGCTTGTATCATAACAGCTGCACTACAAGAATAAATGTCACAGGGCATAGTTTTTATTGTCGTTGTAGTGTGATATTTGTTCTTTTATTTGGAAATTAGGTCTGTCCGTTTGCTGATTTCCAGTGGGAAACAATTAGGCCTACCTTAATGCACAGTACGGGATGTATGGGAAATAGTTTACCTTAATGTATTGTTAAATATGTGCATTGATACGTTTGCGTTCGTCTTATAAAACAGTCATGCTGTTCTTTCGTCTCGTTGCTTTCAGGGGTAAAATGCAGTAAGAAGCCGCTAAGGGACGCCTCAGTGTAACTATTTCCTCAATTGCAAAATAAACCTCCATTATCGCATCGCAAATCTTAAACTAAAGGAACTAGGAGCGAGCGGCGGAAACTCCCAAAGCCGTATGACAGTGCACACATCTCCGTGATGTCCGGCTACAATTTAACTCCCCCTCCTCTCGTGTCTCTGGGCGAGGAGGAGGAAGATGAGGAAGAGCCAGGATCCATGACAACAAATGGTGATCGGAGAGACTCCTGTGCCGCTACGGGAGTCAGAGAAAGTAATGACAGGGTTGGTGTCCGTGCATCCCAGCCTGTCTCAGTTCGCAGGTTGAGACTACAGCGGCAGAAGGAGGTAAGCGATCCCGGTTGGGATCCCTCGGAGAAGGGATCTCTCACTACAGCCATGCGCAAAAAATACCTAAAGGAGTTGTTCTTGAGTAATAATCTGAGTAGTGGTTTCGGAAGCATCTTAGAATCACCCAGAGACTCTGCTGCCTCCTCTTCCAAAGAGTGGGACAGCCACCCATCCGATACCACTGAAGAGGGCAACAGTGGCAGCTCGTTCTGGGCTCTGGATCCCACGGAGCATGCTTGGATGATCTCAGTGGTGGACGGCAATTACGACACCATCATGAATTACCTTTCGGAGGATTTCAGCCTGCTGACCAAAAAGGACTTCATCAGCGGCTTTACCGCTATTCACTGGCTAGCTAAGTACGGGAAGTACGAGACTCTTGTGAAGCTCCTGAGATATGCTGAGAAAGAGGGCTCTCCGGTCAACGTGAACCTGAAAGCGGGTGGAGGCTTCACACCCCTCCACATAGCTACGATGCACGGGCAGAACATGGTCATCAAACTCCTGGTGGGAGCCTTTGGCGCTGATGTGGAGGCTATGGACTACAGCGGCAGACGTGCATGGCAGTACCTGAAGGGAAGATCTTCGGTGGAGATACGGGAGCTCCTGGGCGCGCCGGACTCTCTCTTTGAGACAGTCGGGCACCAAAATGCCAACAACAACAGCTCGTGTGCCATGAATCTCACCAGAACGGAGCCCGTCGACAACGAAGTGCAGACAGACTCCTTTTTCAGGACTCGTGACTGGTGGAGGTTTGGCTCTTTGAAGAAGCTGTTTGCCCCAATACTGCATATCGGCAACAGTATCCGCAACTCAGAGTAATGAATATGTCGATTTTAAGTCATGCTCCAACTAATCAATATGTATATGTTCAAAAAAGAATGTCAGCAAATGTTTCTTGAAAATAAGAAAAAAATATATATTGTTTGATTTTAAATGACTTAGATGAAGGGAGTAATAAATGTTGGGAAAATATTTAGTAAAAAGCACATCCTATTTATAACCTGACCTCATGCCTTTTTCTTTACATGCACCTTGTGTTTAAACATGCACATTTCCCACCGTAGCAAAGGGGAGAATGTATGTCCCAGTCTCAGTGGGGAAATTCTAAGGACAAATTATTCTCAAAGTTTTTGGAATACGTGAAAAGACAGGTCATTGCATTTGAACTTGTACTACTGTTGTCTGCATGAATTAGAAGTACCATTAAATTACCTCTTTCAAATACATTCCTCAATTAATAAAGTATTAAGACAAAACTAAGGGTTGCACAATCCATAAACCAGCCCACATGAAATAATGAAAGGTATTCATTAACTACAGGTGCTTTGATGCACAGGAAAGTTACATGGTATTGGGATCTCACCTGAACATTCCAAATCCTTAGAGTAAGACATACAGAAATGAGCATTACAGATTCCAGTGAGACAGTATGGCCTGTGCAGCACTACTTGCCAACACTTAATTGGTTCACACATATGGTCTTTTGGACCAATTGAAAATGGAGCACAAATGGGGGGTGTGGCTGGAATGTGACAAGTGGTTCAATCCCCCTGTGTAAAGCTACCATGGAGGAAACAGCTTCGGAAGGAATTCAGGGTGTGACCGAGCCACTTGGGACAGCATGGACACAGGGTTTGCATCATTTGCCTGAAGATTGTTGGCAGTAATTAAATCCAGGCTGCACTGAGTGATCGGAGCAGAAAGAGGAGGGGTTACTCAAAAAGAGAAAAGCCACAGAACCAGCAAGACTTGAACAACTGGGAATTAGAAAGATCCAGGGATTGTGGACTGAAGGTCAAACTGACATTATTTAGCACTTTACCCAAAGTCACATACAATCAAGAAAGCCGGGTCACCCGGTCCTTCGAGATGGCAGTTATGGTTCTTACTTAAGGGCCCAGACATACGATTATTCCGCCAAGGCTTGAACCACTGACATTCCAATTGCAGTGGCTTAGGTGGCGGAGTCAAAGCTGTACCCCATACAGCTACACACCACCCCAGTAAGACTCAAATGCAGGTGCTCTACACCATGGCACGACCTCTGACTTGTGCCACTCACCTCCCGTGTGAAATCCAGTTTACTCACATTCAGTATAGCGCTCTCTGCTACACTGCAGCTCAGTGACGGCATTTTCACGGCAGAACTCAGATGAAATCACAGGGTTCCTTAACCCCACCACTAGTTTGTTAGGCAGAAACATACAATCCAAGGACCAATATCTCTTCGAGGTCACCAGAGGCACATGGCTGTAACTTTGTGTGAATCTATTATAAATTTAACATCCCCATTTTTATGCTCCCTTTACCACTTGATAAGACCCAGAAAGAAAGATTTACATATAAATCACTGAAAGCTGTGACTGAGCACCACATTATATCATGCCTCGCTGACAGTCTTTAAAAATCACACGTCACGGTTTGCTCATTTCCTCACTTTATTGTCGGCAAACTGACAAGCAACGTTTGTAGAAAAATTAGACACCATTTCTAGGATGGCCATGGCTTCTCTGCAGGTCTGGGTGCAAACATTTCCTGACAAAGTGGAGGAGAGCCTGGGGGTGCTGGGGTGCAGGAGGTGGGCGATTACAGTCCCAGCTTGGTTCTCCTCCAGTGTCTCCTCTTGGAGTTGTACCTGTGGAGAAAGGAAATTTCACAGTTTTACTCTCAACAGCACAGAAGAGCGTTTTATATGGGGGGTTAATTTAAATAAAAGTCTAGTTATCAGAGGAGATGAATCAATCCAAACTAAATACTGGGAGGTACCTGTTCCCCTTGATTCCCATGCCCCTGGTTACCCCCATGTAACATTCTTACACAAACATTTACCTGGAGAGCAATCTATTCCATGTGGGATTTGACTTGTTAGCAAGATCCTGGAATAGCTCCTTTCACTAACAGTAACGTACTACAGTGATTGCAGGTTCTGGTAGAATAAAGTTCTGGGTTAAGTCGCCGACCTGCGATCGCTCCCCGAATTCGAGATGAAACCTGACCAAAACGCGTCTGGTTTCGGAGGCAGACTTGCAGAGTTAAATCAAAGAAAGTAAAGCGTGGCTAGCGCCGGCCTCTCAAATGTCACTGCTGCAGAGCATCCCGTCCGGCTGACCGGCCAGGTCACCGTAACTTCGCCGCAGCCTCTTACTGTCCGCAGGGTAATGGCAGTACTTCCACACGATGAAGGACTGTAATTGCATCCTGCGTTGGACATGCAACCACAACACCCGGACCTCAGCCCCCCCGCCATCAGCGGCCTACCTGATCTTGTTGCCGGTCTTCATCCTGATCCACTGCGGGATCGGTCTGTTCTGCTTCTGCTTCTTTGCCAGGAAGCGCTTGATCCGGAAAGTCTTGTGCGACGACTTAACGAGAAAGGTTGAAGAAACGTGAATATCGTAAAGCTTTAAAGGAAACGCCGAGTTAAAGGCGCAAACGGCACCCGTAAACACGTTTATTTACACACAGCTATGGCTGCTCTTCTGAACACGACATCCAACCTTTCAATTAACTAATATCCCATTTTTATTTCCCATATCCGGAAAATACATGTACCGATCCCCGCCATAAAACACAAGCTTTATACTCAGTCCATTATTTAACCAGCGCGAACCAAGGAACCTGAGGATGTTAGGCGATATTTCCTCACCATGGCGGATCGGCAATCCTACTACCACAATGGCGCTTGCCGGAGAGAGAGAACTCTGGGTAACGACCGGAACGTGGAGGCTCCACCGGGGGCGTGTCCAGCCTTTGATAGCCCGGCGCCTGCAGTGCAAACACGCTACTGCCACCTGCTGGCTCGGCGGCGCTCCCTAAACAGTCACATACCATCACCAGGCAGAACAAAACCCCCAGGCGTGTAGGGTGCTTGATGTTTTTTTTTTGTATGAAATTAATCGAAAGCTTGGGTGCTCTTTTTGAACTAAAAGTGCACCCACAACTGCTCTGAGACAGCGTCCTTAACCAGTGCATACGTAGCTTTCTGGTACCTAAGTATGTGAATATCTAATTGAATTTGAAGAAAAAAAAACACCCCAACTAGATTGATGTTCTCTATTTGCGATGATGACGACAGACGACGACAGTAACAAACTGGTTTCCTCTGGACTCCTGAACTAATAAACATTGGAATAGCTGAAACTTCATTTCCCTAGCTGGCAACAAACTTTTTTATTCTCATAGCATTATTTGTCACAAAGATTTTATTACTGAATTAGAATTTGGTGATCAGCACACAGTGTAGAACAATGAAATGTGTCCTCTGCATTTAACCCATATGTGACATTGTGACACAGAAGGAGGCAGCTAACTCAGCACCTGGGGAGCAGTACCTTGCTGGTTGGGGATTCAAACCAGCAATCTTTCAATTACAAGTGCACTTCCCTAACCATTTAGCCACCACTGCCCATTGAGTCACACCATGCAGTAAATGTCATCTTTGCCTGGCCGTCTTTAATGGTTTTGGGATTTGCCCAGTACATTTCGCTTGTGTTTTGAGTCTTGACCATCTTTCTCTATCCCTGTTACCATGCTATGCTTTTTGAGTTATTTCTGCATGAAGAACGATCAACTGATTCCTTTTAATTATGTAGTTAGCACATTGCCTTAGCAATAACTGCATTTATTTTACGTCACTACATATTAAAATGACCAGTAAAAATTTCATCACAAACGGTAATGGGCAAATAACAGAATATTCATGGCTAGAACAAACATATATCAATAGTTCCACTCAGCTCTAAATTCATATTTTGATAAACCAGACTATATAACTGCATCTATCAGGTCAACAAGCATGTAAACACACCAGGTAAAACAAATGTGTTTAATAGTTTTTTGCATCCCTCCTAAAATTTTGTAGCACACAAACAGAAAGTGCACAAGCACAGGTGACCATGCAGAAAGGTTCTGAAACATTAACAAGATTAAAGGAAGATTCGGTTTCCAGTACAACTATTATCTCATCTGAAAACAAAAACAGCTGGATGCTTCACCGTAGCAAACTGCCAGCAATTCATGGCTTAGTCACAAACTAACCACCAGAGAGCAGCACAGAGCGAGTTGTCTCCACAATCTCTCTGAAAGTGAGCATGTTGTGAACAAACCAAAAACATACAGAAAAGCTTCAAACAGCTAAGAAAAAATTGGCACAAAGCATTTTAGCATTCCTTAGCGAAGCAGCCGCCAACAGCAGCCCCCAG
Source organism: Gnathonemus echidnorhynchus (assembly GCA_026776725.1). Classification (NCBI taxonomy): domain Eukaryota; kingdom Metazoa; phylum Chordata; class Actinopteri; order Osteoglossiformes; family Mormyridae; genus Gnathonemus; species Gnathonemus echidnorhynchus. Next base: position 26,936,232 of record JAODJU010000002.1, read on the forward strand.
AAAGCCAAAAACAGACTGGCATCACTGCTTTAGTAGAATCATTCTTTGGACAGTAATTCACCTGGCATTTCATTTGCCATTTGGGGGGGGGGGGGGGGGGGGGGATATTCCCCAAATCCTGAAGGGATGCAGCTTTAAAGAACTGAGGTTGGCCCCCTGTCTTGCAGAACTTAAACTGGATGCAGTTATGGAATAAATGGGAGAAAAGAATATTGCTGTGGGAGGGGTCCCGTGAAGGTTGTGTGTGCTGCTCAACCTGGAAGCTACCTGGATGCAGCATGTGTAGCCCAGAGCTATGCTAGTGCAGAGTACAGCCATAGCCTTCATGCGTAATTTAAGGTCACTTTTGGTTTGCTTGGTCCTGCAGTTTGGCATCTCATTACTGTGCCCGTGTTGCTGAGCCCTTAATATCGGCTTCCCCCGACACCATTGACAAAAGCCAGGGAAGCTTTTCAGGCACTGGAAGACGGCAGGCTCTCGTCTGTGCTTCCCCGGTGGAGGGAGTGGCGAGGAGCGAGGGATGGCTCGACTTCTGCAGTCGTCCTCACAGGCCACGTCCCATGCTTGCCTCGCTTGTCTCCTCTGTACGCTCTCTCAGTGGTCTGATCACTCCTCTCCTTTCTCCTGGGTGCTCTTGGTCTGGCTCTCTGCCTTCCTCTCCCCGGCCTGGGCTTCGACCCCACCTGCCCGATTGCGGCTTCGGATGCCCGGCTGGTAAAGCTGAATGGCAGGCCGGTCCTGCATGTGCAAACAAGTTACTAAACACAAGGGAGGACAAGCAGCAATGGGCAAGACAGACTGAACCGGACAGAAAATCGCGCGAAGTGGCCCGGCGACAGACATCCAGAGAAGTGATACCTTATTCCTCACGCGGTCCCTTTTGGAGCTGTCCTCCTTTCGATCATCTCTGGCAGACCTCTCCACTTTTTCGATATGTGTGCCCAGCTCTGCGCCGTTCTCACTCTTCCTCTTTTCCCAACTGCGATCCTTCTCTTTCTTTGTATCCTCGTCTCTCTTGCGGAAGGAGCTCTCAGCCTCGTAGCGCTCCCTTTTCTTCCTTCGCTCTTCCTCCTGCCGCCTGATGATCCGTTCTTTCTCCCTCTGGCGGCGCTCACGTTCCCGGTCCGTGTCCCAATCCCGGTGTTCCTTCCGTCCATCCTCATCCTGCCTGCTTTATATACAAGACAGTGAACCGTACAAGGCAGAGTACTGAGATAGGAGCTCGAATGTGAAATTCTGGTGAATCAGAATCACTCACCGTCTCCCTCGGTCCTCGCGGCTTTCACCGTTTGGCCGTTTCTTAAACTCCATACCCGAAGACCTGTCCTCACTCTTCTTCGGCTTGTCTTTGGCCTTGGACTCTGTCTCGACATCATCTCCTTTCTCAGGTTTCCTCAAAAGCTAGGGAAGAGAAAGGCTCTTCAAATATAGTACCCTAGTAAGTATCTGCAGAGAGAGAGCACCTCCAGCTTCCGTACCTTGATCTTGGGCTCCTCCTTGCTCTCCTCCCGCTCTCTGTCCACATTTTTCTCCCCTTTCTTCTGCTTCTCTGCCTCCTTGCGCTTTCTTCGGTCCTCTTCTCTCCACTTGCGTCGCTCCTCGTCACGGAGACGCTTGCGCTCCAGCTCCCTCTTCCGCCTCTCCTCCTTCTTCTCTTCACGAATCCTCTGAAAATGAGAAACTCAGGTCACAACCAGGGTCTTTATGAACCTTCAGCAGCAGTTCTTTATATGTGACGTGGAAGTAACTTATACAACCCATAAAAGGGGCTTTAAAAAGCAGGTTACCTGTTTGTTCTTCAGAAAGTCCAGAAGAGGAGTTGTCTTTTTAGCTGGGGAGAGAAATTACATACACTAAAACACCCTCTCAACCCATCAAAAACAAATCGGTCATTTGTTAAGCAGGGGGGTGTTCCACAAAGCGGGATTTCTTGCTTAGCTGGATAACTTGTCGGATTTAAGGTAGTCTGAGCTACATGTAAGTGGACAAAGGTAAAGCAAATTTAACCCAGACTACCTTAAATCCAACAAGTTATCCAGCTAAGCAAGAAATCCTGCTTTGTGGAACACCCCCCAGGTGACTAGTTTGTAAGTGTGCTCACTCCATGTGTAAACACACACCCCCCAATTCCTTTGTTTTGGCCTCTATTTCCTCGAGCAGCGTTTCAGGGGTGGAGGTGAACTTCTCATCATCTCTATTGTAGTTCTCCAAGAACTTCTTGTAATCAGCATCTATTGATGGAGATGGGAAGCACATGTACTTCTGAATACCCCTTTTAGCCAGGATGCAGTGTGGGTCTGAGTCTGAGTCAAGCATCTCCAGACTGTTACCTTCATCGATGGTACCGGCCTTGGCGTCTTTCTTCTTGCTCCTCTTTTTGGCAATTTTCTGGAACGGCGCAAACTCCACGATGGCAGGATATTCCTGCCCTGTTCAAAAACCAAACAAAACAGTCACGGCACTAGAAAAAGAAGGAAGACACCATTAAGAAAATAGATGTAAACAAACATCGCAGACCACACCTCTGTTGTCAACGAACACATATCCATCGAAGCGGTCTCGGAAAAGGACGATGTCATCCTGATTCTTGAAATTGATGTAGGCTCTTGAGAAAAGGTGGGGGTACAGGCTGTTTGGGTCAATCAAAACACTTAGTCAGCTGGCTTGTGGACAGGCCGCGGTCGCTCTCACTCTCTCTTAACTGGCTTCCGTGCCTGTCGGGTACCTGGTGTCGTTGGAGAAGAACTCCAGGTAGTCCACCTCGGGTAGGGGCTGCAGCTGCTCCTCAAGCTGCTCCTTCGTCAGACTGGGCGGCAGCCTCCGGATCACAATCTATAAGTGAAGGGAGAGGTTAGTCTGCGGAACAGCGACGCGGAATATTTCTCTAGATCACGGAGCCCAAGCTCTTCTCCAGCATGTTTCTGAGCGGTGACTGGCCGGTACCGCACGGGGAGGAGCGCACACCCGTGGCCTGGGCCACAAGGCCGCCGCTCGCTACCTTTGTCATGGTTTCTTTTTTCTCCTTGTTGGGCTTCTCAAGCTTCTCGCTGTCGTCACACCGTATTTCAACCACTTTCTTCTCCCGTGGCCGCGTGTTCTCCTTGTCCTCCATCATGGTTAAACTCGCTTTTCAACAGATATTTAGCGCCGCACCGCGCCGCGCTACGCCTTAACTTTCTTGTATATATTTTTCTTTTTTTCTGTCGGTTACTGTTTTTTTAATCGTGGCAACAGGCGAGAGTCGCATCTGATTGGCCATTCAGACCGGAAGACCGGAAGTGTTTAAATAACCGGAAACGTGACCAAATTAATCGAGATGTTAGAATGTGACGGAAGCTGCTGTTTCATTACATATATTTTATCTGAGTTATTTTATTTGGTGAAGCACACGTTACGTTGTATTTTAAGCATAAGCAGGACATATGCTGAATAATTAATATATATTATTTGGCCATGAGTGCTATTGGTTCTTTAATAGATATTGGCTTATAGTTTTCGGTTTACTAGTTCAAGAACTTTTTTATTGAACAGGTACAGTTCAGTATACTATGCGTGTAATACAACACAACGGTAACATGAAAAACAAACAAAAAATGTATACTACAAGGAATACACCAACTGTAGACAGACTCAGCAGGTAAGCATGAATAAACAGAAACATTACGATAACACAGGGACAATGATGAGCACAACTACAAAACAATTATCTAAAGTATGTTCTCTATTCAACATATAGTTTTTTTCTAATGTCTGGGGTGTTGTTATGGTCTTATTAGAAATTAACTGCAGAAAATCCAAAAATAATCTTCTGAAAAATAAGATACAGTTGGAGGTTCTTTAAAGAACTCGAGATTTATGTATATGAAACTTGCCCAGTAAACACAAGACATTAACTATATCGTCAATAAGTCCGTCATCAAAATTAGATGCCAGTAAAGGACCATATGATTTTTTAATGTCAAACAATTGACCATACACCTTAAAAACAAGCATAGAAATCTAATGCCAGAAAGCCTGTGAATGAGAGCATTAACAAAACAGATTGAAATACAAGAGCAGGAGGGTGTAATGTCCATGAATTTAGCCAAAAGGCAATTACAAGAATAATGTAATATTTTATGAATCACTATAAGAAAATAAAAATATATATATATAACTTGGGGAACCATTGGCTCCAGTGAGAAGCAGCAGTTGGGATATACTGCTGTCTAGTGAAATTAAACGTTTTCTAAGGTGTTTGTTATTGCAATTGCTGCTTTCAAGGTTTATGCCTTATTACTAATCAAGATTCCAAGGCATCTCACAGTGTTTTACTTCCCCTCAAAAGAGTAACTTGCAGTTGTATTCTGGTAAAATTTCACATTTGTTTCTATTGACCATTAGATCAGATGCTTTAGAAAAAACATCCAGAACAAGTGGAATCTGTCCTTCATTGCTCAGGAAGATACAGGTATCGTCCACTAATTGACTTACTGATATGAATTTCTCCCCAATTCAGATACCATCAAAGTCAATACAGTGTACAGTAAAAAGGTTCAATAATTCTGCTGCAATTAAAAATTGGAGTAAAGATATTGGGCACCCCTGGCGAATTCCCCTGCTAAGAGGAAACCTTTTGGAAGGGTCTTCAGCCAAAGCAATATACTGCTCTTTATATCATTGAATATAGTTTGAACCATGTTAATAAAAGAGGTACCAAACCCAAAGTTGTTCAACGCCTGATAAATATTAATTGTAATAATTGATACTTTATTAATCCCTGTGGGGAAATTCTTTTTACGCCTCCCTCAACTTGCTCTTTGTAGAGCAAGCTGTCCGCGAAGGGCAGCCACCTGTCGGTGCTGGGAGCTGGGGGTTAAGGGCCTTGCTCAAGGACCTGCAGACGTGCTGAGGCTGGGCTTGAACTGGCGACCTTGTGATTACAATTGATACAATGAATCCATGTTCAAATGAATCAAAGGCTTTATAGAAATCTAGGGGTAAAATCGTAGCCCCGTTACTAATCAAATAATTGTAATCCAACAAATCCAAAATCAGACGAATATTATTTGAAATATGTTTGCCTTTCATAAAGGACGACTGTGATATCGAAATAATCTCCTCCAAACAAGGTTTTAACCTCTTAAAGGCTAAAGCTAGTAGTTTATAGTCAGAGTTCAATAAAGTTATCGGGCGTCAATTATCAATATAAAGAATGTCTTTATCTAAGTGTTATAAAACCTTGTTTCATTGATTCTGCTACCTCACCACACATTAATTACATTTCTTTAGGTTACATATTTTTGAATAATGTTAATGATTGCATGACGGTAATACCTATGACTTAAAACATGAGCTTCTAATAGCCTTTAAAATAACTATGCCTTTTATTGAAGTTGGACAATTCAATAGCATCATGATGAGAGGAGAGCTGGGAGAATACTACAGTTTCTTCCTATAGAGCGGACTACTTATGTGACCCCTTCATCCAAAAAGAGAATTCGCGTTCAAAAACCCTGTATAAAACGTGTAGCCATAAGCTCCTTGGCTTCACCCAAAAACCGGGAGGCGGCTGCAGATGGCGCTGTCATTTTTAACGTGATATTTGCTGACAGCGCTCACTTTGAAACGGAAGTGGCGTAATATGAGTTCCGAATGACCGTCAGCCTCGTAGGACGAGGTAGAGGAATTCGGTGATCGCTTATGGGAATTTAAGCTATCATTACGTCGCTGTCTAGATCTTTAACTCCATTACGATCATGTGGTACGAAATCCTACCAGGTTTCGCTATCATGACCGCCTGTCTTATCATTCCGGGCGTCGCCACGGCGCAGATCCACAAATTCACGAACGGGGGGAAGGTGAGCTCCGCCTTTGCTGTGTTTACCTGCCGCTTCAGTGGCCTCTACACCGTTTGCTTCCAGAGAAATTTTCAGATGGGTGATTATTTCATTTTACATTGAATGCGTGTCACGTGATTAAAGTTTACAAGCCGTGACCGTATTTTTTATGCAGGAAAAGAGAATCGCACGGGTCCCTTATCAGTATTACCTGATGGAGAGAGACAAGAGAGTTTCTGGAGTTGGAAAACATTATGTGTCCAAGGTAAAGAAAATGAATTTAACACTTTGGACTTTGTAAATAATCTGTAGTGATTATAATGTTACACTTGCCTATAGTTTAAGGAATCGGGCAGTTAATTAAAGTGCCCTGTTTTTCTATGCTGAACCCTACTTTGTTTCATTGATTTGTAAAAATTCACGTCTTAATTTTTACACAGGGACTGGAAAACATTCATTGAAGACCCCGAGTTTCCTGTCATGATACACAAGTGGCTGATTATTTAATGTATATTAAACTTGTTTAAATCTGTTTGGTGTGTTTTTATTACTGCATAAATATGATCGTTTAGCTGTGTGGCAGATATAAGCTTTGCCGAAAGTTAGTGTGTTGTGCAGTTGTGTGTAAGAGCCACAGTTCTGCTCACTGTACCATGGGACACTTTTTGCAATGGGTATAACAGCAAAATACTTGCCAAAGCCCAAATACAAGATTTAATGTACCATTGAGGCACATATTAGTTACTAAATATGCAAAAGAGACAAATGAGCAGCATTGCATTACTGTCACGGGACAGCAGTGTAAAAAAGGCTCCAAACAAGTGCTTCTCCACACCGACGGTGATCTGTATCAGTGTGTTGTATCATTTTGTAAAGGCAGGGGTGTTGTAGTGGAGGAGTGGCTGGTGTAGAGGATGCACTGCAGCAGGCATACCTGGTTTAATGTATGGTTCCCCTGTATTGCATGCCTTACATGAGTCTCAGTGCCAGTGGACCCTGGTATAGCTGGGCTGTAGGTGGGCTGATGGAGCTTTTCCTTTAAACAGCTGCCATGTAGCAGAGCTCACTTTGAAATTGCCGTCACCCGCAGTACAAGAAGTAGAGGTGGGTTCCTTGTAGATGATGCAGCTCTTCAGGTTTACAGACTGACCTTGTCTCTTATGTTGAGCTATTTATGAAGATGAGAGTTTACTCTCCTTTTGGTAACAAACGTGTGAAATCTGATTAAGGTCCTGTAATAATTGCACCTTGACATTTTTTGGTGAACATGGTACTCTTCTGTATTAAAACCTCCAAGATACCTTCTGAATAAATCAAGATAGGAACTTGCCCAGATGAGCAGATGGTGTCCTTCTCTGTCTGCAAGGAAACGCTGCTGTAAATTCTCTAAAGCCCTTTCAGTCTGGACAAAAGGAGAACTGGGGGAATAATAATAATATAAACTTTAGAGGACATTAGAAAAGACAGCAGTGGTTTGGATTGATGATGAACGAATGAAGGATCTACATCCTTCTACAACATCTGAACAAATGTCTCTGGAAAGAAGCAGCAAGGTCAAAGTAATCAGCACTGAAGAGTAACAATTAACAAAAACAATAGGGTTCCATCAGCTACACTGTTTGAACCCTTAACTACCTGAGTACATAAGGAGAGGTACTCTCACCTCTCCCAGCCACTGCAGCAATGTACAAATCAGCTGCTTTGTACCATCAAATCTGACCCCGGGCTGCCATCCTGCATCCTATGGGCTGCACACCATTCAGGCCTCTGGGAATTCACTGGCCCACAATCCTCCAACAAGAGCCAAACCAAAGCACAGGCTTCTCCATCCCAAAGAGACCCCAGCAAGGGTCAGTGGCTCTACCTGTATCCCTCCATACAGGTAGTGGGTCATCCTACTTCCACCAAGGGATTTTATCATATCTGCAATTAACTTCTGAAATATTAGATTACCACACAGAGTCATACATTTTACTTTTTATTAATTTCCCAAACGAAAAAAAAAAGAGAAACTCCACTATTTTGTGGGTTTAGTTCTGGTCCTTCTTCTCATTGACCGTGTCCCGAAAGCTGGTCATTAGAATCATCTTCCTTCGCTCATCTTGGCTGAAGGCGGCAAAGGCCCTCTTTTCTTCTGCATTATACAACTGTCCTACTTTTCTTAGGCGCACGGCCTCAATGTGCCGATGTCTGGGGGGGGGGGGGCATATCAGGATTACGAGCCACATTAAAGTCACCCCCCCGGTATAACAGCCTCTATTGGTTTACCCTACCCATTTCCAGGGTTAATGTCATGATTCACATCCCCGTGCCCTCAGTGGCACAGTGATGTTGCTACGGGCTTCCATACCTGCTACCACTCAAAATGAACCCAGAAGTCTCAAATTTGGCAATCTGGTCGCTTGTTAGACCAATTTCGCTCCACCTGGGGATTCTTTTTCCAGCCTTCACACATTGCGCCATGGCTGTGCCTTCTCCAGGGAGCAACGCGTGGGCATAGCTAGCAACACAAGAGCAAACGTTCCTATCGGATACAGAAGGACTGACACAGTGCATTATGAGCTATGAAGGAGGAGAAACGGGGGGGGGGGGCATCTTTGGGACAAGTGGAGCACTTAAGCAGAGCCTTCCTCCAGCAGAAGCTACTCACTCGAGGGGTTTGTCATGCTGGGAGAGGAGCGTTTCTGGAGCTCTGGTCCCACCAGGTCTCTCTCCGTCCAGGTCCTCTCTACCCACTGGTTTACATTCAGGTCCTTCTCTTCCTCTTTCCTCTCCCCCTTTCCCTGCTTCTTCGACCTCTTCTTTTTCCTTTTCTTCTCATCTACAATGCGAGATGCATGGCCTTAAATTACTCTACAGGGAATACTCTGGAATTGAGGATCTGACCAGGAATTTGTCAAAGCCCCACCACAACTCTGCTTACAAAAGCACCTATCTATGCATTCCGTCACACATAAAAATGATTTATGTACACTACATTGCATGGTATTCCGCATTTCGTTTTGTCCATTAATCATATTTACTCTCTAAATCCAGTATGACATGCCACCAAACTAGAGCGTGTCCTCAACTGGGGATGAAAGGTTCTTGCCTCTGACGCAGAACATCATCGCTTCTGTCGTAGGGGTGAAATCGAGAGCCATAGTTCTGCCTTACGTCCCGCTGGCTGGACCAGGCGCTCCTCTCTTTGGACCTGGAGCGACTCCGTGGACTCCCGACGTGAGACCTCACAGCGGATAGTTCCATGGTGTCAGGCCGCCTAGACCAGCGAGAAGGGTCTGGCTGCAGCCGCTCAGAACGTCTCACTCTCAGCTGCACACTCAGCCACTGACGTCAGGTGCACACTCAGCCACAACAAGTGCAACCGGGGAATCGTTTCCTATTTGCTAAGTTAGTGCTAATAAAGTGTAGAAATTGTACGTTTTCGAGTTACTGTCTTGCCAATTATGAATGCAGTACATACGATTGCGATCGGTTTGGTGGAAATCAGACACAAATGGGGAGCTAACTTCACGCTGGTGTCATGTGACCATGTAAACAACATTAATATCTCAGAAACTAAAGCAGCACAAACAAAAATTTTAACGGCACAAACGTGGCACATACGATTGAGACCAGTTTGGTTGAAATCTGAAACATATGGGGGGCCAACTTCACGCAGGTAGTAATTTATGCTCTCTTACTGGTTATTAATTTGAGGGATCGAATTATTAACAAGAGAGCACAAATTACTACAAGATATTTTTTTCTACCATGACACCCAAGGAGCTCCTATACATTCAAAAAAAAGTATTTTACATCTGCAATTAACTGCTGAAATATTAATTTACCACACAGAGTGATACATTTTATTTTTTATTCAAATTTCATACACAAGAAAAAGCATCCTCTTCAACCAAAAGTTTTACAGTGTTATATATTATGCTTTTGCAAGAAAGCTTAATAAGAAATGAACTCTGGAATGATCTGACTTCACCCTTTCTAGGTACTTTGCATTGGTTTTTTGTTACAGGCCATCTAAATAATCAACAAATATTCAAATGACAAACAAATCCAAAGTTTTGCTCTTTCCTTGCAGTAACCATAATACAACTTCTACTTTAATATTCAATGTAAGAATACCTGTGAAAGGTGCAGTGAAATAGGTCAGAAATCTATCTCATGCTGCTCCTACACCTGAAAAACACAGGCTGTCTTGTATACTGCTGTGTCCTTTTATTACTCATGTAGCGCTGAGCAGCAAACCTTCTCCGAAAAACAAGAAGAAATAAAAGAAGAAACCCAAAAATAAAAATGTCAACTCTACATACTCCCGTTTTCTGTACTGGACGTCTTGCCAGGCCACTCAAAGTTATCCTGCCCACTTCACTTAAGAGCTTCAGGCCAAGTGGTTTCTTCTGTTCACCATGGAGACCAACAGGGATGCCAAGTGGACGCTCAGAAAACACGATCCAGCATCTCAAAATGCTGAAGAAAACAGCTGACTCATTTTCAATAAATATTTACACAGACTCCACTGAACTGTGGGCTCACTTCTCCTCCTTGCCCTTGGTTTTCCTGTACACCATCTCCCGAAAGCTGGACAGGATCTTGCTCTCCCTCTTCCTGCGCTCCTCCTGGTTGAAGGAGGCTAGGGCCCTCTTCTCATCTGCGCTGTAGATCTGGTTCTCCTTTCTCAGACGCACAGCCTCCATGCGTCGATGTCTGTGTGTGTGGCGGGGGGGGCAGTAACAGAGTTACGGGCCAAATTAAATTCACCCCTTGTTATAACACCCTCTACTGGTTTACCCTACCCATTTCCAGTGTTCATGTCATGATTCACACCTCCGTTCCTTCAACAGCACAGTGATAAATGATGTTCCTATGGGCTTCCGTACCTGCTGCCGCTCATGACAAAGCCAGATTTCTCGAAGTCGGCGATCTGGTCGCTGGTCAGCCCGATTTCACCTCTCCTGGGGATCCGCTTGCCGGCCTTCACGTACTCTGCCATGGCTGCGCCCTCTCCAGGCAGCAGAGCGTGGCCGAAGCTGGCAACACAAGAGCAGACGTTCCCATGAGCTACAGAAGGACTGACACAGTGCATTATGGGCCGTAAAAAAGAAGAAACAGAGACAGACATCTCTGTGCCAAGTGGAGCACTTCCTCCAGCAGAAGCTACTCACTCGAGGGGTTTGTCATCTTGTGAAAGGTGCGTCAGTGGAGCCTCTGGTCCCACCAGGTGTCCCTCTGTGCAGGTTCTCTCTACCCACAAGTCCCCATTCAGGTCGTCGTCCTCTTCCTCTTCGGAGCCGTCACTGCTGGAGTCGCTGGATGGCTTATGGCTCTTTCTGCTCTTCTTCTTCTTGGACTTCTTCCTGGAGGGCAAAGGTCATGGCAGGAACGGTAAAGTCGAGCTTGTTAAGATGTATGTAAATGAGTTACTGTCAGAGGTGGAAAGTCCAGGTCCAGAAAGTACAAATCCAGACCAAGATTTTGTTTCAACCAAGCAGTTGAATACTCGTGACTGTGACTCTTTATACTCAACTGGTTGGTTGAAACAAAACCTTGGTCTGGATTTGTACTTTCTGAACCTGAATTTTCCATCTCTGGTTACTGTGGACAGCGAAGGCTGAGCTTACTTTTTGCCTTTCTTCTTCTTCTTTTTCTTTTTCATTTCTTCTTCTACAAAACAAAAACACAGACATTAGTAGACCAGAGAGGTTGCTGGGTCTTAAGCAGTGACTGGGCAGTGGTCAAAGTACCATCGGAGTCACTCTCTAACTCGCTGTCTTCAGAGTTCTTCCTGTGCTTCTTCTTCTTGGACCTCTTCTTCTTTTTTTTCTTCTTCTTTTTCTTCTCGTCTACAATGAAGCATGGTCTCCAGTTACTCTACCAGGGATGCTCTGGAATTGAGGGTCCGGCCAGAAATTTATCAAAGCCGCACCGCAAGTCTGCTTACAGCACGGCCCAGAGACCAACACAGCCCCTGATGTCTCAGACTAACCTTCTGAGCTTGAGTCAGAGCTGCCGCCTTTTATCTCCTCCACGGGAGTGTGCTCATCCGAACTACAAAGAAAAACAGTGACAATGGAAGACCTGCAAACACCAGTGAAATTCCCACACACTCTGTCCCTCTGCACAGAACCCACTTTGCAAAAAACAACTCTAACACTTTCTTCATGTTTTTATATCGTATTTACATGTTTATAAACAAGCGTCTACTTACTCAGGTTCCCGGACTCTTGGGGAAAAACCCCAGACCTCTGGACACCCCAGCTCCCCGATTCTCTCCCGTTCCTGCAGACGCCTGGAGATTGAAATCAGATAAATGTGTTACTCAGTAATTACTCAGTACTCATGTGTTCGCAAAGCCGCTGAAGGTGGTGAATGTGACTCTGCCCCTAATGTCAGTGAAACATCCTCCTCCACCTAAGAAATTCAAAAATGAGAACAGAAATAAATAGTATGTTATAGGCTCTACAGTCATAGCCAAAAGTTTTGAGAATGACACAAGTATTATTTTTCAAAAACTCTGCTCAGTTCTTATGATGGCAATTTGCATATACTCCAGAATGTTATGAAGACTAATCAGATGAATTGCAATTAATTGCAAAGTCGCTCTTTGCCAAGAAAATAAACTTAATCCCAAAAAAACCATTTGCACTGCATTTCAGCCCTGCAGACATCATTTCAGTGATTCTCCGGTTAACACAAATGAGAGTGTTGACGAGGACAAGGCTGGAGATCACGGTCATGCTGACCGACTTAGAATAACAGACTGGATGCCTTAGGAGGAGGGTGGTGCTTGAAATCATGGTTACCTGCAAGGTAACAAGTGCAGTCATCATTGCTTTACACAAAAAGGGCTTCACATGCAAGGAAATTGCTGCTAGTTAGAATGCACCGAAATCAATCATTTAACGGATCACCAGGAACTTCAAGAAGAGAGGTTCAATTGTTGTGAAGAAGGCTTCAGGGTGCCCAAGAACTAAGGAAGAGTGGCTACCCCGTACCAAGATGGCGGCTGCATTTACGCATCGCTCCAGCGAACGGTAGTGACACAGGCGGCACCTATCTATGCATTCCGTCACACATAAAAATGATTTATGTACACTACATTGCATGGTATTCCGCATTTCGTTTTGTCCATTAATTATATTTACTCTCCAAATCCATTATGACATGCCACCAAACTAGAGCGTGTCCTCACCTGGCGATGAAAGCTTCTTGCCTCTGACGCAGAACATCATCGCTTCTGTCGTAGTGGTCAAATCGAGAGCCGTAGTTGTGCCTTACGTCTCGTTGGCTGGACCAGGCGCTCCTCTCTCTGGACCGGGAGCGACTCCGTGGACTACCGACGTGAGACCTCACAGCGGATCGCTCCCTGGTTTCAGGCCACCGAGACCAGCGCTCCTCCTTGACGGATTTGCCCAGTTTGACGGAGGGACTTGGGTCGCGGGAACGACTCCGGTCACTGCCGCTGTCCGATCGACTGGGTCGTCTTCTTTTCGAGGCGGTCACACGCTCCGCACTGCGGCTTCGAGACCGATGAGCCGGAGGCATGATCCCGTTGGTTTTGACGAAGCCTCAGTTCGTCACTCCCTGATCTGGACCAGAAACCCAATTTGAAATACGCATGCGCAAAAACACGTAATTTCCGCTCGGGACTGCTTTATGGCAGTCGCTCGATTTTACGATTTGGTTTATTACAGATTATTTTAAAATAGTTCGTTGTTATCAATTATTTGAAATATTATGTGTGTGTGTATGTATCTTTGATTATAAAGATGATTTGATTTAAAAACAGTTCAGATTATAGCGCATATCAGTTTTGTAAAAGTAAATAATTTATGATGTGCTTTGAATTTTTTAAAATAAATATCCACTGAATAAAGTTGAATTGCGACAACACCCACCAGTAGAGGGTACGACTAACTGTACATTAAACTATTTAATAATACCATTAATTATTAAACACAATTACACTTCTGGTACACAAATTAATTCTTTCTAAAAATTAGGCTGTATTTTACATTTTATATTCGATTATCGTTACATACAATAACATGCATTAACTGTACGCGCAGCACATATATATACAGAATACAGGAGGGGTGCCGTCCAGTCTTGCTCTCGGCTCATTAGACTTCCACCTAAATGCTCCCCTTCTCCGAAAGAGTTCATTTTCTTTCTGAGGGAGCTAATGGACGGTGATCTTAAGGTACTTAGATTGTTATCGGTTTTAAAGGCTGAAAACGCTCATATACTGACGGGTCCATTTGTGCTAGGGCTGGGAAACCAACGCCCCTGGTTCAACCATACTTATACCCAGTTTACTGTTGGTTTTGTCAGGTTTGTAAACTGCACATCATCTGTAGCAACCAGAAGGAAGCGATTTATAACAATGATTGTGCAAAGAGACAGAAGGCATATGGTTTCCTTTTATTTTATATTTTAAAAAGAACAAATGCAAAAATAGGGTTTTAATTCATTGCCAATTTCACTTAGATTCGGACAACAGCTGATCTTAATTACAAAAGCAAAAATGTGAAAACCCATGGAAGAAAAATCATCCCGGTGGCCTTATAATTACAGCATAAAAGTCTAGGAAGTAAGGTTGACCCATAAGAACAGAGGTGATCTGTCACATTTTCATTTCTTTTTCACCTGTGTGAAGAAAACGAAGAGATTAAATCCCATGAAAACAGCAGGTCAGGGCAAAAAAAAAAAAAACAGTGGGATTTATGCAACATTGGCCACGAGCTGAGCACCATCACAGCCCCATTAGCACCAATGCTATGCTAAGCCGTCACCCAGGATGGCCGCTCGCTTCATCACGCCTGGGTTTTCTGCACAGAGTGCAAGAACTAGAGGGAACGTAAACGTCTTGCACCTGAAATATTTACAAATGCTCTATTCATAGAAATGTCTATCAATAGAATATCAGCTAGAGTTATGTGCACAAACAAGCCAATTAAAACACAGGAGGTGCTCTTCAGACACAGCACAAAGAAATAAAGTCATGTGACCAAGGAAAGCAATTTCCCAGAATCCAGACAGCAGGTATGATGAATACGTTAATACACTGTAGCCCCCCACAGACCCCCCCCTTCTCAACCCACAAGCCCATAGTGATCACTGACATCTCACAGTCGCCATGTTTCAATGACCTTTTAGGTAAACAAGCCTCAGTAACTGTAGCCTTTGCAAGAGCTAATATATCGTCACCAGATATTTAAAAATTATATCCAGTCCAAACCAACATTCTTCAACTAGATAAACTGAAAACAGTAAATTCAATTTTTAAAAATATACAAGTAATTCCAAACCATAAATGAAAGATGTTTTTAAATCAACGGGATACAAGAGGATTAAGTTTTTGGCAATTGCTGACTTCTTCGTAGAATCAAAATTTGAACCTAAGACCAAAACATGTCTATGATAAAGTTAAGAATCCACTGAGAATAAACTACCTGATCCAATTCTAGTGGTATCATAGTAGAAGTACTGAAATTCACATCCCAGGAAGAAGAAAGATCTTTGCTTGAGGATGGGCATCATCGTAGACAAAAAATAGTTTAATAAAATTAGCTTCAACCCATAAACAAAAAAATGCAGAACTTCCATAAAATTAAAGGCGTTTTGTCCATGTCTTAAATATGGAAGTGTGTTTGTAAAAAGTCAAGAGGGAAAAATATTCCAAATTACATCAGCAAGTTTAACCAGATTTAAAACCGTTTAAGGGATTTTTTTTCTTGAGACCAGGATATAGAAACCAGATGATGACATGTACTGCATTGATAGAAACACATCAAACTACTAAACAAGTTTCTTGGCCTCAAAGAAGCTCTTGAGATGCCTCATCTGCCAGAAGCCAATGGCGACCAGGATGAGTGTCTGGACAATGGACCACCAGAGGACCCTCTGGTTGGTGCTTTCGCTGGTTTGTCTGAAGCGTTCCTCACGGTACTGGAAGACAAGAGGACACCTTAGAGACAGCCCAGAGCAACATGGCCACCACATCATTCTACACACTCTCAGTAACACCTAGGATGGTGCAAATAGAGCCTCCCATGCAGAACCATGTAAAATAAGATGTTTTCTGGACACATCAGGAAGCGGAAGCAGTCTGTTCTGGGACTGAGGAAGAAGCATTTCTTCAGCTCTTGGTATCATTTCCAAAAAAGTCTGCTTCCCTCTCAAAAAGCAGGAGGAATTTACACTACAATTCCCAGCAGGTAAAGCGAATGGGGTCACACTGAGTTTGCAGATTTCAGGCTTAAAAGAAGCAAATATCACCAGGAAAATTACCAAAAAACAACTAAATAGAAATAAGGGTGCACTAAGCCCACAGGGCAAAGCAAACAAAATGACAAAGAGCAGGTGACAATACTAAGAGTGGATGATACATAGCAAACAATACATGAGAGGGCACAGGTCAGGTAATGAAGGTCCACTTTGGGACACAATCACAGCACACGTTTAGCTTAATCAAATGGAGACGACTCACCCTCTGGTAGTTCTGTTCTTTCTGGATCTGGTCCACCTGTTCGACAAGCTGTCTAACCCTCAACTGCAGCTCTGTGAGCTTATCCTTGGCTGCGATCTCAGCATAGTTATTGGTGTGCTCCCCAACCTGGATGTCCAGGTGAACTCTCTGGTGATGGGGGCGACAGATGAGCAAGACAAGTCATTTTCCTTGTTGCAAACAGCGTCACGGATTTCTATTATATTTAATCAGAGATGTAATGTGGGATTTCAGCTCACCAGCATCCCCCCAGCAAAGAGGGCAAACTTTGATGAGTTAGAATGAAGGCAGATCTGGTGTTCTCCAGGGGTGTGGGAGGTGAAAGTGAATCTGCCCTCTGAGCCGTACTGACGGGATAGGATCACCTGGACACAAGCAGGGCTAGCGTGAGCTAAAACTAGCTACACAGTCAGGGCAAGCTCTCGTCGACAGAGTAGCAATTACCTTTTCATCCGGATCTTTTACTTCCACAAACATACCAAGTCCTTGGGTGGCAGGTAAATACTCCTCTCTCTGCTTGTCATACAACTGCGTCCTATAGTTTCCTAAGAAGGGAGATTTCAGCGCAACAGCATAAACGGTTATTGATCTTCAGCTAGAGTAGTCCAAATTGCTTCTATCATTCAGTACAGACGACATTTTTAACAGCGTGTTTAATGCTGCACCCGAAGCACGCATGATAATCATACAATACTTAAACATCCTTTCCGGATCGCAAAAGGCAGCCAGTCGACAGTGCCCAGCCGTGGAGCTCAGAGCGGTTTATTAAAACCCCGCTGAGAGAAGCGTCTACACGGGCTGCTGTACACCATTTAAAACGCAACCCCCAGCAGTCAAAGCCGGGCATGCTGATGATCGAGTTATCCGGCCGCACGTCTTCAGTGACAGAGGCAGGAAGTGGGTCCGCACATAAACACCGTTCAATCGTCCTAAAGCTCTCGGCGCTCTCTACTCTCATGCATCAAGCCAGGTTCGGGATTAAGCGGCGGCCAGACCAGGCAAAAGCTCTGTTACAGGCGCGCGGACCTCCCCAACTTTGGTCGCGGATACGGACATCGGGACGCCTTAACCATGATCTAGCACCGCAACGAAAGCATTACCTATGATCATGGTTTCGTCGGGGATTTCCTCTATGAAGCATTTCTTTTCCGTTTCCCCAATATGAAAATATAAAGAGTGCGTCAATTTGCACAGAAGGCTAACCAGCAACACGGACAACACGCTACTCCGCATTTTTAAGGCCACCATCTTACTACCGGTGCCTGAGTGGACGGCTGTAACAGAGCATGCGCAAAAAAGCTAGTGCCACGTTAGCCATTACCGGGGACCGTCCAACCACCGCCGGCGACGTTGCAACAATGGGATTGTGGTTCCTGTAGTCTTAAACCTAGTTCAAATCCCACTTGTATGTCTGCGCACAGTACGCGTGACGTAATTCCGTCCCCGGGGCTGTCCGCGCGGACTGTAGGTAAGGAATACAGTAGTTGTATTATGGGTGCTCTCGATGAACGGCTGTGTGAGGTGGTGCGGAGGTATCCGCACATATATAATTCGTCATTGAAAGGGCATAAGGACGTACTACGCTGCACGGAAACATGGAAGGAAATCGCCCAAACACTGGGCAAAGATGAGAGCTTCTGTAGGCAGAGATGGAAATATCTGAGAGACAGATACGTGAAAGCAAAACGGAAGACGGGTGGAAAGGGTGGCGATGCGAGTGGCAGCGATCGAAGCCCACATATCATGACCATGCTGAGCTGGCTTTCCAGTTTTGTGAGACACAGAGAGACGGATTCCAGCGTATTAAGTGATATGGTAAGTGCCGAATTGCGCGGCCTCAAAGAGATGGCTATGAAACCTAGAGCCACACATCCATTCCATTGAGCTAGATGGCTGTTTATAGGGGTAAGTCCGTGTAATACAAAAACCTCGCTGAGCACTATTTTATGTTTCATTTTATTGGCTGATGCGACTAAACAAATAAACGATGTAATTATCGGCTAATTTGAGTTCGTATTATTGGACACATGAGCTTTGTGCACTGTACATATAGGTAAAGCAGAAAGAGTTTGTTTAAAATGTTTGTGATCATTGATGCGACTGGGAAAAAAAGAAACGATGTTAACTTTCAAGGCTGTCAGAATTACGTTTTGCACTGTTAGCTGATGCCTATACACTACTGAATGCATCATGTTATTGACGTTTCAGAGCGAGTGCCCACCGCGCAAGATTCCCAGGACCGGGACAAAATTACTTCAACCGGGCCCCCAAGACACACAACCGCTCCCACCTGGGCCCCCTCTTGGGTCCGGGCCCGGGACAACTTCCCCAGTTGTCCCCCGAAGACAGCAAGCACTGGAGTTTGAATGCATCGCTTCTGGATCCTCTGTCACTGACACGGAGCAAGAGACATTTTCTGGAAACCAAGGCCAGCATGCCTCCTCCGCTCCATGGTCACCGTCACCGTCTGAAGCCTCAGACCAGCACTCATCCGAATCTCCATTTCCCAGCTGTCAGGGTTCAAGAAAGCTAAACGAACCCCCGGAGTCTTCAACTGAAACAATGACATCACAACCGCAGAAGAGCATTCAGGAAGGTGGCTGTGAGGAGTTGTCCTTTGGACAGTATGTCAGTCAGGTGCTGTTAAAAATGGGCCAAAAAACAAGATCCTGTGTGAAATTTGAAATCAATCAGGTGCTGCACAAGTGGGAGATGGAGCCCCACCGCGATGACATTGTCTGATATGTCCTGCGTTAGACACATCGCATACAATATACTATACTATGGAGATAGTATACGAGGTTTTATGTACTTTTGTATGAAATAATTAGGTTTTTATTTTGTTACATTGGTTGTTGAACTATAACAACATAGGTTATTCATAAAAGTTTACCCATTTCACCCTGCTTATTCGTGTTGGTTGCAATACATCCTCTTGGATAGGTTCAGTCTACAATGATTCGCACATACACACAGGGAGTTCAAGCTCACCAAAATGGTAATGTTGGATGTTGTTCTTTACTCAGATTATCAGCTTAGACTTTAAATATGATCATCGTGAGAGGGAAGGGAGGACGGAGCTCACAACTCCTCCATGCTAGTCTTTGAGAGTCTGAAAGAGGGTCTTTACACCTACAGGAACTTTTATGACATCCCATTCAAAATCCATAGGCATCAATATGGAGTCAGTCCCCCCTTTGTAGCTATAACAGCTGACACTCTTCTGGGAAGGCTTTCCACAAGATTTTGGAGTGTGTTTATGGGATTTTTTTGCCCATTCATCCACAATAGCATTTGTGAGGTCGGGCATTGATGTTGGATGTGAAGGCCTGGCTCGCATTCTCCACTCAAGTTCATCCCAAAGGTGTTTGATGGGGTTATGGTCAGGGCTCTGTGTGGGCCAGTCAAGTTCTTTCACGCCAGACTCACCCAACGATGTTTTTATGGGCATTGCTTAGTGCACTGGGGCACAGTCATGCTGAAACGGAAAAGGGCCTTCCCCAAACTCTTCTCTCAATATCAGAAGCATAGAATTGTCCAAATTGTCTTTATACGTAAAGTGAAATTTGAGTCTACGAGGAACTACACAGATGAAACTATAATTACTGAGATGAAAACAAATTTTAACATGAATGATTATCTGGGGTCCCCCACCCCCAGTACATCGATTGTGGTTGAAGATTCTGGTATCTGCATGCATAAATCAAAAATACACCCTTGAAACATGGCTAGCAAAAACTCACCAGAAAAGGGGCGTCAGATTTTCATGTAGTGGGAATGTGTTTCCCACAAAGGTATTCGAGCTAGGTATGTCTGCACCTGTTAGTACAGTTATGGTGGCAGTCCTGCCTCCAGGGTAGTGCCCACTAGTGGAGTAAGTTTTATACGTACCAAGTGATGTCATCAACAGGTAATTACCCATGTCAGCAGCGGCATCTGTAAAAGCACTATGGGTTAAATACTTTTGGTAAACCCAAAGTCTTATGGGGAGGATAGGTCTTCAGACAATACAGCTCCTAAATGCGGATTAGTTGGTGCACAAAATCTGCAGTGATGAGCAATTTCATGTGGATTTGCATCCAGCAGGTTAGTAAGACCTCAAAATCCCAACTATAACCACCAATAGCACACCATGTGGGTTAAAATAACCACAAACAATGCATGTTATAATGGATAGATACATAATAGGGATGAAAAGAGATACCCTACAATCCAATGGAATCAAGAAAAAAAGCACTTTCATTTTTTTTAAAGGCACGGTACATACAATATAAAATCAAGTTAAGACAAACTAATGAATCAAAGTTAATTTATTACATTGGAACCCAACAATGGAAGAATCATTTATACAACATTGGGATATGACAGGCCTTCCAACACTCCGGTTAAGTATGAACTCTGGAAATACTCATGACCACGTTTGTGGTAAACAGGTTTCAAAACTACGCATGAACTGATTTTTGAATGCTATAGACAAAGGTAAAATCTGTATGTTGTGGGATTCCTTATGAAGGTTTCTGATACTATGAAAAGCAGCTACAACCTTTGGCAACAGTTTAATTTTACACCTTATATATTAGTTTGCAAATTGGCCTCCTGTATGGTTGTTCCTTAAAACAGAAATCAGATTGCAGTGCAGACTTGCTTTAGGTGGAAAAAGGATCATCTTCAATACTGAACATCTTCAAAGGGTTTATAAGCAGCTGGCACCTGTCATGTAATAAAGTAATATTACACTCCAGCGAAGCAGCTTCACCCCGATAGCCAGAGTAAAAGTCACATGTAGGGTGTCTAGAAAGACGCATCTCACCACAAGGGTGGATGAAGATGACCGACGGATAACAGCATTCAGACGAAGGCTCCCGCGGTGAGGCCAGCAAACAGGATAAGCGTCCCAGACGACAAACGCCTCCGAACGTGGGTTGGGGCCTCATTCTGTCCAATACTGCCAGTGCTGTAATGTGCCCAGGTCCATTTTCACCGTCACCTGAAGCACACCACCCTGGCTTCCCTACCTCTCCCTCACCGTAAATTACGAGAAAAAAAGAAATAACAGTCTCGAGGCAAACAGAATCGATCAATCATTTAAAACCTAGAACGATCAGAAACAAAAAACCCCTGGCGTAAACAAGTGCATTCAGAAAGCGGAGATTAGAAAAATATATAAACAAAAATGACATTTTTATGCAGCTCCCTGGGCAGAAATGTCAGCCAACAGGACTGATCATTTCCTTCCCACTTTCATCTCCCGGCCTCCAAATATGAATTTTCACTTTTTGTTGCTGCAACCCTATGAAAAAATAAAAAGAAAACGGCCCCTTTTTCACACGGCCACTCTTACTACGGCGTCACCCGGCTCTCGAGTTCCACAAGGGGCTCCAAACCACTTTCAGCACAGAACACATCACTGCTGTCGCCTCCATCCTGGACTTCAGAGATACGAACATTAGGATTTCACACGACCTCCAGCTATTCACATTGACCTCTGCAGCACACGCTGCCCCTCCCCCGCCCCGGAAAGGCCATCCTCTAGTAAAAGCGTTTGTTCCTCTCCTGGCGTTTCTGGAAGACAACGGCGCCAACCACGCCACACACCACGATGCCGAGGAGGGCACACAGCAGCAGCAAGAACACCTTCCAGCCCGTCAGCGGGGTGCTGCGGAAATTGCCGGTCGGGTCGTCGATGTTGTCTGCGGACGGAGGGAAATGGGGGCAGAGTTACAAGTCCAGATATTTCATTCATATTTGGGCTTCATTTGGCACCTTCTAGAAGCATGCAGTGATCCCCAGCGATTCACCCCAGACATGACCACCAGCACGCATGTTAAGGGCCAAATTGGTTTTATCACTGAAGGTGTATGAAGGTTCACTCAAGCATGGCAACCCAGCATCCGCAAGAGCCCCGTCTCTCAGCACCTTTGGGTGACTTCAGCAGGCTGACGCTGGGCTCTATCTTTGTCCAATCCTGGCTGTCCTCCTCAGGCGTGTGCTCTACCATCAGCTGGTACATCTTCATGGAAATTATGTCATGGTTATCTGTGACACACATATGCAAAGGGTTAAAAGTCAAAGTATCTTTTGTCATCTTCAGACACACACACCTACCCTGGGGTCAAATTGACCTCAAAGGACTATGTCAGGTGACTCCTTATAGTAACATAATTATTTTAGGAGCATGTAAGATATATGATGTGCAGAGTCTGAGCTGAAATATTGTTCATTGGTCGTGGTACAAATGAAAAACAAACAATATAAAAACCAAGACATATAAACATAATACAGACATGACATTAAATCATGACATTAACCACCTGATTGGTGGGGTGCAAATTGTTAATGAAGTTTGCCAGTGAAGCTGAATGCGCAAAAAATGTTCAAATAGAGAATTAGATTTAGACTATTCAGCAGTTGACTAGCCTGACGGAAAAACACTTTTCTATTCATCACTGTCCTGCTGGGAGGCTGCAGAACTTCCTACCAGACAACAGTGGAGCAGAGTGTTCCAGGTCAGGGTGGAGTGTGACAGCTTGTCAGGGCAAGGGTCTTACCCGCCAGGTCCCCAGTGGCGGAAGAAGCTCCGAAGTAGTACCCGGTGGGCATTCGGACACCCGCGATGTCGATGCACTCCTTCCATTCGTTCTTGTCATCGATATCGATCATGACCTGATATTCAAGTGAAAGGAGATGTGAGGTTTTTGGGGATGAGGTCCGGAAAAAAAAAATATATAAAAGGTCGAAGATGTAGAAGCAGCGGAGGCCGGCGTGCTCACCGTCAGACGGCCTTTGGAGTAGCGGATGGCCAGGTACGTGTCGTGGTCCTTGTTGCGGATGTCCGCGGAGCAGCCACCCAGCTCGGAGGGACGCCCGTCCTTGCTGTGGTCGTAGGGCTGGGAGCCATTGTTCACCATGGCTGAGATATAGGGGAAGGAGCGCTGGGGGGAGGGGTTTCAGAAGCAGGATTACAATCATGTATCTGAAAAGCAACTACTTCTAGATACAATGAACCTACATTGCTGTCATGTAAAACAATCATGGACAATTTTTGGTATGTTAACTTTTTGTTTAGAAAAGGGAGATGTTATTTACCAGTTTTGTTTCGCTTAGAGTTTAATATTTAGTTTCCCTTTATTATTTAAGGTTAGGGCTTCTCTATTATTATTTTCACTGAAATTTTTAATATTCCCATCATTCTATTTTTTTTGTTATTCCTAATTAAACACTGTGCAGTCCACTTTGGTCTGACAACTGGAAAGTGAGAGGGTGGAAGATTGTTGCGCTATAATCTCCCCTAGATGGACCATAACGCTATACAGGCTTGCGCACATAATAAATAATATACACTGATGGAGTGACGCCTGAAAGTGGAAGGAGGAGGATGTTAGTGGGTGTTTCGCTTAGTGTAACAGCTGTAGGAGAAGAGGCAGCTTAGTGTGATGGGGGTGGGATCAGCGTGGCCACAGCGGGGGGCGGGGCAGGGTGGCAATAGTTTAAGGACTCTGAACATGAATTTACAGTTCCTGGTATTTTTTTCTGGGTGAGTCATGTTTGCACTGGAAGCTTGTAGGACGAGTTTATATTGACTTTCAAAGTGAAGTTTGCGATCAAAGTGCGATGGCCAAACAATCCGCACCAAACAAAAGACAAATGTGGTGAAATAAAGCAGGAAGTGAAGCCATCCAGCTATTCAGCGCCAGATATTTAGCCCATGGATACAGAGCTGGTGCACCAAGCTGCAAAGGTGGCATCTACCCAGCTGCTCAACAGCAGCAGATCAGACTGAGCACAGAGGGCCTCCTGCTTACAGCATGGAGTCTTCATAAGGTCAGACTACAGAAAGCCAGAGCTGGCAATTTCACGGAGCTGAGCTGCACACGACAACATTAAATAAAGTTCGGACATGTTTTCCAGGTGGTGTTGACAACACTATGAGTTAACTGGCATACGTTTTCGTGTAAGCTCTTTCATTGAATGTAGACAAATCTTCAAAATTCATTTATTAATTTACATGCTAGAAATACACAACATTATCAGCTATAGGTGTGACACCACACAGATCTTTGTGTGGAATTATGCTACAAGTTTATGAAAAAGGTCTTTATAAAACCTAAATAACAAACGCAGTGAAAGTTTGTTTCCACACACAAACAGGAAGCAAAGTCAACTGACAAACTCACATCAGAAGCTTCATTATTAGTGTTTATTAAGACTGGCAAACAAAGGCCAGCTGTGTTTCCAAACATAAGTCCCTAGAGACAGAGACAGTACTTACATCCATCCCATGCTGGTCATTGCGGAAGGTGTCCAAAAACACGGCTAGGCCAACAAAGTGGTCTTGATTTCCAAAGATGGGGCCTGAGTGAAGGCAGAGACAGTGTTACATGTAAAGGACAGTGTTACATGTAAAGGAAGAAGTCGAGTAATGTAAGATCTCTGCCACAGGACCGCTGCTTTCAAAGCTAAGCGGCTCAGACGGCTGTTGAATAGATTACCGGGCTGCAGCCTGTCTTTTGTGTACCAGAGGGCGATGCCGTCGCCATGGAGATTCTTCTTCCCAGAGCCGTGCACTCTGAACTGGACGTGCATCTCCCAGTCCTTGAGAAAGCATGGCTGCAAAGCAGAGAAACTCATGCTGAACAGCTCGAACCGCAGGAATCGGCTTCAGCATAATTGGACGCAGTCGGGTCGCCTGAGTTTATGGGCGCGTTGCTCACCACCGTGTTCCAGATCGAGCCCTGTTTGCTGCGCTCGTCCGGAGTCAAGCGGACGTACTGGCTGGTCACCAGCGTGCTGCCCCAGAAGTCCCACTGACTCGACGGGCTTGTTCCGACACCTGCAGAAATGCAACGCGGTGGTGTAAAGCGCAGCTCAATGACAGAGCGACGTTGCAAATAAGGTCTACTTAATATGTGGTTATAGGTCGTCCATCAAGACTGCTAACTCCTTTCATGAACAGTCAGACCCAGACGCAAATAAAAGCAGAGCACCATGCCGCATGACAACGGCTACTAACCCTGGTACGGCTTGGTCAGCGAGTGTTCCCGTTTCATGTGTTCGTTGTTTCCGTCCGTAATGTCAGCACGGATCGGCAAAGCCGTCAGAAACACCAGAAGCACAACCACACAGCGCAGACCCATCATCGTCCTCTTAAAGCCACCCAGAAGCTGAGTGCGAGCTATTCCTCCGTTCTTTGCTGACGCCATCTTCCAGGCCGAGAATCGCACTAATTTCCGGATGGTTGCTCTGTGTGTCCCTCTGAGTAAATGCCCCCCGGAAACATCGGCAGTGAGCCGGAAGGTTCTTATAGACACGGCTACCCTGCCCACTCACGGCAGATTTGTTGTTACTAAAATCAACAAGACCGGTGTCACTACCAACAGGAACATGTTAAGTGAGGCAAAATACAACTGATCCCGGTAGAGAATCTATGGTGATAAAATGACACCGAATAAAGGTCTTCATCCTGTGTGTAGAGCTGTTGTAATACGGACCAAATTGACTGTAGGATCGACATTTTGAGACCAATCGGTGACGCGCACATAATACCGCTTTGGGACGGAGCCGACCCCTTAAAGAGAAAGTAGTTTTGCTCATAGGGGACTTGTTCTAATTATGCTTCAGTATTAAAATCGTACCAGCTTCTGTTCTCGACCTTATGAATGGGTACATCCACCAATCTATCACTTCATACTTTGTACAGGGTGGCAGCGAACCCAAAGCCAAGGGTATATTAGACCCAGTCACAGGATGTGGATGCACACTGAATTACATTTGGAGCTACAAATAAAACATTGTAAACCCCTTAACCTTTTTAGTATTATATAAAAAATGGTCGTAACTCAGTTGAAAGCAATGAAAAAATAAATGAAATAATTAGCGTGTCGTCCCTTTTCCTTGATGTCTGAATTCTGTTTACATTTTTCGTTTTACTTCGCATA
Source organism: Gnathonemus echidnorhynchus (assembly GCA_026776725.1). Taxonomy (NCBI): domain Eukaryota; kingdom Metazoa; phylum Chordata; class Actinopteri; order Osteoglossiformes; family Mormyridae; genus Gnathonemus; species Gnathonemus echidnorhynchus. The sequence continues at coordinate 26,962,493 of JAODJU010000002.1, forward strand.
AAAATGGACCCAAAGGTGTAAATATCACCCAGAACTGTTATTAGAATTAAACTAAGTGGAAATTGAACTGGACGTTTAAACCGCTAGTTCAATTTATCTCATTAAAGACTTTCCCAAAGAAATTTGTATGACTGTTTGTTTTAGCTTCCACTCGATGTATAAATTATTCTGCCATAACTGGCCATGTGCAAAATCATATAGAAAGAGTTTAGAGGCCATGAGGGACCTCATTATGTAGGGAAACAAGCACCAGGTCCTGAATGGGAGACTGCGTTGTCTGCAGGGAAGAACTTTTAGCACTGTAATTACGTTTAATCAGTCACCACATGTTTTCTGCCAAAGTTACATGCAAGTGGGGAAAACTTAGATCAGAGAGCAGCGTCAGCAAAGGGCCCAACAGTGATTGATTACTCTGCCAACCAGAGGATTTAAACTCACAGACTTTCAGATACAGCCAGAGATCTCTGACATGCTGAGGTATACATCACACTAGGAACTGAGTTCGGTTTTGGTTCACCCTGAGAATCAGATCATCTGACAGAAACAGAAGCCCAGCAGAGGGAAAGGAAGATCACTGATAATGAAAGATTTTCGCTTTTGCTGGTCCTGGGGGAGAAGCACGTATCTGGGAGTCGGAGCACCATGACAAACTGAAAACAAACCTTTATTTGATATTTCCAACTTTCAATGCATTGTAATAACTGTAAGAGGATCCTGATACATTGGTGGGACAAAGATCCAACAGTCTTCAATTTTAAAAAACTTAATTTTTTAAATTAAAAAGAAATAATGTTAATTCGTCCAGTAGGTGTCACTGTAACGTAAGTCAAAGGAAAGTTTGAAACAAGCAGCTCTTTTGGACTTGACCGAAGTTGGAAATGATAATGTTGGATGACATCGATACAAGAGGTCCCCTTAAAATAAGAAACCTAAACTGCAACATAAGGCTTCGAATACAATTTTAAACGAAAGTGTTGGCAATAAACAAAGTTATATTTGTAGTCAAGATGGACTGCTTTGTAGAGACAAACATTCAGACTATTCATTACACTTCCCTCCAGTGCCCCTCCTCAAAGCTTGAGCGATATTTTTTTTCATTCTATTTCATTGTAACATCAATACATATTTACCTCAACAGGAAAATAGACACTACATGTTTCTGTAGTTTAAAACAATCCCGGTATCAATATCTCAAATAAAAAAAAAGTTTCCTAAAATTCCTAAAAAGGCTTCTCTGTTCTAATACAAAAGACTTATATACCATTCATATGCAGTCTGAAAGTTTACATACAAGTTTAAATATCATCAATATCATCACCATCATCATCATCATCAACAACAACAACAACAACAATATAGTGGTCTGGTTCCTGTGTCTTGCAGTCCTATTAGTATTTTCACACATTAAAATCAGAAATCAATAAAATGTGAAACTACCTGATGGACCGCTTGACACAATCAGAATGAACAGCACCTACAGTCGAGATAAACACTTATAACTGACATTACTCTCAGAAGCCCGAGGTTCTGTGCTGATAATAAAGCCTGTTACTGAATGGTTCTGAAGACTCAGGACTGATGGGGGGATTAACAAGGGCGGCAGCCACCCCCCCCCCCCTCCCCAAAATCACTTACAAACCTCCACACAGGTTGAGCTGCAGCAGCTTCAGAAGCATTTCTGGTTACAGCTCAGCTCCTGTCACATCTACTCTGCCCTACAGCTACTCACCTCTGATTGGACCTTGACAGCCTGTCAGGTCCATCAGCTACAGTGCACCTGTGCTCTGAAAAACCTAGAGAAACAAGAAAGGCTCCGATTTACGGCTGGAAAGAAAGCGAGGACTCGCCTAATGGGTATAGCAGCTGATCAAATAATTCGCAGGTTAAGAAGGAAGGTCAGGAAAATGAAGCTGTGAGGTACGATTTACAGGCTGCTGCTTTTAAAGCTGGACCACTGAGAGGCTCGACTTGACCTGCGTAACTCCCCCTTGGTGAGCACTAATACAACGAATTCACTCTCTGCTGTCTGGACCATGAGTCAGTGATCTGCAGCACAGGCCAAGCACAAAAGCTCGCCAGAATAATGAAAGCTTTGCGCAAGTCACATTACATTCAAACGTGATTAGGAAATACTAGGCAGTCCATGAAAGTCAGTAAATATGCAGCAAATGTGCGCAAATACACACAATGAATGTGTTTCCAAAGAAATTAGAATTACGTTGACAGTTTTCAGAGGGTAAGTAATGGGTAATGGGTATTACGTTTGTAGAAGTACATGTTTCTGGCCGAAATATCAGCTCCCTGGGCTTCACACAGGGGGTGGGGGGGGGGGTAAGTTTTTTTCTGGTACCCCACTCAAGAAGTCTCTTTGGGCCCCCCACTCCAGGGTTATCAACTCTCACGTATCTCACACTCACGCTTTCGGCCTCTCACATTCACGCAAGAAACTTTACAGCAAATTTATATTTTTCCATTTCAAACTTAAAATTAGTGAAATCAAAAGTGCTGTGGCAGTTCGCAAACCCAATAGACTATATGCAAGGTAATAAGACGTGTTACAGACGTGTAAATGCATGTGCATGTGTGTGCAGATTTGTCTATAATTGAAAATCTCACTCCAGCCCGCTGCCCAAAGTTGGCAACTCTGCCCACCATCCAGCCTCAGTCTGTATTTGTGAAGCTTGCTGCACCCTTATCAGGTGTTTCACTTTGTGGGGAAGAACTTGGTCAGCGTAGGAAATTTGTCTTCATGGTTGCATATAACGTTAAAATGTGCTAACAAGTAGAATCAGAAGATGCTAGCTAGTTAGCTGGTTAGCAAGGCATGCTGCTTCAGTATATTCTAAATAAGGAATGCATTTTTTATTTTAGTGTAGTGACTATTTGTGGCCAACAGGGGGTCTCACACAAATGCTTGGTTTAAATGGCGGCAATCAGCGGCGCATATGAAACCCAGACTTAGGCAGTATCTATGATGTGGACATTCATGCTAATTAACAAACAATGTGGATCATTGTGATGTAGATAGAGCATTTCAAATGGCTAATCATGGTGCCCAACTAGATGGGCCACCCCTGAAAGTTGAGGGTTTAGGGCACACTGATTAATTTCGGTCACTAGTCTTAGATAAATGGGACATAAGAATAAAGGCACCCCAAAGTCTCTGTGCTGACAACAACAATGAAGCCATATGGTCTCACTTTTGTGAGGCTCATCTTAACATGAACGCTGCCACAGATGGTAAATCATTTGTAGGTGTCCAGTCCACATCTCACCAAGTGACTCCTATTAGCAGCTTCCAGGAGGACTTTATAGTGGCCAACAGCCACACTTTCCAAGCCGTGTTGATTTCTGCTCTTTTATTTGTGAGTCACTTTGTGTTTTCAAAGTTACAATCTGAAATTTTGCCCAGGAAAACAGTTTTGAAAGCACAGCAACAATTATATAAAGCCTCTTAAATCAAGCAAATGTTGAGAAAAGCTGTTCTCCAATGAAAATATCTGTTTTATTATTGATATTCTTCTTGATTGAGGAATTCGTAGAGTGAGTAGGTAATATGTCATAGGGATGGATGATTTTTGCTGTCTTAGGTCTCTAGTTGTCATTTCAGAGAGTTTTATGTGTGACCCTGGACCTTGAGTGAAAAGCAAGATGACTTCAGTATCTCCTGGACTGCAGACTCGGCAGCCTGATGACAAATCCACGTTCAAATAAAATTAAACACAGGAGCTGCATGCAGTCACACGCATGACCCAAGTTCCAGCAACTTCCATCCCCTTAAGCCCAAACGATGGAAAATGCCCTCCTTTTGAAGATCTAAGTGGCCCTTTTTGGCAAATGACAATCACGTAAAATTTACTGATGGGACCCCCCCCAGTCTGCAAAACTTACCCAAAGCCACTCCCAGTTCAAGCACCAGCCCCTTGAATAGTTACACCAACTGTGACTGACCTGAATGAGGTGGTGACTGGCCTCAGTGTGTGTAGGAAGGTGAACCTTACCAGCTTCTGTCACAGGTCCTAAGTACTCCTTATGCAGGCCTGAAGTGTTTGCAAAGAAACTCATTATCAGATGTTTGTGGAGACTGACGGCTGATCTGGTGGTTAATAAGGACATTTGCTTGGCAAACACTTTTATCCAGAGAGACTTACAACTGGAAAAGCAGGGTCAGCCAGTCCCTGAAGCAATAGGGGTTAAAGGCTTGGCTCCAGAGCCCAACGGTGACATCACTCTGCTGAGCCTGCGATTTGAACCAGTGACCTTATGATCACAGGCACAGCATCCTAACCCACTGAGGTCAGAGGCCAGGCAGTTTACAGTGTTATCACCTGAGCTGGAGAACGAGCGAGACGCTGATGGAGTCGGTGCCTGAGGGGCAATGGGAATGTCAGCAGAGGCTGCCCTTCTCCTGGAAGGTTGTTTGGGCAAAAAAAGACGTTGTATCCCAAAAGCTAATGTAGAGAACACCCACCTCATAGCTAAAGTCACACGTTAGGCACTGTGCTGCACAGGACTGTCAGAACTTCACCGCTGCACCTGACCCTCCAAGGGGCACAGTGAAGAGAACATTCCAGATGCATCCAATTGCTTCTGCACTGCTCACTGCTTAATTAGCATTGCCTGTATATCACTGCAGTTTGCTCAATGGCAGCTGGGTGGCGCTTCATGAGACAATATTTGGAGTTGGGGCTTGAGTCATGACTCATGTAATAGTGAAAAGAAAAAATGTAAACGATTATGCTTTTAATGCTGGTAATATCTTTACCACAGTTGGGCCCAGGCAAGGCTATCTCTGGGACATGAAATCTGAGCCAAAGCTTTGCCATCAGTTCCCGTAAGCTGCTTGGAAAGCAGTTCATGATACTGATTTATTGTAGATAATACATTGTTTTTATGTGTTGGGTTGCAACCAATATATTACTATTTCATAGTATTGGCCCATAAATTGCATGCGAGTAAAATAAATATCTGTAGAACTCTCTGGAAAAAGCATTTAGATTTCACATAAATCTGGTGTCCAGCCTCTGTTGTAACTGTCAGCTGCACTCCTACCTCGGGGGCCTAAACGCTGGACAAACGGCCCACTTAGAGGCATTATGGCATGGATCAATCTTACACTGTTTCACTGAGATCCCATCATGGAAAAATGTTAACCTCCCCTTTCACAATTAATTTCTGGTATTACCTACCACTTTCCAGAAGCTTAACCAAGTGCTTTTCACCTCCTGGGCACTGGGGGCACTGTTTCAGATAACACTTAAAGGTAGGCAAAATGTAGAGTATCTGTGTTGACCGCCCTAGTGATTAGGGCGGTGGGAAAACCCCCTCCACCTGCCCCGTTCCTCCTCTTACCTCATTCCCCTTCATGGCTTCACCCAGTCCCCTTCGTCAAAGACCCAATGAAAATGACTCTCTCTTCATTTCCTGCTACTGTTTGATTGGTGAGTTGTACTGTGAGAGTGCGGCATGCTGGGATTGTTCCGCTGGACCGCGCTGGGTTTGCCCTGTAAAGCCCACTGTGCTGGAGGCCTGCTTGAACCTGGTCTGTACTGTAGTGGAGAAACATATTTGGTTCAATCAGTAAATTTGGTGAATATGCAGATTTATAATGTATTAAAAGCAGAGGTGCATGCCATAAGGGATAGATGTATATATGGATTAAAACATACCATAAGCAGGTGAAACTGTTTTCTGTCTTCTCTCAGACAAGCTGGATGCTGCTTACAGCCATTTAATCACTTGGTTTCTTTTAAGGATTTTTTCAAGGCTAATTTATCATTCTGTAGAGTTACAGAAGTGTTTGTCATTTTTATCTCCCAGCTCAATCAAGCATCTTATCAGGAGACATTCATAACCTACTGAGCTCCTTCAAGCAGACTTGACTTGTTCAGCCATTTCAAATCAACACCCCTGATTCGCACTGAAGGAAGCAAGCGTGCATTGCTCAGATTAAAGTGCGACTTGTGTTCAGACACTTGAACTCAGCAAGTTTCCACAAGATGATTAAGGGAAACAGAACTTCAGCCCATCCATATTAATCCAGCCTGGTTGCAGGACACTGCGATGGAGCCAGAGCTAATTCTGGCAATCAGTCGTTTGCGGAGGAAACACAGTAGTTTAAAATTGAAAGGACAGAAGGTTGCTTGCGTGCAGCTGGGGAAATGTCAGCCTGTTGCTTTTACATAGAGGTACCAAAAGTTTTTATGATCAAGAATTTAATTTCTATTAAGATATGAATGAAGTATTCCCTCCATTTTCGAAAACCACTTGTTACATATCAGGAAATGGAACTAGAGTTCGGACTGGAAAAAAACTGTGGTGAACAGAATTAGAATTGAATTTGAATTTTAAATTCCAACTCCAGCTTCATTTTCTGGCCCCGACCCTGCTAAACACACATGGTTCTCCCACAATACAGTTACGGACATGTCCCTACAGTCCAAAACCAAATCTAGGGCCTTATAGATTACTATATTTTTAATTGCAGCGACGAAAAAGAATGAATGAAACTATCAGCCTCTGGAATACTGTGTGCAACATAATAGAATGGGCATTATCTGAGACAGGCAGGGCTGTCACACACTGTGAGGGGGGTGCACTTGAACATCACATTCGCCTTCATTACATTACAATTCATTACATTAACCTTCATTACATTACCCTCTGCCTGCCCCTCCCATCTCCGTGTGGGATTCCCAGCCGTCCCGAATCACGCTCCGCATCGCCGCGATCCTAATTGCGTAATTGGTGAAAATGCGCAGCTTGATGTTATGCTTTCAAATAACACTCGTATCTAGAGTGGCTTGGTGGTATTTATTTTCGTAACAGATGCCTTCGTCCAGCGCAGAGTGCAGAGTGTATGTTTATACAGCTGGACGCCGTCTTAATGCGGCACAAATGAAAGGGCTTCTGGTCTAGAGGATTCAAACTGGAGCCCGCAGAGAGATTCACAAATAAAAACGAATGAATACATTCCCCGAAATAATTTAATTATTTTCCCCCCAAAATAACATTTACAGTACAGGTAGAGTAACAGATATTTGCCAAGGTAGCTTAAAACACATGATACTTTGATGCAAAATGCCAGGGACTCGACTGAATATATCATAAGGTTATTGTGTGATTGAGTGTGTTGGGGGAGGTGAGTCTCATCTCATCCAGGGATGGAAACCCTATACAGCAAGAGCAGTTATAGAAAATAGACAAGTAAGGCCAATGGCAATAAAAAAACTCCATTGTAAGTGTGTGTCCACCAGTCAGGCATCCCTGATGTCTACGGTTGACATGGAAACCAAATACAGTCTTTTGTAGAGAAGAAATAATTATCTGAGAAAAACACTGGGCAGGAAACTCTGTGTTTTACGTTCTTGCTGGTGCACTCAGGTGACGCAGACATGGTGTTTAAGAAGTGGAGATAGCCGATTATGCTATTTGGGGGAGGGGGGGGTGACATATATTTACAGCCAAATAAATGGGCAGAATACCTCTGTTATATGCGGGGGGCATCAGAAGGGCTCAGTACTTTAATGGGGCCCCAAAACCTACTGAGGTAAGACATAACAGCAGCTAGAAGATTGCTGATAATGAGTATGAGAGACTTTTCCATTCTTTCTCAAAGTAGCAATACTACTTCCTGTTAGCAATAATACTTCCTGGTAGCAATACTACTTCCTGTTCACTGAGTCCCGTCCCTTGTCAATTCTCATACAGAGTGTCTTGTTGAATGCATGCGGTTCTTCGGATTAATACTCGCTGGAAAATTTCCCAGGAGGTTATTTCTGTATTGCTTATAAGCATGTGTTGCTTTCAAAATACCAGACGTGGCCCTAAAGCGCAGAGACACGAAATGAAATGAAACGATGGCGGTTCACGTTAATGCTTTAATTATCATCATTTATTAGAGCTGTCACATAGCAACAGAGAAAGTCATACATATAGCTCCCTGAAAGAGAAGCTGTACATGAAATACTCATCTTATTCCAACAAATAAATACTGAGCACTTTACAAAAGTTCCTGTACAATTTCTTGGGTTTTTAACAAGGCGTTCACGCTGTGGAATCTTGCCTTCTGGACCATGAGATTGGGGGGGTGGGGGGGTGGAGTGCGGATCATGAGTGGGGTGGGGGCGGGCGTGATGACCATGGACAGGTCTGGCCACGTTCACATTCCTACCTGATAAGGTCTCTACGCCGTGAACGCCAAAACACCATGCTCACCAACCAAGACCAGCAATGTCTGAAGGGTGATGTCAGGCTGGAGAAGACCTGCCTGCCCACCTGCTCACAGCCTGATCTCATGGCTGCATCTTGTTGGTAACGACAAAAGAACCAGTTGCCTACTGCAGTGTCATTTCACATCTGTATAATGCCACTGGCCTGGATGCATTTTAGTGTGGAAAACGTCTGAGCTTTTAGTTTAAAAAGATCTGATTTCTGCAGCCGTCTTCAGTTTCCTTTCTAAGCCCGTCTGCCATCTGGTGCCCAGTTGTGGGGGTCTTCACCCAAAAGTACCACAGAAGACCCCCCCCCGGATGGGGCACTGGGGCGGGGGGAGGGTGCTCAGACGCCTGAGCTAAAGTCTGCATCCCGTTCAGCACAAGGGAAAAGAAGCACCGTGAGAAACTTCTGAATATACCCTGGGTAACCATTCTCAGACCCCCCCCCACCCCCCACAGATGCAATGGAGACAGGGGGGCAGTTTGCCATAATCTGGAAATCCACAGAGCACAAGAAACAACAGTTTTACCAGATTCAGACAGATTCTAACTTGGCACTGCACAAAAATACTGATTGGAAGGAGTGTGCGACAATGTGGCTTTTAAGTTCTGTTTTGGGATTTTTTTTCAGAGAACAATTACTGCAAAAAGTCAGTAAACATGGAAAATAAGCTAGCGCTGTGCAGCCACGGATTCAGCTCGCTGGAGTATATTGCATCGCATATTGTCGATATTTCTTATCATAATCCAGAAGGACGTTAAATGAACATAGTTGCTGGTTAAGATCTACTGATAAAACACAGGACTCATATTACAGCTTGGAATAAAAATATTTCAGTATGTACAGAGAAAATACCAACAATTCTTATATAGAGTACTTTGATTTTATACAGCATTAAAACAATTAAATGGCATATTGAAGGCTTTCAGATCAAAGGGACAGAAGTCAGTAAGGAAACAAGTAGTTGGAACATCTGGTAGCCTTTGCATTTCTATGGTGTTCGCAGACAAAAGTGTGGGTCTGTGTTGCCAGGGAAACAGAAGCCTTTCTGCTGGCTTCTTTGGCCCCATCGGGCTGCGGAAATCACAGGAAGGAAAGTCCATGCTTCTTACAGAGGTCTACAGACAGGAGCGATCATGTGACCAGACCGATCTGACCACTTCAGCTTGAGTGCCGTATGGGGGTGAGGTGCAGAGCCATCTCATCGGCCAAATCACAAACCAAATGTAGGAAAACAATATTAAAACAACTAAAAACAATTTAGTGACGTCTCAGTATCACAGAGAAGTGCAGAATCCTCTGGCAAGTGCAATAAGTGAAGAACCGCTAGAAAAGGCTTATCTGAATTGTGGGATTATGGTTTAAATGAAAGATCAACACAGACCAACAGATAAAAATAGAAGAACAGAGCACAGGATGATGGGATGGCTCCACAACACAAGATGAGGGCTGTTTAGGTATCAAACCAGGAAATGCAATTGAGAAATCACACAACACGCAAAAAGCACGTACTTCTCAAAAGTCATTTTAATTATGAAACTAGACCCTTTGTCTAAAAATGCAGCTATTTTGGGAATGTCCGCAATCTCTTATTTCCAGATCTCCGTCTCAGAAATGGAAACTATTCATTTTGCTTTAACTTAATAAGTCGGTTATTTGCATAACCTGCAAATATAAGTGGACTTATTATTAAGCAGTGAATTGTAATTAACCAGCTGGAGTTTATCCATAATTTTTAAATGGAAATGCTGGCAGCGGACGAGGACATGAAAGCAGTCACATGACACCAACCTGTGACAAAGGGCGATAAAGGAATGAGAAGATTAAAGGTGAAGACCGCCGACCCTTAGAGCAGATCCCAGCAAGCAGACATCATCTGCCCGGACTCCATGATTGTTCCTGACTTGAAGATTGATTTGACCCACAATGATTAACTAATTATAATATTGACGCCAATTTCCCCACACAGATGTGTTTAGGAGAGGAATATAATGAGCCATCGATTATGCTAAAAAAGAATTAAACCATGTGTAATTAAGTCTAATCACTGCTGAGAGAAACTGTGAAATTGCCTCAGAGTTGAAATTTGGTAACTATTTATGGTAAGCTGACAGTTAGCTCCCCGCGTTTCAGGGGAAGTTCAAGCAGAGACTGCCGATGGAATGACAGCCCCGTGCTGCTCTCGTGCACGCAGTGAGCCAGGTCCGCCTACAGGGGGCGCCCAGCGGGGCGTCTGCAGCTCTGCTGGCCTGTTTGCAGGTGGGACGGTCTCCCCAGAGAGGTGGCACACAGCCACTGATCATCCTCCATACGGCGCTGTGGGAAGGCGGGGGGGCAGCTGCTATGTCAGACTCTGACAGACAGCAACACACATTGGGCCATTTGCAGTGAGTGCTTTTGTTTGTTTGTTTGTCATTGTCTGGATGCCGAATGGACTCCTTACTGGCACCATATTTCTGCTGCATTGATTATAAACAAAACCAGTCCTTTCTCTTGGCTTTCTAACCGTCCTCCAAACCCAAATGGGGCCGTCCCTCAGGGCCACTGTCTCACTGGATTTCAGTGTCACTTCAGTGTGAGATTTACCTTCCTTTGCTGCCAGTTGCTTTTTCGGAAGGAGACCCACAATATCGGGCACATCACCCCCCCCCCCCCAGTTTCCATGGCTCTATAGCCAATCTCTATCCGTCCTTCTGAACCTGCACTCGTGTTTAAAAGGATCAAATGAAGTATTTCATAACTAAGGAGCTGAATCTTGGAAGAAGATGAGTTGGGTTGAGTTATGAGTTCAGTGAACAGGTCTTCCACAATATTGATCTTCTCTGGGTTTATATGAGATAAAAATGGTGGCATTTGCAGAGAGAGTCCGACCCGTAAGCCGTCACACTCTGCTGTCATAGCAGCTGGCTCTAGGTGATAATACCCAGGACCCACAGTGGCCGCTATCTGAAGTGACAGTCACATGGGCTTCCCCTGTGGGTCACGTGACACGTGGAGGGATAACAGGTACCGGAGAGACCCGTGAGGCACCTTGCCGGGGAGCTCCGACTGAAGGAAAAGCGGAGAGCATGGTGGGAGGAAGCTCCCGTGGATGGGCAGCACCCAAATGCATGATGGGAAGAGCTCTATCACTGCGCCGAGAGGGTCTGCAGAAGGAGGAGAATCAGCAGAGCCTCCTTAAAACAAACCACGCACACAGATACATCATTTCCTGGATGAGATTCATTTCACGGATATTAAAATACTGTAATACAGGAATGGGGGCGAGTATGGCATTATTTCCCTGAAACCTCCTGGAGATACATCCTGTCTGCTGAAATGGACCATGGCACATAGAAAAAAGGAAGAAAACCAAGAAAAAGAAACAAAATAAGTCACATAATTGTTCTGACGCCAAGCTTCTTTGTAATATGAAATGCAGCAGTACTTTTCTCTAGGGGCTGTTATCACATGTGACCTTCCCCCCCCCC
>JAODJU010000002.1:26974214-26993625 GCA_026776725.1 Gnathonemus echidnorhynchus
TAGATCGATACACTCCTTCTTCACATATCTGAGGTTGAGTCATCTGAGATGCGAGGCGTCACACATTAGTCTGTCTGAGACAGCGGGAATTGAAATAGGCAAACCAATGAGTCTGGCTTTTCAGTGTCGTCCCAGACGTGAGGGGCGTAGCAATGTCTCCCGGGGCCAGACGTGGCAGCCATTCTGCCTTTGATCGGTTTGGCTCATTCGTGTCACGTGTCTTTTACATGGTACTAGGTAGCGGTGGCTGGCTGACTAAGGGCAGATGAAGCGACCCGTCCCCAGGTCTGCCCAGCTGGCCTCTCTGTCCAGCTTCCTTCATAAAGCAAATCTTTGTGCCTCACAAGCTGCCTGAGTCACCTGAAAGGCGGCTTATGGGGGCGAGTAGCTTTGGCAGCGTGACACACCCCCCAGCTCAGATCTCCTCAGCACTGTTCTGGGCCGACTCGTCCAGGGAGACATTTCTTTGGGGATGAGTGATGGTCCTGACCCGGTCCACTTCTCCAGGGTCAGAAGCAGGACTCCTGAGACTCTGTGTCATTCTGCACCGAAAGGCCCTCATGTTCTGGGTGGTTCCCATTGTGCAGGACAGAGTACCTGGAATCAGACACAGATAGGGAGGGGTCACACCTGCAAACGTACGGAACACACACACCCAGAATAAATTCTCCTTTCACCTACCCCATCTTGCTCTCCATGAGACACACAAGCACATCTACAGGTGAGAGCAAGTTTGGGGGTCACAGTGCAGGGTTAGCTGGCATACAGAGCCCCTGGAGCTGGGGGGGTTAAGGGCATCTGCAAGTCACAGGCACAAGCACGCAGGCTTAACCCGCGGAACGACACACTACCCCCAATATGCACCCAGAACTCACTGCTCCAGAACACAGACCAAGAACACACACCACCAAAACACAGACGAACACGTACCTCCAGAACATGCACCTCCAGAACACAGACCGAAAACACACATCTCCAGAATAGAGGCCAAGAACAGGCAACTCCAGAATACAGACCTAGAACACACACCTCCAGAACATAGACCTAGAACACGCACCTTCAGAACACAGGCCTAAAACACACTCTCCCTTTATCATGAACACTGAACTCTATCTCCAGGACAGACCTGGTTCTGCTTTCTCCCTCCACTTTCCTCCAGCCACCAAAGACTGAGGTGCTTTTCGGGGCTCCTGCCTGCTTCAGAAACTACGTCAAAGCCCATAAAACATATAATTTCTGTTGATCTGTCTGCCTCTATAACATCTGTGCTTTCGAGGGTGCCTGGATAGGGGCCAAACGGCTCCGTGACACAGATTATAATACAGACTGGGGGACCCATCCAGGCGCCTTCCGCGAGCAGCTCATCATTTCAGCGGTAAAAGGCCCAGCACAGGCAGATGGTTTTCAAATGTTTTTCCCTGCAGAAATAAAATACCTGGCTATTATTCTTCCTAGGCACTGTTCTGCTTCAGTGGCGCCCCAGAAAATGGCCTGTTTTAGGCAGGAATTGTGCTTTATTTCATTACTTGTTTCTTTAGGCTTCCTTTCTATCTTATAATCACCTAAGTTCAAATAAACAGTGTCAAAATGAGGCCTTTGCAGATCAGAAGCTGCCCTCAGATATCTCAGACATCTCACCAGAGGTGCAAACCCAGCTTATAATTTGCTGTTTGGTCGTTTTATCCATCTATTCAGCCATGATATTCACCCAAGTAATTTAAGATATGTACCCTTGTTCAAGGTGCAACTAAATTATAGCACAGAGATTAAATATAATTGGGCTTTTTGAGGACAGTGCATTGATTCTGGCAGATTGCTAACATCTTCCATCCTTTCAATAGGCTGAAAGAGGTCTCGGAGAAGCTCTGCTTAATGTTTCTTGGGGAGTTTCCTTACATGGACACTTAAGAGGAGATAAGCATGACTTAGAACACAGAAAGAGACTTACAGCCAGCAAAAGGCCCCTCGAAAATGGGACGAAGCAACAAGAAAGCTAAGCCGCCTGTTAAGAGTCCTGACACAAGTATGTGAAACTCCATCTGTGAACCCAAGCATTTTAAAAGCTTCAGACTGGACTGCATTTTCCAGCTACTGGGGTGATGAGGAAGAATTTAGCTAGTTATTATGCAGGCAGAGGATCGGGTGGCCTTCAGTTTCCACGTTGCCACACAGGATCACTGACAGCCAGAGAGAGAAGACTGCCCCCTACTGGCCCAGGTTTCATGTCCATGAATCCGTAAGATTTACCTCTGTTTGACAACACATGTTTAGTATGCATTTAGTACGCATGTTTCCTTTTCAGTTTGAGAGCAGGCTAAATACTTTTTTTTGTGACAAAACATTAAATGTCCCCACAGATATTTTCATCCTGTTCTGCAAGCAAACCAACCATGTTCCAGGTCTAGCAGTTACCTTTCTGTAGGGTGGAAATATGGGCACCACAGTTTCGGGACCCTGAACACACTGGGTGCATCAGCATCTGCTGAACACAGGTTCACGGGAACTTGCTACGGTAAAGTTCATTAAGAGAGCATGCGGAAAGTGGTCTGCCAACAGCATTTAATTAGCCTGCACTGCAAAGCTGCTTTCTTCCAAGATTCTCACAAAGGGCAAATAAGAGTTAAGGATCCAAATTAACCACATTTCATTGGACTTGTAAGGAAACCTATGTGAACACGAAACACAAGGACGCAACACAGGGGAGAACACACAGCACAGAGGGAAGACACAACACAGAGAGAACATACAACACAGGCAGAATGCAACACAGGGAGCACACGCAGCAGATAGGTAAGGCACAACACAGGGAGAACATGAAACACAGGGAGAACACACAACACAGGGAGAATATGCAGTACAGAGGGAAGACGCTACACGAAGAGAACATACAACATGAGGAGAACCCGCAGCAGAGAGGGAAGATGTCACACAAAGAGAACACAACATGAGGAGAACCTGCAGCAGAGAGGGAAGATGTCACACAAGGAAAATACTAGCAGAGGGAGAAAATGCAAGACAGAGAACCTGCAACACAGGGAGAATATGCAGCAGAGGATGAAAACGCAAGTCATACCCTCAGCCCTGGAGGTGTGATGCCACAGTGCTGAACTGTTAAATGACTTCTTCTACTATTTGTAGTTATACTTTATATTATTGCTTGTTTTGTTGTCTTTTTATCAAATGGATGATCAGTTATTTACCTTAGAACAATGAAGTACAGATTTAAAAGACTCATTATGATTTTTTTTTTGCAAACGATGAAATGGTAGCAACTGTGATGTTTCTTTGAAAGTGATTAATTAAGAGGTGAGCTGGAACTGGCCACCAGCTAGACTGCAGCTGCTTGGAGCTCATTCCTGTCTGGTCTGACACTACATTCACCTGACATAACAGCACATTATCATTAAGGCATTTAGCAGCAGGATATGGGTAAAACACTGTTCAACCTTCCAATACATCACTATGAAAGAGAAGCAGAGCTCCCCGTGTGCTGGAAGAGCTCTGGCGGCCCTCTGGAAGATTCCGGCTGTCCACCCGTGAGCAGACCGGTTGATCCAGCCACGTACTAAAACCATTAAGACTGTTTACAAAAACAAGCAGAGCAAAGGAATTCCTGCCAGGAAATTGGTCTTGAAATTTACCCTGAGAAAAACACTAGGATCCGACACTGAGGGGGCAAGGGTGTGGTGTGGGTTGGGGTGGTGTGGGGGGGCATGGGGGGCGATGAAGCACAGAGCCAAATTGGTGCCACATGGCAGTAAGTTTGAACAGAGTGGCTCTGGGACGTAGACCAGCTGTGTGGACTATACCCATTGTGAGGACCAAACTAAACCTGCTGTGTGGACTATACCCACTGTGAGGACCAAACTAAACCTGTTGTGTGGACTATACCCACTGTGAGGACCAAACTAAACCTGTTGTGTGGACTATACCCACTGTGAGGACCAAACTAAACCTGCTGTGTGGACTATACCCACTGTGAGGACCAAACTAAACCTGCTGTGTGGACTATACCCAATGTGAGGACCAAACTAAAAAACTATGATGCAAATACAGCCGAACCCCGACCTAAGGGTCACCATTGAGGTGGACCCTCAGCAGAGCAGGGCAGCTCTTTGCCGGAAGGTTCCAGAAGAGCTGTTTGCGAAAAGCTGTGGTAATGGGGAAATTCACCAAAGATGCCACAGAGCTTCATGTTACAACAGCCAGCGAATTCAGCAGGATCTCACTTTACTCTGCTGCTGAACTGCCCTTGTATTCATTTCCCACAAAAGTGTTGAAGTACAGAGACTTTAATGAAGCCCATCATAGCCACAATTAGGGCTTTTATGATGCTAAATAATATCTATGTCCTTCCTAATACCCTGCCTACCTCTACATCCTACAGTACTACAGTGACCCGAAATACTCTCCATCACAGGAAAAAAAATACAATTCATAATTCATACATTTTTCATGGATCTTTGGCTCACAAATTGCTGTCATTGAAAAGTTCCACATCATTATGGGTCATGTGCTGCACATTTTGGTTATGGGACAGAATCGCATGCAAGAACAACAGTTCTTTCAGCATCTGTCTGACACGTCTTTTTGTGAACATCGGAGCAAAATGGTCCAGCCTGCCATGACGGACTAAAGCATGCCATTGTTCTATAAATGCACCAGTGCTTTAAGAAAACACCTGTGTGCTGCCTGTGATTTGGGAAACCACTAATAACTGTTCATAAGAAAAGACGGCACTGACATCAACCCCCCAGACAAGCTCTGGAGCACCTGGAGAGAACTTTACGTGGAAGTCCTCTGATAAAATAACGAAAGAAGGACACATAGAGACAACACCACATTGTCCTCTGTTTCAATCGGCCACTGATGACCTGCTGCCTCCTTGGCTTCTTTCACGCTTCTTAATAACTGCATCAAATCTCCTGAATCTGCAGCTTCATCAATGGGCCTGAGGGTTGCAGAGATGATGAAGTCCTGATGCTGGTCCTTTGGAGTTTAGGCCACTCAGAATGAGCTGATAGCAATTTCTCAGTTTCCACAAGATGAAAAACCAGCCGGAAGGCGACGTCACCCAACTTGAGCCTTTTCTGGATGGTTAGCTGTGGAAATTTGCTGTCGAACCACTAGGAGGACCCTAACATATGGGTTTGCTCAGCCCCTAAGCCCCAAACTCAGCTGTCAGGACTGGCGACAAAGTCCCATTAACAGCCTGTTTTTATCGCTGCAAAGCTCCGTCTATGGTACTGCCACGACTGAGAAAAGGACTGAGAGAAACAGCAGAACAGCAGGTGGCGCTAGAGAGAGAAAGTCGCCACAGTCCCCCGACACCATCGGCAAATTCAGGCTGGTGTTGCGGGAGGCAGGTGTCATCTTGGAGGGATCCTTCCCAGCAGGATGCACAGCAGTGGGATTCTGGGTCAGCGTTTGGCCTTGCTGTGCCCACTGTAGGCCAGCTGCCCTAGGAGACTCAGCAATTAATCTGCAGACGAAGCATTACAGGGCAGCCGCAGAGAGCTGCGCTCATGCTTCACACCTTCTGTGAATAACTGGCAACCCTTCACTCCGTATTATCAGTATTACCTCATCCTACTCATCCAGTCAGTGTAGGTCAACAACAATGTGTCTTTGTTCAGCTGACTTTTCCGATTTTTTTTCCTTTAGATACTGTCTACAGGCTACAATACTTTTAAAGTCTATGTTCTGCACTACTTAATAAAATCTCTTTGAAAATTTTTTACCAGAAGTAGGCATTAAGGGTTTGGAGGGAGTTGGAAGAATGCCAAGGTTTTGTTGGGTCAAGCAATATCACAGCTGGCGTGGGATGTCAATCTGAAACACATGGCCAAAGTAACAAGGGCTGGGCTCCATGGACGCCACACAATGGGAGCAGCAATCCCATCATCACCTGCCCTATGCATTCTGGGAGATCACTCAGGTTTCTTACTGTTTACACTCTTATGCTGTCATTGCACAATGCACTTTAACTTTATAACTGCATATTGCACATCTGTAAATCTGTTTCAAATCTGTATTATATTCAAAGTTCTATTTTTAAATTACATTTTTTCTTTTCATATCCCTTGTAACTGTATTCTTTCTTATTCCTTCTTAAATTATTCTAATGTTGCACAGTCAAAAGAGCAGTTCAGCATACATTTCACTGCATGTTGTACCTGTATAACTACGCAAGTGACAAATAAAGAACCTTGAATCTGAAAAAGAACGCTGAATGCACTGAATTTCACCAAGAATGACATGAATACCCAATGGAAAAATAAAGACCAGCTTTCTCTGACACTTTCTTTGACAAGCAGAACGTATTTCATTAGAGCTACATCACGTAATAAGCAAACTGCATAATTTAATGAAGATACCGCCTTTTAAAACATGAAAACTGACAAATGAGCCTGGCAAAAGATGATTAAGAGTATGGAGTTCTTCCAACACAGCTGAGAGCAATGTAAGGAAATGACTGAGACTACCCAGAATGCACCTGGAGGAAAGATGTCACTTGTTGCATGTGCCGCGCCGTATTTACAAAGGTCCCGGCAGAAGAAAACAAACAAGCCTGGATGCCCTGTTAGATGATCAAAGGCAGCGCACACTGTGGAGCGGAAACATCTGGAAAGGAGCTGCTTCAGCGCCCGTGGTGCTGCTGTCCACCCCAACGGTACCTACAGAGGCTTTGCTTATCCTTCAGGGTGACCTCAGGCGCTGCAAGGCTACGCGAAGGGCAGACATTCACTCAGAAGCTCAGAAGGTCTCCCTAGACCTACAAAAGAGCGTCAAACCCAACAAGACTCTTCATGCTAAATCAATATAACACCTGAGCACCTGCTCTACTCGCAGAAAGGGACACACGTCCACAGCAGCTGAGGCTGTACACCCCCCCCAACCCTAACCCTAACCCCCCTAACCCTAACCCTAACCCTAACCCTAACTAACCTGGTGCTGGAGAGTAGTGACGTGAGAGTGGCCCTTGTAAACATGTCTAATTTCGCTTCTGTTGTTATTTCTGATGGCCTACAGAGGCGTGAATGTTAGCATTACATGACAGCATTACACTTGAATCATGACATTCACCTTGAACTTGACTCCAAAGCATGAATATGGTGAGAAGCACTGATAATAACGTTCCACTGCGATCCCAGTCACCCCATACCCAGAACTGAACAGTAATTTCAGCAGTCAAAATACGGCCCAGAGCAGGGCTGCCAACTTTAACGCATCTGGTGTGACCCTCACTCTTTCAGGCTCTCACGTTCATGCAAGAAATCTTTATTATTCCATTATAATAGGCAGCAAGAACGTAATTCAGTAACAGGCAGGTAGATGTAGGTGTATGTATTCGGGGGGAGGTACTAGGCGCCCCTGTTACAGAGTATCAGTTTGACATTGAGTTAATTTTCACAGATTTTTACATTAATATGTTTAGTTAAGGTTTAATTCAGGATAAGCACCTCCCTCGAGTGGTCACCATTAATGGATGATCATTCTCTGTAGGAATACGGACAGCAGCCTCTCCTGAGTGGCTGTTTGTGCACCTTCCTAAAAATAGCAGATAAACGTTAACGTAACGTAGCAGTGGTGTTGGGGTGGGGGGGGTCTGACCTTCAGTACCATCAGGTGTTGGTAATCAGACTCATTTGGGATCGATGAAGCAGAAGACAAATGGGACATTTGTGGGCCTGAGAACAAAACTCGGTGACGCATTCGGGGCCGACCCGAACGCACGGCTCCCGGCCGGGGGTCAGCCAGCCCTGGCTAATAATAGAGCCGGCATTCCGCACTGGACTTTATGAGCCACCAAGTCCCTTTAAACAAACTTGTCAAGTTGCTTTATTGCATTTCCACTGCTGCATTTGTACCCTGTGGCCATGACAGACGAGCACGACTCTAGTTGAACCACGTCCTGCCTGACCGAGGGCCCTGCTTACTAGTTATTTACATTTTATTTAGCTGATGCTTTTATCCAAGGCAATATACATTTTTGAAAAATCAGGGTCAGCCAGTCCCACTACCAATTGGGATTTAAGAGTCCTATTCAAGGGCCTAATGGTGTAATCACTCTGCCGACCCTGGGATTTGAACTGACTGACGTGATGCTGGGAATGAATGACTTGAGGGCAGCAGTTGTGGTGAAACAAAAAGGGGTTTTATTGAACTCGGCTGAATAAAGACTGGAAATAAACAAGGTCACAGGGGATCAAAACGAGAGGACTGGGATACGAGAGAGCACATGCAGCGAGAAGGTTCACCTGCAACGACTGGACTAACAAAGACAGGACAAACAGGTACTTTTATAAATAGACTAATAAGGGGCAACAAGCATCAGGTGTGGCCCATCAGGGCCCAGAGAGGGTGGAGACAGGAGGGTCAGGCGGACGTGGTGGACAGGACGTGGCAATGACTGCTTTCCGATCACAGGCACACCATCCTACCCCATCAATCCACATGTTTATTGAGGCAGACCACTTGTTTTAGCACAGAAAGGAATTTGTCCTTCCTAAGATTTAAACAAACGCCCATCCAGCTCCACAACCGCTATACTTCACAGCAGCCCTGTTGCCACTGTGATGACCCCTTACGACCCGTGAAGACCGTCGTCCTGGAAGCCCAACTCGAGCGGGGGGCTGGGAGGCAGAGGCAGGCATCCACGTGGAGGGTGGAACTTCAGCACGTACGGCAGTACCATTCAAAGAGCTATGACAACCATGATGCTTATAGCTCTGTAAATGGCGCTGCCATCTGTGCCACGGATGGTCCGGCGTGAAGTCGCTGGGGCCCGATTCTCCTTGAACTCCTGTCTGGTGGAGCACCGGCTGATCGCATTTGTCACCGAGGGCTGAACGAGGCCTCCAGAAATAGGAAATGCTGCTTAGTAGCTATAGCTCTGCAAGCAACCAACTGTCCCAGCAATGCAGAGAAGCACACAAAATGTCAAACCTTCACCTCACCAGCTCCATCCAGCTTTCAATCCCTCCCACCACTGAAAATTCTAATTGTCACCTCACCAAACCATTAACGCATCATCACAGAAACCATAAATCCTTCCATCCTTCAACCCAGCCGCCAACAACTCATCAAGGCATCGATTCATCAACCCCTAAAACCACTTGTCACCAATATACGGTATCCAGGGTCACGCAAAAAGAAAAATATATGCATTACCTTAATTTGTCAATAAAGCAACACTTGAATGTGGACCAAGCAGAGACAACCAGTGTTTTGGAGCAATTGGGCTTAAAGGTCTTTCTCAAGGGCCCAACAATGACATCATTTTGCCAACCACAGGATTTAAACCGGTGATTAGTTCTCTGACATGATTATAATATACTGGTAAACAACACCCACCATAATCCATCCCCAGTAAACTTACCCCTGGTACACCAGCCTCTTATAATCCACCCTCTGGGAAACAACCCTCAATAAACCCTCCCCTCACTTCCGCCACACACTGGTAAACTAGCTACACTGCAATGACAAGCAAAAGGCAGTGCTGGGCATGGATGTCAATTTGCCATTAAAAACCATTTAGTTTTCTACTTTGACCAGTGAGGTAGGCAATTCATACATAGTCAAGACAATAGATGAACTATTATGAATATTATTTCAAAGATTTGGTGCAGATACAAGAAGATAATTCTTGTTTTTAATGTCTGAAAACAATAACACACTAATGGTGAGATCAGGCAATACTGTCATCAATTACACTATAGATCATAATAAAAATTAAGAATACATAATGCAGTCCTTTTTAAGCAGCACTGCATGTGCAGGAGGTACCTAAAGCCTTGGAGAAGCATGAAGATGTTTGGTATCCATTATTCCTCCACTGTATTGTCAGTGTTGGGTATTTCAAGTCCAGAAGCTTCAAATCCAGACCAAGATTTTATTTCCACCAACCAGTTGAGCATAAACAGCCACAGTCACAGTCACAGAGGACTTAGCTGGTTGGTAGAAACAAAATCTTGGTCTGGATTTGTAGCTTCTGGACATGAAATGCCCAACAATGTGACCTCAGCGGATAAGTAAATATTGTAAGCAGGAGACAGATTAGAACTTCATTTACAAATCAGCACCCAAGCTTCATGCCTGCTATGGTACTCAAAACAGTAATTCCAGGGATTCAAGTGATGACAGCATACTTCAATGACAAAGAATGATACGTATATGTTAGAACAGGCTAACATCAGTCTGGACTCATTAACAGTCTGTCCCAAAATACTATGCTATCAAACACAGTCAAGCACATTGACAATTTTACACTGAAGCAACGCACAGGCTAACACATAGGGCTGGAGCAAGGGATAGGAGTTCTAAGCAGCTGCTTATGGCCCAGCGACCACCAGGGGGCCCCCCATCTGATCAGCCAGTCAGGATGGGATGGAAGGTGACACTTGCCAACTAGGTTAATCAAACTTTGCTTAGGGCACTGAAAAGGGTTGGGCTGGCCTTGTGCCCACAGAATCCTGCATCACAACCCCACAGCACTCAAAGGCTGGGGAATGGGGAGGAACCCAACCAAATGGAGGAAGCAGGAAACTCACTTGCGAGCCCCAAAGCAACACTAGACTGGAACCGGCCCGGTGTTGCAGAACCAGAGTAGGAGTTTGGAGACAGAGGAGCAGCCACTGGACCCGGGACCAGGGGAAGCAGGAGGAAGCAAGGATGGAGTAGCCAAAGAGGTCCAAAAGGGAGAAGGAAAGGGGGGAGCAGGGAGAACAAAGGAGAGGAAAGGAGAGGAGAGAAGAGAAGAAAGTTAATCCACTAATACACACACTGACTAATGCAAGACTCACTGCATGTAGGCAGCCGATTTGAGGAGCAGGAGCTAAAAGCAGGAGAATATTCCAGGATACGTATTAATCACGGTGAGTTTCGCACATTTCACTGTATATATCTCACTGCTGAGTTACCAATGCAGTGAGTTACCCAGACCATGCGGCCTCCACATGGATGACAGTGCAGGGTGGCCGCAGGGGAACACGCTGTCCATGCGTCAGGTGGCCAGATCTGCGCGTCACTCCGAAAGGGTGTGAAAGTTTCAGAGGCCAAAGGCGGCGCGTGGGGCCTCGACTGAGCGCCGTGACGCACTCTGCCATTCTGACCGTCTCTTTGTCTGATCGTCTTTTGCGTAAAACCACATGTCTTTGTCTTTTTCCAGATGTCCTCTGCCAGTTGAGCAGAGGCTGATTCTGCAGTGGTTACTGGCACCCCCCCCCCCCCCACCCCCCACCCCCGGCCCAAGCTGACTGATGGGTCTGTGGGAGCCACTGAGGCGTGATGGCCCAAGGCACCATGGGCAGACTGACCCCCCCATGTGATGGGATGTTGCACGACGTGTTTGCGAGTGTCTCTGACTGCGGCTCTTGACCAGACTAGTGGGGGGGGGGGGGGGGGGGGGGCTGTAAACATAGCATTTGGACCAGGTGCCAGCCCTGGGGAGGAAAGGTTAACTGGCACAATCTCTGCCCTACGTCTGAGAACAGGGTGTAGGCAGGACGCGACACTCTTTTAATGCCAATACATTCTATGGCAGTGGATGGGGGGCAGCGTTCCACCCCCGCCTGCCCCCAGGGACGGCTGCTGAGTCCCCCACCAGCTGTCCCGGGCAAATCCACAGTCTCGTCAACGAGATAAAGCGGGTATGATGAGAATAGTTGAGCTTTAATTAAGTACTAATGAATAAAATACCAAAATAAATAAGCAAATATATTCATGACTAAGCATGAAGATATAACATCGGACACAGGGGAGAGAGTCTCATCATGCCAATATACCGTCTACACTCAGCAGTGGCTCCTGCCCCATCTGCACTGTACAACACGCTTCCTCATCGTTTATTTATTGTGTGCTTATCTATTCATTATCTATTCATATGTTTGGGGCCTGTCGTGCTGGGAGTTATTTTTTATGTGATTTTTTTTAATGCAGTGCACATCCTTCTGTTTGAAAGGACTTGAATAGATCATATAAAAACAAAGTCACCCACTTTGTAGATATGTGCCATATTCAATCTTCTGTCATCAGGTAAATGATGCAGGAGCATATATGACTATTCAGTCAGTCTCAGGACCAGCTTTTACCCCAGAGCTGATGCCAGGCTGGACTCCATATGCCATCATCCCCCCCCCCCCAACTACTGTACATCACCCCCCACTACTGCACATCACCCCACCCCCACCTACTGCACATCACCCCACCCCTCTACCCATTAACTCTGAAAGCTGCTGGACTGACTCACTTCTGCTCTACCTCTGCGCTGTGCATCAACAGTGCAGTACTGTCTGTCACATATACACCAAATGTTACTGCCCAAACAAGTCAAACATATTTACAGTACTGTGCAAAAGGCTTAGTTAAACAGGATGTTTAAAGCAATTTATATAGGTAAGAAGTACATATTTGCTAAAAAAAATATTACATTATGGCATATGTAAATGAACAGCACCAAATTAAAACCTAACATGAATTTCTTCTGTTCTCCAAGAAGTTGGATGACTAGAAGAACACTGCTTCCATCTCCTAACCCTCTCCTCCGGAGGACCCCAGCCATACCAAGCAACTGAGAAACTTCACCACCAGCTCAATCAATTCACATAATTAGTTAAAAAGCTTGATGAGCTTAGTTAGTTAATGTCAGTTAGTTAAACAGCTTGAAGAGCCGAGTTAGTTAAGCATGGTTTGTTAAATAGCTTGATGAGCTGAATTAGTTACTAATTACTTACTAATTAGTTTAGCATGGTTAGTTAAATAGCTTGATTAGCCAAATGCTTCAGTGAACAAATACATTGGTGTACTCTATGGCTGCTGCAAACATTGGAATGATTATAGGAGAGGTTTTATCTAAGCTAAACCCCTTTGAGATACTCACTATCATACTTACATATCAACATGAAGATCATTTAAACAGCAAGACATTTGCAGTGCGCTATATATTCATATACTGATTGGTGAGTCATATGTGTAAATATGTACATAGGAAATTTCTATGTATGTAAGTTATTCATGTTCTGCAAGCTGCTAGTAAATTTCACTGCACTTGTATAACACACTTGCACAATGGCCAATAAAAATCCTTGATCCCTTTAGATGAAGCTTAGAAGCACAGACCAGTCAAAGTGATAACGCACGTTACCACACCCGAAACATGGCACTCATTTATCTTTCGCTCTTTATACATTTTGGACAGCTTGACTGCACAGGAGTCCAGGAGTCTGAGTGCCCAGGAGGTCCTGAGGGCATCCTGGATTCCCATTTATACGCCCTAAAGCAGTGTGTCCCAACCCTAACATTCGAGGACCCCCACACAGTCCACATTTTTGCTCTCTCCAAGCTCTCGGTGTGACTGGGTCAGGAAACAGTGGCCTTAAGTAACCACATTCTCCATTTTCAGTTTAGAATGTCGGATTTCCCTTTTAAATTCAGTGCTATTACGTTCCTCCTATGTGCACCATCACACGATATGATGCAGCTTAGACTCCGAAAACAGACGCGGCTTGATCCTTCAGCTGCAGTTTCGTGCTGCTGCAGTGATTCTGGGGAGTAAGCAGGGACACCCACCTAAAAGAGCAGCCGTCCTAAAACCCCATCAGCGCGCTGAGAAGCCGACCCCGCAGCTCTTTGCTGATTGTCCGGGGCCCACGTTTTAAGGGCCACCTGGACCACAGCTACAACGGACACCGTCTGCTGAATGTCACCGCGGCTAAAATGCTTTTTTAAATTAAAAGGTAAACAAGCAGAGGTCTTCTGGGGCACATTACACACACACATACACACACACACGGCCAGTGCCTGTACCTTCAGAGGATTTATTGTTAAGCGTCAGCGAAATGCGGGGCAGGCTTTGCTGAGTGCCCAATAAACCGTTTGTTATTCATTCTCGAGAAAGGAGGCCATTCGCAATTTCATCTCGGTCTAGTTTGCCTCACTGGTTACATAAGTGGTTCTTCCATTAAGATCCTGTTTTAGAGCGGGAGGGAAACTTGAAAAACTTTAAACATATATATCTAAAAACATGCTGGCTTTGTGTCCAATACAGCCGACTCCACCAGGGTGTTTACTGAGAGCTTCATGGGGGTGACACGGTAGCGGGGATGTGTAGTCACACACACACACACACACACACACACACACTCTCACGCCCATAAAATATCCCATGTTTATTTTTTCCATTTCTTGCTGCGCCTCTTGCTTTGCCAGCAGCCCAGTTTCACACTGATACTTTCCCAGAATGCATTGTTTGATGCAGCTGGCTCTTTCGGCCACTTCCTGCAAATATTTACCCGTCAGACAGACCTTATTACCTGCGGCCCTTCCTGATTCTCCCCCCCGTCATAGTAGTACCAGTGCTGTTTATTTGCTGACTGGTGAAGGATTTTAATGATGGAGAGACAACAAAGTGGTCAGAGACACACATGTCCAGCATCAGATGGGGGGGGTCCCGTAAACGGGTAAGGTTGGGCCGGGGGTGTCTGATTGGTACATGAACTGTAGCTCCGCACTGCACATCTGTATCATGTCGGCTTCAGCATGTATCACATGATCCAGGAGTATTGCCATTGCCATCTCATGTCGCCACGGCAACCTCCGTTGCATCACAATGGCAGTACTGATCTTTCGGCAGGGACTCCTGATTGGTGGACCTGGAGACTATCTCAGAAAGCACGTTTGGGAAAGTGTCCATATGTCCTGCTGTGTACCTGTATATATTATCAGATTAAATATTTACATCACATAACCGTCGCACGCTATGCTGGCAGGGGCCATTTTCTATGATTTATGAGCCAAATTACCCACGGACGGGATTGGGTGCTCGCTGACGGCTCTGTAGTTTTCCTCACTATTTGTTTGACTAAGCAGAACAGGCCACATTCCAGAAGATTCCCTTCGCCGTGGAAGGAGGGAAGGAAGATGCCCTTGAATTCTCACACCTCTGCTTTTCATCTGCAGACACTTTTATGCAAAACAATGTAAATATTTTTGGACAAAGCAGGTCAGCCAGTCCCTGGGGCAACTGGGGTTAAAGGCCTTGCTCGAGGGCCCAATGGTGAAGTCACCCCGCCGAACTTGGGATTTGAACCGGCAACCTTCTGATCAGAAGCACTGAGTCATACACTGACCCCACAGATACTCATGTGTTGGGAATGTAAAAATCCACAGTGAGCAGTCCTCTTAAACATCACCCTGAGTCTCACACCAACCCCCTTCTGATGCGAAGGCTGCTTTCCCGGGGGGCCCCCAGGGTGCCGTTTTAGCCTCACTGGAGCATCATAGTGGGAGGTGTCACGTCCAGTCACAGTCTCTGTCACTGAGACGGGTGCAAGCTAACGGGAGCAGGACACCAAGCCTTTCAAAGAACGTTAAACCGACCCTGGGGCGGCGTAGGGACGTAGGAACCCTGTAACAACACATCAGTGAGACACCGTCCATCTGCAAGGGCGACGAAAGTGCAAAACACATTTTAATGAAGAGGATCTCCTGCCAGGCAGCTTGACGAGGAGACCCAGAGTCTAGGCTGGAGAGAAGAAAGCAGAATCTGGCAGATGTGGGCCTCCATGTTTGGGCAAAATCAACACTTCAAGTAAAAATGCTCGTAAATGCCACTGAGAGCTCGCTGGAGGAGCCCAGCAAACATGACCAACACAAACAATCCTTCCTGCAGATGGAGACATTAGCTAAGACCCCTGACTGGCCAATCACGCATTGTTGGCCCTGTTGCTGGGAGATGCTTCCCGGGTCATGTGACCTGGGGCATGCTGACAGGTAGCAAGTTGTTTTGAGCGACCGAATGAAAAGTCAGTGTCCCAGCTGTCCTTGGGGAGCTCAGGCGGCCTCTCGGATTTCCATTGAGCGTTTACAATACAATACGAATCCCTGAGTTTCGGCTCACGCACGAGCGCAGCCGGGTGTCGTCCAGGAAGAAGGTCAAGTGGCACTTCAGAATTGAGATACGCAATCCGGCGCGATCCAGCGGCGCAGCGAAAGCGACTCGCACGTATTAACAAATGAGAGCAGCTCTGTTGAAGAAGCCCATCCTGAGAGGAATCTGCAGAAGCAGCAAGGAGCCGGTGAGCGCTGCCTCGCGGCCTTGCCCGCCCTTGTCACCAGGGGGCGGCGGAGCGCAGCGTGGGCGGAGTCACCTTCATCTGTACAGAATAAGCCCGTCACGTCTAAATATAAACCACAAAAAAAAGTATGAATGACACTGACAGGAACAATGAGCCGCATGTGTAAACGAACCTTGAGAGCCTGAGCTGTATACACGTCGCACGCGGACGTTACACGTGACGGCTGACCTCCCCGAGCCGGAGGTGGCGAACCCCCCCCCAGCTCGCCGGCCCCTCTGCATGTTTTTGGAGGGTTTTCATGGGGGTCCAGGGAGCATCCTGTCAGCTCGAGTGCAAATAAATCTACCTAAATGGGCCAGAATTCATCTGCATGTTTGGCTAACGGGATGCGACAGATGCTAAATATAAACCTCGCCGTGTTGCTATATTCGGCCGAACGCTGTTTTCTGAGGAGCAGTGAGGGTGAATCTGAAGAGCTGCCCCCCACCCACAGCGCCCCCCGCCCCCATGCCAGGAGCGTGCGGCTCCCTCAGGGTTATGCAAATAGAAGTGGATGGAACAGCAAAAGGCACAAGCTAGGCAGCAGGAGGGGCTTCGCAATGAGGGGGGCCACGTCTGCATCCCTCTGTAAAGTGGGGGGGGACAGAGGTGAGGAGTCTCATCAGCACAGGGGAGGCCGAGCCTAAAACAGGAGGCAGGTAAGGGGGGGGCGGTGGCAACCCTGGGCTTCAGAGCCATCCCACTCCTGCCCTCCTCTAACGTGACTGGCTGTTGGCTAAAGGGCAGCTGAGCGTCCTAGGGCTGTCTGGGGGGGTCATGTCAGGCCCACGCGGCCCTGTGAAAGGAGACACGGGTTTTCCCGTCCACGACTCCAGGGGAGCACCAGGGTTCATCCGCTGCTATTTTCTTTACCACCTGCTGCTTTGGCGGGGATAGATTATTACTGCCTGACCTCCATCTTAACCCCAAGACCCAGCCAAGCGACCTGCTCATAGCAGAAGCCCGTCATCCATTCTACATTGGAGCTCTTTGAGGGACAGGCGGTCCCTGGACTTTTACTCGCTGGCTCTGCTCCCCCGTGCGGTAACCCATCACGCAGATGTTATGGGGGGTGAGTCACTAACTAATGAGGATGCAGTAGGAGTTGAGGGGGCGGAGTCACAGCCCTCCCCCGCCTGCCCACCAGGTGGCAGCAAACAGTGCTGCTGGTCTCCGCCCCCATACATAACGCCCGTGTTAAACGGCCTCATTAGCAGCACTCAGGGCAGAGGGGATGTTCAGGGGACGTTCAGGGGACGTCATGGATCCCCACTTCCTGTGCCGAGTGGGCGGCTGGACGCTTTGAGTCCGGCTCACAGTCTCACTGGACTTTCCTATGGTTCCGCAAAAATTCACTATCAGTATCTGCACCCAGATCCTGCCATAGACCCAGGACATTGAGCTAATTTTACAGCTAAACTGATTTCTGCAGAAATTTACATTTTGTTTAGCAAACGCTTTTAACCAAAATGACGTACGATTAAGACAGCAAGGACAGACAGTAAATGGGGCACCTGAGGGTTAAGGGCCCTGCTCAGGGGCCCAACGTTGACATCACTCTTCCCAACTGAACCAACGACCATCCGATCCATAGTACAGTATCCATATTCCCCTGAGCCACACACACACACACACACAAAGCTGAACTGTGATTGGTTGTAAGGGTCTGTGGCCACGCCCTCCACCTCACATGCCTAAAACCTCACTGTAGGAATCCAGCACCGTAATTCTTCATGGAGCAAATTATGTGAGAAGTGGCTGAAGTCTTTCAGGGACGGATGAGTCAGCCTCAGTGGATGGTGATACAGGCGGTGCCTGGAGCCGGGGTCTGTGGGTGGGCAGCCGGGCGGCCAGCGTGGGCCCAGGGTAATTAACACCACGTCTTTACACGTGCGGTTAGTGCCAAGCACAGATATACCCTGATGACTGTTTACAGAGTAATGAGCTTGTGATGCTTTACAGGATGGCATTTCCTGATAGAGCTACTTACACTTTGCCAGTTTAGGTCTGGCTAATATCAGAACGTTTCTGCACATGTTGTTTTATTTAGTTGAGGTTGGGCAACATGCTGCTAGGGGAGGAAAGAACATGAATTCAGATGTTTCTGCAAGCTTTTGTTTCAATGTCAGTCCTCTGAGTTACATTCACATTTTTTGTACTGTAATATAATTTGCTTGATATGATCATTTCGCTGTGTTGTAATTTCATTAATTAGTTTGGCATGAGAAGGTACAGAAAGGCACTGACTGAGAGATAAAAGGGAAGAATATGGTGCGATGTGTTTCTCTGGGGATGTTATTCCGGGACACAGCCCCCTGGGTATGTCTGTCTGTGGACATCACTGGGTAACTTTAGGTTTGGTTCGTCCAAGTACCTTTGGTAGAGCCTATATTGGTGTCCATGGACCATGTGCACAACCCAGGCCTGTTCGTTTCCAGTGATGGATGAGTGCTCTGCCTTCTCAGTGCTGGGGGGGGTCAGTGCTGGCCCTCCCAGTGCACTCAAGGCATCCATCCTGTTTCCAAACGCTCTGACACATGCACCCCCAGCATCCCCCGACCCCCAACCGGCTTCCCTCTCTGCCAGCAGCTGATTAGACAAGAAGACAGAAAGTGAGTTTAATGAATATTTAACTGCAGGTTTAAATAAAGCCAACTAGAAACCCAGGGCTCAGTGCTTTGCCCCGACTTGGTTACACTGCAGGAAGGAACTTTAAAAAGAACCCAGCAGGAGGGGAGGCAAGGCTAATGGCGGATGGGTGGGGGGGCGCACGACGCCGTTCCCCTCACCTGCTGGGACACATGGGCCATCCATAGCACCCTCACCCACAGCAGAGGCTCTGGAGGGTCCCCTGGAGCACCAGGCACTGTCATAAAGGAATCGTGTGTGTAATATATTAATAGGGAAGCTGTCCTTGTTTTAGGGCCACTATGGGCACATACCAAACAATGGGGGGGAAGCCGTCCCGGGTATAGAGCGACTTTGGGCACGTACCAAACAGCAGGGGCAGCAGGGGGAAGCTGAACCTGTTATAGGGCCACTATGGGTATGTACCAACTAGCGGGGGAAGCTGTCCCTGTTATAGGGCCACTATGGATATGTACCAACTAGCGGGGGAAGCTGTCCCTGTTATAGGGCCACCGTGGGCATGTACCAACTAGCGGGGGAAGCTGTCCCTGTTATAGGGCCACCATGGGCATGTACCAACTAGCGGGGGAAGCTGTCCCTGTTATAGGGCCACTGTGGGCATGTACCAACTAGCGGGGGAAGCTGTCCCTGTTATAGGGCCACTGTGG
>JAODJU010000002.1:26993725-27014603 GCA_026776725.1 Gnathonemus echidnorhynchus
ACTGTGGGCATGTACCAACTAGCGGGGGAAGCTGTCCCTGTTATAGGGCCACTGTGGGCATGTACCAACTAGCGGGGGATGCTGTCTCTGTTATAGGGCCACCATGGGTATGTTCTTGGTATTTGGTATTCAAATAGCTGGGGGAAGCTTGATAATCGCACTCTTTCTTCGTTGGATTACACTGCCACCATAGGCTCTTTCTAATACCCCCCCCCCAATGGAAGCTGTGAAGTTGGAGAGGTCCACAAACATCCTGGAGCAGCTGTGGTGTCCTTTGAGCACCCACCTCTAGGAGGTGAGGTACAGAACGAGAGAGAAGCGAAGGAGGGGAGGAAAAGAAAGTAAAATTCCTCAGCCTGGGAGCAAAATATCCCCAAGCAGCATCTAACCGAAACAGCTCCGTCGAAACCATGAAACACACGAACCAAGCAAAATGTGGACAAGGTAAAATAGGAGAGGGCATCCAGCTGGGTGGGGGGGAACTCAGAGTGGGGGGTGTCGCTGAGACCCCACAGCTGTGTCCGTCGCAGGTCCCTGCTCAGCGGTCACCTTATCGCCCGAGGCACAATCGAGCTCAGGGACACAACGGTCAGCCATTTCACGCAAATAAACAACAGGATGGTAAGTAAATAAGCACGTCAGTCATATCTGTAGATGGTATTAAATCACACGACCCCCAGAGGCCTCTAGAGACCCCGGCTTTCATCCCAGGTTGCGCCTCCGTCTCTGACATGACGTGTTGGGTGTGGGAGCCCAGTGAAATGTCACATAAACCCAAGCGCACGCCCGGCGCGTCTCACTAACAAAGTGGAGCAGAAACGAGTCTCTGTAATAAACGAGCAACTTGTGACATTTCACGGTCAGTAAATGAAATGAAAAACTTTGGACGTAAGACTTGCTGACTGCAGACATTTAGCCGAACTGGAGAAGCAGAGAATAATAACAGGATCCGTCTACAGAAGCATGCATACTGAATGATAAGTGACAAAATGACTCCGTACCCGGACATACCACACGCCCACGAGGCAGCCAGTCTCTCTCATGTATATAGAAACCTTCTCCTCTTCATTTCAGACCTTTTCGGTGATTGGGTGGGTGCTGCCCACATGTGACCGGTGACCGCCAATCGGGGGGACACCTCGGGGCTCGACTGCACCCGATAGCCGTGGACATCAAGGGTGTATCTATCCTCCATTTGTTCTACCAGCATCTGAAGAGATGTTCAGCTGAAGCTGCTTTGAACACTCTGAGCTGGTCAGCAGGTTCAGTCTGAAGACCTGGAGGAGGAGACTCCTCTGAATATGGTTCAGGGTGATGTTCTCTACCAGTGGGGCAGGAGACCCTAAATGCTTGGGTTGTTACCCGTTTTGGTGGGACGCTCCCAAGATGCCTAGGAGCTTATGGTACTGCTTAGGATTGTATAATATATGCATGTCTCTGGTCTTTTGCTTTACACCCAAGTTCCCACGCTTCTACAAAAGTTAATCAAACCCTGACAGACAGCAGCTACGGCATGGGAGGGGGGGGACACTTACTTGAGCACATGCGTGGAGCCGTTGATCTGGGTGGTGGCGCAGGGGGCCCCGGGGCCCATGATGGAGGGCCGGCGGTAGCGTCTGTGGCCACAGCAGAGGATGATGAGGAAGGCACGGCGGAAGGATTTGTTGAGGAAGGCGTAGAGGATGGGGTTGAGCATGGAGTTGATGTAGCCTAGCCACAGGCAGGCGGCCCACAGCTTGTCCGGCACGGTGTAGTGGATGAAGGGGTCCACCACGTTGGTGATGAAGAAGGGCGCCCAGCAGAGGCAGAAGCAGCCCATGATGATGCA
The DNA here is from genome assembly GCA_026776725.1 of Gnathonemus echidnorhynchus. Taxonomy (NCBI): domain Eukaryota; kingdom Metazoa; phylum Chordata; class Actinopteri; order Osteoglossiformes; family Mormyridae; genus Gnathonemus; species Gnathonemus echidnorhynchus. The sequence continues at coordinate 26,995,554 of JAODJU010000002.1, forward strand.
CAGCGTCTTGGCCGCCTTGGTCTCCGTGCGCATGCGGTGGTCCCGCCGGGCGTCGGCGCTGTCTGAGGACGAGGAAGCCCCCGCCGCCATGCCAGCGCCCCCCGCCCGCTGCAGCATGTTGATCTGCCGCGCGTGCTCCCGCGCCGTCACGTAGATGCGCTGGTAGGCCAGCACCATGAGGCCCAGCGGGATGTAGAAGGCCACCACGGAGCAGGTGAGCGCGTAGGGCTTGTTGACCATGAAGACGCACGCGGTCGTGTTGCTGTCGCCGCTGGACTTCCGCTGCTCTATCTGCGGGGTGGGGGAGGGGGAGCGGGACACGAGTATCAGAGGAGGGTAAGAGCAAAGCCGACTGCGGCAGCGTTTGTCATAGTTAGTGGCCTCTGTCTGAAAGCCCTGCAGCCTTGACAGATCCATAATGTCATTTTCTCTTTTGGTATTTAAATCATCAGAGAGCCTTTTCCCCCAAATGGCATTTTACTAAATTATATGCTGATAGTCGCCTTCATTTTTCCCTCCCTCATTTGATTACGTTCGCCCAGGGTCTGCGCTCTAAAAAACAGCCCCATTAATTTGGCAGTACAGCATGCGTCCTGACTTTGTCCATGTACCCCATGCTGTACGTGGCCCTCGGCCAGCCGTCTTTCGGCCTTGGCATCGCAGCACGTGGGCTCTGGCCCGTTGCGCGTGTTTCAGCCTGGAGTGGCGATTCTGTGCCTGCATGGGACTGATGCTGTGACACGACGGCCTGTCGGTGGGAATCCACTATGCGCCACAGGGGGTGATCAGCCCTGCGCCGGCCCAGTGGTAACCATGGTTTCCTCACTGGTGGCCTCAAGAAGAGCCAATGGAATATTTCTGGCAACCGACAATCGCCCCAACCAGAGGGCGGGACAGCCTTCCCTTGCTGGGCTTGAAGCCCATGCTGGGAGGAGGAAAAGGAAAGCCAATCAAGGGTCTGTACATAGACGTAAATGAATAACCCTTAATTCCCAGCTTCTATAAACACCTTAGAGCCCAAATGATCTTCTGTGATCTTGGCGCACACATCCTAGCTGTAAGTTTGTTCCAGGGCACTATGCCAATAACAGCCCATGTTATTACAGCTATAACCTGTGTTACATAAGGCCGTTGGCCTATTGCCTGAGATGTTTCGTAATTAAGCCCGATGTTAATTTTCCATGACTTACTGTAATGAGCCCGTTCTGCTTTGTGTAGCTTAATTAATGAAAATACTTCTCAATTAACTCCCACAGTTACATATTGCTTTTTCTGTATAGTATTTATTTAATACTAGGTTAATTTTATTTATGTATATATTTGTATGAATGCATATTATTATGGAATTTATGCCATTATGGGGGCAAACACTAATTTTCACTGCCCACTTGCACAATAACAAATTTAAAAATCCTTGATCCTTGATGATGGGGAGAGATTCACATGAGGAGCCTCGGACATGGGCTGCCATCTTGGTTTCATTCACGTTGACACTGAACTGTAGGACAGAGCTGAATTACCGGGCTGCCCTTACAATGGCCGCCTGATGGACATAGAGAGGGAAGATGCTGCCAGTGAGGGACCCCAGCATACATACCCAGCAGCCGTTTCAGTGGAAGAGGCTATTCCTTCACCACTGAAAAGGAAAGACAATTCCAGGCGCTACAAGGCTAAGCCAGTGTGACAGAACATCATTCTTCATTCCTATCAGTAGGACGCGAAATGAATGAAGACTGACTCTCAGCTTCCATTTGTAGGCATTGGTTGCATGTAAAATTGGTGGTCATTTGCAGGGCCTTGCAGAGACTTTTCGTGGGGTAGATGCTTGATTGAGGAGGGTGGGGGGCACAGTAAAATCCCACTGGCCTCCAGTTTGCTAAGATGGTGATAAAGAAGGAGCAGCTAGGATCTCCAAAGGGAGGCATGCTCAGTTGATTGGGCATGAAGGGCAGCTGCTTGCTCCGGCTGCCCCAGGCACCCGCCCCCCCAATGTTCCTGGTCATTCATCTTCCACAAAAACATCAGACTTGGCCTCCTTTTTTAAGCCGTCGCTGGGTTTGCATTCTTTGCTGGGCTGGATCTCAGCAAGGTCATAATGTCATGCATGAAAGACCGACTTGTCACAGGTGCTCGGACGATGAGCTGAAGCGGAGAGGGGGTGGAGCTTTTGGTGTGTGAAGCGTGTGAGGTCAACCTCAAATTCATGGTCATGGGGAATCCAGAGCCTATCCTGGAGGCTACAGGCACATGATAACCCAGGATAACCCGGCGTAGCAACAGGAAACACGCCAATGAAAGCATCTCTTCAACATCTGCCATGTTGGAATAATGTTTACTTCTATGTAGGGTGACCAGGTGATACAATCAGACAATCAGCTGTAACTAGCAGGATCAAATCAGGGAAGAGCCACATGATGAGTAGGGACCAATTAGGGGGCTTTTAGTCTCAAGAGTCTCCATTTTCGCTCATCCACGCTGCGACGCTGAAACAGAATTTCAGAAGTATATATGGCCCTGAGAGTATTGTGAAAATGATGACAAATGTCCGTATTTTTAAATGAAAACGTAGCAGCCTATGCCAGTCGAAAAAAGAGAGGACCTCCCCTTAGGTAAACTGTGTTTTAAGTGTTTTATCTGGCTAGCTAACAGAAGATATTATGCAGGTATTAAGCAGTTCTTTGTTTTGGTTAGTTGTTTGAATGCATTTGTTTACTGTCAAGGCTCAAAATCGAAGTTGCTATACTGCAGTCTATCATGGCACTTTACACTGTCTTTGCATAAGCACTTTCATGGCACCCTGTAGGCAGGCAAAATAGTGGTTTAGTAGTCAGATACATGCATTAACACATACGGTAAGTAAGATGCCTATAGATGTTAGTAGCTTCTTTTCCGATACTTACCAAATCGTTTATTCCAATACTGTTCCAGCCCTGCATGATGGGCAGGAAGGAGATGAAGCTTGGAATGACCCAGCATCCTCCCAACATGAGTGCAACTCTCAAGGGGGTCATTTTGTTCCTGTACACCAGGGGCTGGCAGCATATGGCATAGTATCTGAAAGAGAGCGTTGCCATGTCAGAGTGTTCCAGAGTGTGGCAGAGTGCTCCAGAGTGTGGCATAGTGCTCCAGAGTGAGGCAGTGTGTTCCAGAGTAAAGCAGAGTGCACGGCATCCATCCATCCATCCATCCATCCATCCATCCATCCATCTATCTATCTATCTATCTATCTATCTATCTATCTATCTATCTGTTTGTCTGTCTGTCTCAGTCATTCATTCAGGGCTGGTGGTTATTAATCTTCTGATACTTCTGGACAACAAATACTATTACCCATCCTATTTTATCATACTACACTAATAGGCTGTAATACTTGCATTACGCTGATTATGTCACAAACGATACAGTCAGTTGGTGTGAGATCAGCAAGAAATCAGAAACATTTCCTGTTCCTGTCCAGTCTGCTGGACTGCCAAAGCCAGACTTTTACAGACATCAGTGACAGGATGCTGCTGGAAATCAGGCTGTAAAAGCTGCAGTCACTGTGTGAATCGCTGTTCCAGGGTCACTCTTCCTTAAATGGGCAGTTTGTGCAGAACAGTCAAAGAATTGCTTGCAGGACCTTTCTGTTCCTTTAGACCACGGGCTCCAAAATGTTTAGCCTACAATTCCCAAAATAATATTTTTATTGCAAAATTGCAACCTCCATTTTGACTGGGGTGGGGGGTGGGGGATGAGGGGCCCCTCGGTACGTCACGACATTTTGTCGATCAGGGGGTGGGGTTCCCCGTGGTAGAATTATCACAATCGATCATCTGCGATTACTGTGACAACTGAAAGTTTTTTCAAATTTATGAAATTTTATTAACATATTGTGTAAATCATCTCACAACCCCCCATCAGTGTCTCATAACCAAGCTTGGCATTTAAATTATTGAGTTGTGCCCCCCCCAGTATCAAACTCTCTCCTATGCCCTTGGCTGGGAGGGTCTTTTCGGCATGTCTCAAAATGCCTGATCTCACCCTAACTTTCATCAATAACAGCCATCATCTGCTGTGGCATGTTACCCTGGCGAAGAGATCAGGTGCAGGAGTGATCAGCAGGAGTGATCAGGAACTCCTGAGGTGCTGCTGTGGCTGCTCAGCACATCCCAAGCATCTCACAATCCTTCAAACCCAATCTTCAAGCACTGCTGGGGACCTCAGGTTTCCATGACAATGTAACCATGGCAACAGGCAGGAGATGCTCAACCTAGTGTTAAAATTCTGATGGCATGTTCAGGCGTGTAATTAATGGGCTCAAGCATGCAATGCAGTATTAGGGAATTTCAGCTTAAAAAAATAAGCCTGAAAATCTTAATGATAGAAAAGAAATTTGAAAGCGGGGTTTGTAAAGTTAGTATGATGATGAAAGCCTTTCATAAGGTTTTATGACAGTTTAATGGGTTTAAAAAATACAAGATAATTATTATTCCTTTTGGGCTCCAAGCCCCTGTGACTCCGACCAGGATTAGTGGTTAGAAGATGGATAGATTAGTCAATGTAAAATTTACAGGAGGCAGTGTTTGCTGTTACATTACCTGTGTTTTATTTAGTTTTAAATGAACCGTCTCCCGTTTCAGAATAAATATTTTTCAGTACCATTAATCATGAAATTGTAGTCAAAAGGACTAAACTTTATTTATTGATTGTTTATTCAGCAAACAAAATCACTAATGAATTTAATTTGTAATTTTGTAAACGTTTTAACAAAGATGACACTTGTTCAGATTAACTGTTCACCCCGGACTCCCAGGTGCAGAAATCCTCACACCCCACTTTCTAAGCATGAGAGTGATTCATAAATCCAGCCTTCACTTACCCCACTGTGTGATGGATTCGCTGCACAGCTGTCCCACATACCCACCCACACACATGCACACACACACACACACACACACACACACACACACACACAGACACACACAGACACACACACACACACACACACACAGACAGGACCCCCAGGAGAGTGGTCCTGCCCCAAGACAAAGTACAGCTGGAAGCCACACTTGAAAACCACAGCTGAATTAGTTTTCAGGAAGTTTTGCAACAGGCATCATTAAGGCCGGATGAGCCGACTGTCAAACAGAATCAGAGGTGGGCAGGGTGTTCATGGAAGAAGAGAATCCCAAGTGAACATCCATGATTGAGCAAGACACTTATAAGACATGCAACAATGTCGGTAATATTCCTTTCTCTATGAAATAAAAAGCAGAGATGTGCCTGCTACAATGCTGAATTCATAAGCAGGTTTGTTTTTATCCCCCCAGCCAGGTCAGACCTGGTAGTCCAGCTGACCTGTCAAGAAATGGGTTACCGCACTCAAAGCGCCCCTAGAGGTGCTTTGAAGAACTGCACACCTTCCTATCTCCTGCTCACAAATGCAGATATAAGAGGCCTCCTGGGATTTGAAGGTTATTTTTTAGTCGCTAAAAATTACACAGAGTTAGTCTTTCAGATACCCGTCCTTGCTGTTGTCTCTGGCTCCTCCAGCTAACAGTATGGATGGGGATTGCCCCCCCCCCCCCACTGCTGAACACTGACACAGGACCCCACCCCCATAAGGAAGGCAGTTTGTCAGGGAACAAAGTGGGAGGCCTCCCTCGATGAGCCGGGCCATGCTAATGCTAGCACTGCTTTGTCAGTGTTTGCCGTTAGCTGGATAGGCACTTAAAAAGCCATAAAGGGCCGCATTACTGTGGGATTCATTTCTGCACGGCTATCTCTGCTCCTGGGGCAATTTAGAGCTTAATCGAAGCCTGGATCTGCTTGCTAAGGCCAAGGATGCCTCTATAGGGTGGTAATGGATGTGATGTGGAGCAGGTTTTATGCTTATCAAGCAGGGATGTGTCCTATATTTCTCTTCCCAGCCAAAGAGCAAAATTTGCCTGGCTAAACAAAAGCTTTCATATGTGAGTTTCAAACGTTTTCTGGGTCGAGATGAACAGCCGTAGCCATCCTGGAGCGGTGTGGGAGAGGGCGGGCGTGGTGGGGGGTTGATGCAGAGTGCTGTCAAATGCCCAAGGATGTAGCAAAGCCGTATTTGCACATAGCTTGTATTCTACCACATCCCCCCAAGGGCAAATACACGCAGACAAGCTGCCACATCACTTATCCACAGACATGGTGATGAGGGACGGGGCACTTAAGGACCTGTCAGTCCTGCATTCCTTTCTTTCCTCTCCTTCATCTGCTCAAAGGCACAGTGAGCAAACTTCACTCCCCGTGTCAAAGAGCGTGCTCCTCTGTCCATCTGCGTCCCTCTGACTCCTGCCTGAAGGCGCTGCCTCCCGCTAAGATCTGCCCGCAACACTCTGGAAGAAGCTCTTGTCCAGGTTATGGAGCGATCAACTGCTTCTGGCTTTCAGGAAATAACACAAAAAGGCCCAGATGGTGATTCACAGCTTCCTCACCCACCTGGATAGACTCTGACTCCCCCAAGCCACCTAACATCAACCACGTGGAGCCGCTTCATGTTTGGGAAGAGGGTCATCACATGATTGCTGAACGGAGGAACTGTCACATGATTGCTGAACGGAGGAACTGTCACCTGATTATAATAGGCTGGTCACAGGATTACTAATACACACTTGTTCATCATTGCCCATTCACAAAGTTTAACTGCGGTGGTAGATGTTGAGAACTTTGCTCCAGAGACATGAACCTTCTGGTTAGTCACAATGCTATCTAACGTCGTAATTAATGTGCTCATTATTATGCTGATAGCATGATATCTTCAGTAACATCCCATCGGGCATCATTACTGAAATTTGCACAGCCTCCATCCAGCATCTAGCGCCGGTGTAGGTCCTTCACCACCGACCAGATGCTGAGAGCTCAGAGAGGCGGCTAGAGATTAATCTGCCTTTTAACTCAAGCTGGGATGTCTGGCTGCTTTTTACTTGATGCTGGAACACAGGAGGCTTCATGCTCAAGGTGACCTTTAAGTCTCAGATAGGAGCGAGGAGCTTATCTCACCCTGTGGATTTTGGTTCTATGCATTTCATTCATCGCTGGATTAGGCCAAGGCTCGGCAGGCCTTGGATTCTGATCCGACTTCTGATAGACTCACGGTGCCGCAAATAGAACAGGTAAAGCTGACCTACAGGGAGCCAAATGACGGCAGCAAATCTCACCTTCCTTTGACAGCAGAGAAATGTCTCTTGCATTGTAACCTTCTCAAAATTGACGTGACCAATCAGGACGCACCAGATGATTTGATAGACAAGCACTCTGCCCAATAAAAGAGGAGGAAAGCTATTTGACCTAGATGGCTTATTGAATATTTCCACTACACCTGTTGCACAGTGTCAGCAGGGTTAAAAAATGAGGCACTCGTGCTTCTATGTCTGTTTTGGAGCGAAAGCTTGGAGTGGGCTTTTGGATAGTGTTAGAGGAACTGATGGCTAGAGGACCTGATGGCTAGAGGATAGGCTAAACTGATTAGAGGGCTCGTCTTCAGCACCGACCGCCGTCTCTGCATAACCCCCAGCATCCCCAAGCGAAGGCCATAAAACAACACTCAAGCCTTGTGGGGGGGGGGGAGAGCAGCATGCCTCAGGATGGGGGGCACAGGTTAACACGGCGTTAAGTGCTTAAGGGTATGCTGCCGGGAGTCCAGCTGCACTGTGCTCTACGGAGGGATAGAGGGAGGGGGTCAGCACCACCCTCCCTGAAGATTCATGATGGGAGAGCTGGACACGGCTCCTCTTCTTCCAGGAAGCGCCCGCGCTCCAGGTACTGACGCGAAGAAGCCGTGTGCGCACTGGAGATTGTGCAACGGGTGACAAATGATGGATTGATTTGGGAAAGACACGGAGTCGGGGCCAAGAGTAACACGAGAGAAAAAGGCCTTTCCTCTGGCTGTGGCGGTCAGCTTCCAGCTGGCTCGGCCAATCAGAGTGCCAGAAAAGACCAGAAGTCGTTCAATTCCCAGCAGCCACAGGTGGTTACATATAAAAAGGCCCTCGATGGCTTTCGGCTGCACGGTGGGTGTCTCCCATCGCTGAAAGCTTCTCCCCCTGAACTGATCCAAAATCCCCTCCTTCCCAAACATCTCTAGTAGTTCAAGTAGGGCTACAGACGCTAAAATGCATATTTGCATCTCATTATTATGATTCAGTCACAGGCTTTTGGTGGAATGTTTAAAACTTGAAGGCCCCTTGCAGAGATTACTTAAGTAGGTTACAGAGATCCACTTCTAACATGGAAATGTGACTGTAATTATTTATTATGTGCAGGATAGATACAACTGCGGTTAAATGCTGTTTAACCACCATCAGGCATACAAACACACAACATAGTGGGTGATTACAGCCACATCAGACAAGCCGACACCACGGGAAACACCCACCTATCTAAGGAGATACAGCACAGGTGCAGGATGGAGGCTGTGGTCAGGAGAACGTCCAGCGAGGTGCGGACCAAGCAGAAGGTGTCTCCGTAGATCCAGTTCTGGTGGATGAGCTCAATGGCGCCGAACGGCATCACCAGCACCGACACCAGCAGGTCCGCAAAGGCCAGCGACACGATGAAGTAGTTGGTTTTGATTTTTCTGCCCGGAATGGAGAGAGAAAAAGTTCAGACCTTGTCACTACAGCCGCAGCAGGTGTGACCGGTCAGGTCACCGTGTTCCATCGGCCTGACAGGAAAGGGACCATGGTGAGGAAGACTTGGGTACAGTGAGAGACCTGGGGATTATCTGACACAGCTTGTGATTAATATTCCAGCTTCTCTCCAACATCAGAGGGAACTCCACGGCGGAAGTGAAGTCCCATAAATGCTTGTATCCTCCCCCTTGCTACCCACTCAGCCCCCTGCTGGCAGACACGAAAGCCTGCTGGTCCCTGCGCTAGCTTGTGGCACCTCGGGAGCGCTGTGGGGGGAGAGGCGCTAATGACCATGATAATTACCCAGCCATCCACACAGAAGGAGCACGAATCCCCCACGATACCCCTCTAACGGCGTGTGGTCAGTGCGTGGGAGGCAAGCGTGTCAGATTCGTTACTCGATTCAGTAGGTCGAGCCTGGATGCTTCCTCACAGATTATATGCCATGATGAAAGATGCCTGTAGCCAGGAGCAAGAATCATGCAGATATTAACTGCCGTTTTCTGTTGCGGTCGCATCACTAATATGGCTCCCTGGTGGATCCTGAGACGGGGTGATTTTAGGTAGATTGCAGCTGCACTTCCCACTGCAAGGGGCAGAGATGTCATTACCCAGCAGCCTTTGTGACTCACCTGAGCTGCCGATCCTTGCAGACGGCCACCATGACCAGAAGATTGCCCAGGACGCTCATGAGCATGACGAGGGACAGGAAGGCAATGAGGGCCACTCGCTCCACCAGGGTGTAGCTGTGGAGGCCATGGGGGGCCTGGTCCACGGGGAGGCTGTGGCGGGGGGGGGGGGGGGGGAGAACCTTGTTAAAGAGGTTAAATAGTGAAGCACTACTACATCACCTGGCGTTAGGGTTAGGAAGGGGGAAGGAGGTCTTCAGACCCATGGTGGGTGGGGTTACTGCACAGTGTCAGTCAGACCCTGGAACCAATACATTTACCCAATGAGGGTGGAGCCAGTCGGTGATTGACAGCCCGAGATAATCCCTCCCACCTGTGCCATCATTAGCCATCTGCACCAGCTGCCTTTTAACTTATTCACTGTTCAGTTTGTGTAAATCATCCTAAAATGCTAAAGATGCAAAGTACAAAATCTCCCGACTAGAAACAGCCATGTTCACACATCTTTGTCTTTGCACGCCATTAACGCTCTCATTATGCTGACACATTGTAAGGTATGTGAGATTCCAAAGAGCCTCCACAGCCAGGGATAATGACCTGCCAGGTAAATGGTAAAACAGGGGGCCCCGAATTTACGCTACGATTCAGCCTGAAAGGGATTACCTACCCCCCGCCTGTCCACCCCTCCAACCAACTCAGCCGCTCAATGCGAAGTTGGCCTTAATTTCATTGTTTTCTCTTACTTAACCCCACTTCCATTTGCTGCAACCAAGCATATAAATACAAACATATTGGATTTGCCTGTTTTCCCTTCAGTTTGCTGAAAATCCTATACACCATCAACAAATGTCTTTGCATGGAAATGCATTCATTAATAGCATCATCACAAAGGCCCACAGAAGGCACGGGAAAGAGGTTACGGCAGTCTCTGTAGAAGAATGATCACATGATCACACATCTGTGGGAGCATGTTAGACTTGTAAGCAATTAGCAATCCTTAGTCTGCTTCTCGTTCCCAGGCTAGTGGGTGCTGGTGGCATCTTAGTTTGTTAATTTCCTCATGCTTGTTTTGTTTGTTTCCTAAAAAAAAATCAATTTTTGGGACATGTGGTAATTTCATACAATGCATGAAATCTGTTCTTTATAAGCAGCAGCTGATCATTGAAGGGCTTCACCTCTTCAGTGACCATAAAGCCTCCATCACACAAGGATTCTGGGAAATGGGACGAGGACTGAGTCTGCGTGGTTTAGTAGTTCTCCCATATAACTAGCACATTCTAACTCGCATGACTGTTAATCCCAACAACTCCAAACACAACAACACTTAGCATCTGTCAGCACAGAGAAGAGCATTTGCAGATCCAGACACACCACAAATGTGACTTCCTGTCAGGTGCCAGGTCTGACAGGTCTCACTTCCTGTCTGGTGGACTGACATGAACATGCTTCGGAACTACTCTTAGTTTTTGGTTTGTATGTGTATGACCAGAGTAAAGCAGAAACAGCCCCTGCAAGTTAGCCTCCCTGTGGCATTTAAGGCACTTTCGCCAGGAAATTTTGGGCTGAAAAATAACTTTAGGCTATTGGGGTGTTTATCACTACAGATATGTGGTCTTGCTTATACAGAACAATCAATTTACTTCACTAAGAGTATTTCGATATTATAGTTCTGTGTTTTATTTATTTTTCATAATTGTTTTAACGGATTTGTTATTCAGACAATGCCTTTGGATTGCAACTGTCTCTCACTGTGTTTGTGTCTGCAGTATTAATAATAAATTATATCAAAATAAATTTCCTGCTGTGTCAAAATTGTACTGAACCATGAATCCAAAACCGAGGTTTGTAATTAACTGTGAGTTTTGTGTACCGTTACACCCCTACTAAATATACACTAGAAATACACTTAATTGAAATCCTGTATTGGACATGTGATCACATAGCCTAGGCAAACATAACCTGTGTGGCCACCCTACCGTTTCACAGTAGCTATTGCAGAAAGGTCATACTGCAGACTGTCAGTGATTGGTGAGTTATTAATCTTCATTATAGATTCATCTGTATTATAAAACAGCAGTAGGCACAATGACTTCCACTACTTGGTTTATGCTGGCATTAGCTGTGGCCCCAAATAAGGTGGCTAGGGCCTGTGCCTCCTTAGAGAAGGGTTAGGGTTAGGGCCTGTGCCTCCTTAGAGAAGGGTTAGGGCCTGTGCCTCCTCAGAGAAGGGTTAGGGTTAGGGCCTGTGCCTCCTCAGAGAAGGGTTAGGGTTAGGGCCTGTGCCTCCTCAGAGAAGGGTTAGGGGTTAGGGTTAGGGCCTGTGCCTCCTTAGAGAAGGGTTAGGGTTAGGGTTAGGGCCTGTGCCTCCTCAGAGAAGGACCTGGTAGCAACAAGATCCGGGATCTCGACCTTCCTACAGATTAGTACCAGTTCGGCTGCAGAAGGGGGAGTAGGTGAAACGGCAAAATTATCTAAATTTACATTTAAAATGATATTAAATACTAACTAGATTGGCTCGTCTGCATGAAAATGGCAGTTAATTGCGAAGTCTTTCATGAAAGCCTTAAGTCGGAGTTTGATGTTCTATACATTTTTTTTTGCTATATTTAGGATGAGCACTAAAATTTGACTGTATCCATTTGTCATGCCACCAAGGGGAAGCAGCTGGATCTTCTTCCTCAAACCGGTCATCATTGGCCCAGCAAGCTTTGCGCTTCCAAGCCTGAACACAAACACAAACCAGACAAGGTGCATCTGCGTCGCCGTGAAATCTGCCATCCAGCCAATGGCAAAACAACTGTACATTGGGCCCTGGGGCAAAAATGAACCATGGTCTCCCCCTAGGGCCTGCCTATGCCAGTTGCAAATGATGAAATTTAAGTAGCCACCAAATATCATACCCATCATGCACTGCAGTAGTTTGCAAATTCCACAAACATGCTTTTTTCGTTAAATACACGCCTCGACAACAGTTTGATTACAAAACATTATAAACTAGTATATTTCAAAAAATTTTAAGTATTGTGCCAAATATTATTTGTGTTATGAGTCCCACCATAATGAGATGGTATAGATCAAAATGAGAGATATAAAAGTAGCACATCACAGATAAATATAATATGCATTGCATTACTGCTTTAGTTTTCATTAATGTTTCAGTCAGAAGGGGGCCTGGGCTCTAACAAAACCTCCTTGGCCATCTTGCCTACCATTCTGTCCCTGTATTTTGCTGTCTAGAATCCCACTGGACCAACTAGCAATTAACATTTGTGTTTGGGTCGACCGACTGCTGTTTGAACGGGATATCTGTCGAGGCAGAAAATTGCCGTTGGAAAACTAGGCCGGCAGTATCGATATTCCTGGCCTATCTCGCTGACATCGTCTATTATACCTGGATTTAAAGATGACTCAGACTGGCTTAGGGAAGACCATCACCGCTGAATCTTTATGACCAAACTCCCACAGTAATACATATAATTATTGGATTTTTGTTTTCTGAATGTGATGGCAGAATGTGTCAAGTTCCAAACAGAAAAGAGGTTTGTGCTATTGGCAGATGGGTTGAGAGCTCTGATAGGGGGACTGTCAGGATGCCCTAACAGGATGGAGGACTTTCAGAAGCATAAATTGCTCTCCATGGGAATCTACGCTGTCTTCCGCTGTACTCTGACCTCATCGTGGACTGATTCTGACAGCTTGTCTCAGTAACTCATATTGATCCATAATTATTTAATGTGTGCTTTTTCGCACAGAAACCACCCCACCGCTGCCCCCTGGCTCCAACCAGAGCCATGGCACCTTTCTGTTGCTGGCAGACACCAGTGCTGAGATTGTAGCATGTACGTCAGCCTGTTCGCTCCCTGTCCTCTCTACGTCGGGTGTAGTAAGCAGCAGGATATGCACTGGTGGCCCAATTTGTGGTGGTCAGCCTTAGGAAAGGCTGTCTGCTTCTGGCAAACAGTCCCAGGTGCCCATAAGAAAACAAAATAGCTCAAGGCTATTTTGTTATCTCAGAAAGACCAAATATCAATTTTCCAACTCAACTAAGCATTTCTGTAGTCTGAACCATTTCTATTCAACTGGTTTTCCGAGAAATAAACACCCTATAAATACGAATATTTTTAGATGTTATGGTCAGTGTGTGATAGATGTATGATCAGTGAAGGTCAGGAGAAGGAGCCTCCTCAAAGAACCCTCAGGGATTCCTTTCTTAGATCCATCTTAGCCTTGTGCTATGCCAACAAAGATCATTTCTCAAGAGAAAAAGTTGAGAAATGAAAGTTCGACCATTAACTCATCTTTGATTTAGCCATCCAGCCCAAGGCTTTTCAACCTTTCTTAACCCCCCAGTGAAAACCACAGGGACCCTCTACCACTAATGCAATCAATTTCCAAGACTGTGGGCCCCGGGCTCCTTCTCTGTGATCCTCCGGGGATCGTAGGCCTGGTCTAAAGTCCCTGGTCAGACGAAATGGAAGAAATGAGCCATAGAACTCCTCCCTCGAGAATCTGCACCAAGCCCATTCTCAAACCATGGTCTTGTTGTGAACTGCTCAGACCATTATTATGAACTTAAGGAGAAGTGTTTCTTAGGCATATGTTCATTAGTGACTCTGCCAAGTATAATTCAGTCACAGAGGCATGAGAGAGTAAAATAAGTCAATATAGGACCCAAATTCCCCTCAAGGATCATGAGCTTATCATGGTGAAGGGCTTTGTCTGCTTCAGTGATCCAGAGGGCTCCATCATTGGCAGCTTGGTTACTGGGTCTGTGCGGAGAAGCCAGACAAACCACCAGACAGCAATGACTCCCAAGAAAGATAAGATAAATGCCAGAATACCCAACTCGGTCTAGCTCATGGGAGATTTATTTACACAAAAATGATTGGTTCAGAGAGATGACCACAGATTGTAGAGGAGGTGGGACCAAATAACTAGAGGAGGTGGTCGTGGTCTTTGTCCCAGCCTGCTCTAGTTGCTTGGACCCACCTCCTCTACAATCTGATTGGTCAGCTCTCTGAACCAATCATCTTTCGTTCTGCCCTCAGAACATTTCTGTGTAAGTAAAACTCCCACAAGCACTTGGACTACAGTTACTGGGACCCAAACTGACAGGCTTGGGAGTGGTGTTCATTACTGACTGCTCGGCTGAGACAGTCATGCAGTCCAGCTGGGTTCAGCCTGAAATGGCTATTTGGGGTTGGGGGTCGGATGCGGTGCCATTTGGGAGGCATGCATAAGTGGGAAGGGCCCAGACGGATCAGATCTTGGCAATAGACTAACTTTGGCGGCATGGGGATGGCGGGGGAGCCTGAATTAATGTGGGAGGTAGAAAGAGGATGACTAAATATAGTGCGTCGTACCTCCATTTATAGTGTGGGCTCTGGATCGGGGGGGAAGTTGCACTCCTACTCTGGTGATCCTCATGATGAAAGACCTCAAGTGAGTGTAGGGATGCTCACAAGTCCCCGGCTGATGCCTGTGCAGCTGGAGTTTCTCCCAGCAGGGAAATAGCCTCAATGAGACTGTGAGTTGCGGAGACGAAGACTGTGTGTACGCGAGGAAGAGTGGGACTGACAGCCGGCTCTGCCCAGCGGCTGAGGCTCTCGGGGCAGGTCCATGCTGGGGAAGTGGGGTCAGAGTCCTTAGATGATGCTCACCTTTTACTGGCCAATGAATCTTTTATGAATACTGCCATAGCGTTAGAAGTTCCTTCAGGTAGAGGGCCTGCCTGTCACTGCTGGCTCACCACCAGAGGGGTTTATAAAGCCCAGTCACGCATTCAGTTTGGTTTTACACCAACAAATAAGACGACTTTACTTGTATATCTCCCCTAAGGAGTAACACTGAGAGGTGCAGGCTTCCCACCCACTCTCTGTGTGAAGTGCGCATATTCTCTGTGTTTTTGTGGATATCCTCCAGTTTCATCCCACAGTGTCCCACACCTAATGCCCCGTGATGGACTGGCATCCTGTCTTGGGTGTCCCCTGTTTAGTGCCCTGTGATGGACTGGCATCCTGACCTGAGTTCCCCCAACTTGTGCTCTTTGACAGACTGGCATCCCATCCAGGGTGTCCCTGCATAGTAGGGTATAATAACAGGGCCTCACCGCCAGAAGCAGGTAAACTTTCTTCTACTCCAAAGAACTGAAAAGGTCACATGCCAGCAATAATGTCAGAGGTCATGGGTCACAATCCCAGAATGACAAACTTTTATTCATGGCATGAAAGGAAAAAGGATCTGAGAGCCTAAACACATCAGAGTTTGGAGGTGTATCAGGTGCTGCCACAGATACACGCAGGAGCCAAATGGTCGTCATGGAAATGGTTCCTTCCCTGCAGGAGGTCCCGCGGGCTGGTATGACTCACAGTAGAGCATCACGTGACCTCTGAATGCGGCATTATAAATAACAGAACTGCTCTCCATCAAACTCTGAAATTAAGAATCCTTCCAATAATCCTTCCATTAATACACTCGCTCCCCTGTGATGACATGACTCCACCAGATTCCCCATGCATTTTTAAAAACGGCCTCTGCGCTTCCAGCAGATCTGAAGCAAAATAGAAGTTATGGTAGGACTAAGAGGAGCATGTGGACTGCATCACTCACATAGCAGATCCACAGTTTGTTAAGGAAGCACATGGTGTCCAAACACTGACCGACGCCACCTACTGTCAGGGCAGGACAGCTTAATCAGGATACTTGAAAGCCCTTCTTCTGAGCTGGGCTGTGACTGCCAATCACCAGGTGATTGCGAGGCCTGTCCATGTGACACTTGTGACAGCTGCCAGTCACATGTCTGAATAACACGCAACACTCACCCTTATCGTCACAGACTGTGTGCCGCCAGCAGGGACAATTTAAACTCTTCTACAGTTCAAGTTAGCGTTACGATACAGGGTAATAATACTTGCTCTGTTGAAAGAAATAAAAGTGGTTGCCAAGCAACAATCTTGTTTGAAGACACTGTAACGTTAACCTTATCAAAATGATGACCTGCTGTTTAAGAGCCAGGTCTTGCCAGGGCTTGGAAGATAAAGTGAACTTTGACCTTTCACACACAAAGCAGATGCTGCTGGAGGTGTCTGGACCGCGTGGGCTCCATGGTCACTCTCACACACCATTAGCCACCCAGAGCACCACCCAAGAGCCGTGACGGGTCACGTGACAGGAAGCTGCCCTCAGTACACTGGGAAGAGGCTGGGGGGGAAGCAAGGTAGCTGGAAATTACAGTGGAGAGCGCATGACTGATGACTGTAGGACAGGGGATGATGGGGAAAAATCCCTGGATACAAAGTGCCAGGAATCCCATACCCCCAGGAATCCAGCAGCTCTCGTGGGACAAATCCAACAGCTGATGGGGGAACAAGCCTATACCTCTCCCAGAGTGTGTTAGAGAGTGAGGTCCCCAGACATGCTGAACTCAGTTTTGCTGCATAATCACTCTCAGCTAGTCAGAGTCAGTCCTGCCCTCTCTCAGTCAACCAGAGTCTGTCCATCCCTCTCAACCAATCAGTCAGCCAAGAGTGACTGACACTAAATCTCTGTCCAGCCCTCTCAGCCAGAATCAGCCTATGTGCGACTGACATTAAGAGTCAGTCCCTCCCTCTCAGCCAGTCAGAGTCAGCCTAAGAGCGACTGACACTAATGCTGCGTTCCATGCACCTCAGAGGTTGGAAATCGGAGCAGGGAATAGCAGTTATGAACATGAACTCTTTATCTGACAGCTGTAGCGCTGTAAGAGTTAACCGCGTTCTAGTATAGTAAGCCGGTAAGTCATTTTGCAATACAAGGGACCCATTCAAAAAGCAAGATTTCTTGCTTAGCCGGATAACTTGCCAGATTTAATTTACCCAAGTTTAAATGGCCTTTATCTTTGTTCATTTACATTTAGCCCAGACTACCTTAAATCCGAGAAGTTATCCAGTTAAGCAAGAAATCCTGCTTTTTGAAAACAGGCCCCAGTTCTAGTTAGGTTCATTGTTAACCATTGTTACCAATATCAGTTGATAACAACACATTACGTGGTATTTTGCATGTAAAAACAACGTAGCAACACGTCCACAGGTAGCGTTTGGATAGTACTGTGTGTATGACTGATTTAATGAGCCACAAATAAAGACATAAGTGCTAATAAACAGTATAAAACTACAGTTTTAATTAACTTCTGTTGATAAAGGGCGCAGCAATCTTGAATTCTGAGCTGAGGGTTGTGTAGAATCCTCCGACTTTCCAAGTAGGAATTCCAACTTCAGGAGGCATTCCAGTTGCAACTTCCGACTAAGAACTTGGAATTTCCGAGTTACGGGTTCAAATGGAACGCAGCTTTAGAGTAATTTCCTCCCTCTCCACCAGTCAGACTCTCAGATGGCTCTGACACTAATGTAAAGCCTTGGGTTCTGGGATCGTGGTCCAACAGCACATACTGGACAGTTGATAGCATATGGGCACTCGCCCCCTGGCACTGTCACACTGGGTATGTGTGTTAGACAGGCAGCAGTCCCCAAAATTCACCTAGAATGTAGTTCAAATGAATAATACAAGAGAGGGATGGTAGTGAATTTTGTCACCTAGGAAACACTGCTTAAGTAATGATTAAATACCTTTACTTTGAGTTACGTGATGTCAGTGCAGACCAGTTAGCTCGAGCTTCCACACTTCCTGCCTGTGAGGGGCAACGGTTTTCATATGTGTGCGGCATCTCCCAGAACAAGATCTCATCTGAAGACGGTCTGGGTCGAACCGAGGAGGGGAACGCTCATGTCAGTTAACACCAATCAAACAGCGAGAGCCTTCAAAGCTCCATGCGGTCTGATTCTGGGTCTTGGCAGCCATTTTCATCTATACTGCCGACTTCCTATATTTTGGATATCAAGATAATTAGCGTCAGGGCTAAGGGGACGGGAGTGAGTGGTAAACAAAGGCTATGAACCAGATTAAACTAGAATGGAACTCTGTGACCTGCGGGCGAAGACGGTGCAGGGAGTGAGAGGAGGAAAGGACGCGATCGATGCCCTCGGCGCCGTCCCAGGAAACTCAGCAGCTTCGGCACAAGTCAACCTGTTTGGCAGCTAATGTGAGAATGAGTGGAGAGGACCGGAGGGTGAGGTGGGCGGGGTTTTACAGGAAGCCGGTGAAGAAACATGAACTCTTTATCTGACAGCTGTAGCGCGGGAGAACAATGTCAGAGCGAGAGGCCGGCCCAAGCAATCCTGCAGAATCACACACTGGCCTTTGTTTAAAGTCTTTATCCTGAAACATTGTTCATTTAAAAAAATCCTTCCATACTAAAAGGAAGAAATGTCTCCATTCAATAGATTTGTGGGGAAAGAGAGAGGTTCTGATGACATTTGTGAATTCAGTTACCCAGGTTTCTGGGACAAGGCCGTTAGCTGTGGTATCGGCAGAGATCCTGAGGAAAGCTCAAGGCCACATTCAGCGTCTCATCCCATCAAATCTGACTTTTATCAATTAAAACTCCAGTTCCCTTATCAAAAAAAGCTCAGGATCACTGACTGCAAAGTGGCCACAAAGGCTACAATATTCTGTTCCGTGTACAAGACATAAGGAGACCAAGGGTCACAGACACAGACGGCTGGGCATAGGAAGAAAGGAGACCAAGGATCACAGATGGCAGTGTACAGGAAGTAGGGATACAGAGGATCACAGATAACTGGGTACAGGAAGTAGGGATACAGAGGATCACAGAAGGCTGGGTACAGGAAGTAGGGATACAGAGGATCACAGAAGGCTGGGTACAGGAAGTAGGGATA
>JAODJU010000002.1:27022346-27052277 GCA_026776725.1 Gnathonemus echidnorhynchus
GGAGCTGGACCTCTGTTGCGGGGGGGGGGGGGGCTGTCCAGACAGAAAGAAGAATTATGTGTTCTAGAGTCTGACTGCAGGGTGGTGAACTTTGACTCATTACAGATTCCCTCTGCAGACGCACTGCGGATTCTTTTGTATAACTTTCTCTCCTGCTGGACACTCTTTGCTTCCATGAAGTGACTGTGATCTCTATCCACTCTGCCACTGAATGAATAAATGTAGCATAACTAATGAAAACCTTTGTTTTAAGTTTTAAACAATAAAGGCTAAACTGAATGTGACACTGTAACACTGTAAAAGTGGCTGCATGCATCAAATGATGGCTGGACAAAACTAAATCGAACACATCGACGAGAACAATCTGTTGCATATTTTAAATGAAACTAATTTGTTCATTGGTGTCACGCCACAACACTAGAAAGCGCAGAATGTTAGACACAGTAGACTCACATACAGAGTGGAAACATATACTTATTTGCAATTTCTACCCATAGATTGCAAGTTGTCTGCACATCTTTAGAATCTCAGCGTGATCTGTCATATACTGTAAATGTGGATAACTTTGCACAAGTTCAGAGAGTCTTCCTACCATCGCATTCAGTTTATTTACTATTAGTATTTATTATTTATTATTCTTCTTCTCTGCAAATATTTCTATAATACTCTGTGTACCATTTTAGTTTGCACCACGTTTCCTTGTCTTTGCACTGTACGTATTTTTGTCTCCTCACTTGCTGCTGCGTGCACCAGAATTTCCTGCTGGGATCAAAAAAAATCAATCTTAATCTTAATCTTAATCTTAATGATTGCAAAACGTTTCGCTTTTACTTCTGGAACATTACAGGGAACCAGTGACTCATGAGACTGTCTCTCTTGTGTAGCTAATAGTGGGTGGGATTAGAACAAACTAAAAAGTTTGCCTTGGGGGTCCTACACAGGTGGCACGCCAAAACAGTAATCAGCACAGTGATCACTGCTCATATGATGCTGTATTGCTAAAAAGAGATTGATTCCAGCAATTTTGTTTGAAGTATGTGGCCACCCTCACTTGCTAAAGTTAACATGCTAGCTCGCAAGCTGACAGCGTAATGGGCCCCAGCACTGCGGGCCTCAGACATGCGATAAGCAGCCACTGCGCTGTCTTTGCATCCCTGCAGACAACTGCCCCGGGCTGTAAAAGCGGCGCTCAGGGAAAGGCTGCTTCCTGAATGCCTACAGAGAAATAAACTCACATTGAATCTCTGCACCATGAGTCACTGGCTTTTAAACTGCCCCTCCGCACGGGCTAAATGGCTGCCTGCCATCTCTGGGCATGTAACGCACAGCCTGCTTGGGTTGAGAGCGTCCTAAAGAGCATGTAAGGCTCTTCGCTGGTCAGCTGAAGTTCTCTGTTCTCTCTTTGTGGATGGGGAGGGGGGGAGCCACTATCTGAGCTTTCAGCCTGTGGTCTTTTGGCACAGGTAGAATGGGCAATGAGCGCGCGTAACTGCCCATTCACTAAGGCTGCTGAGTCACATGCTTTCTCCTGACTGCTTCGGTCAATGTCCAGGGAAGGAGCCAAACCGGACTCAGACTCCTAGGGAAGAGACCTGAGGTTCTGCAGCAGGAATAGCAGTGGGGGATGCTGTGTGGCTCATTAGGTTAGGACACTGCGCTTGTGAACAGAAGGTCACCGGTACAAATCCCAGGGATGGCAGAGCGATTTCACCATTGGGTCCTTGAGCGAGGCCCTTAAGAGCCAATTACTCCAGGGGGCATCTGACTCTGCTTTCACAAAATAAATGCAGTAGTAGCTCTGTGCTGTGCTTCCATCGAACCATTTATGAGATGTTTCAAGTCGCCATGGAAATCTTACAGAAAAGCATGGACGAGGTCCATTTCACGAGGTGGTCCTCACAGCTTGATAAACTGCAGATTTTTTCAGGGTCATTTCTGATCTGAAGGGAGGTGTGCGGCTTGTAAATACATTTGGCTTTTGCCGGGGTGACGTGTTCCCCCCCAAACAATGCCCTCTCCCGTCTGACATTTAACGGACTGGCTGCCATATTTTTACAGTCCCGTGCTCTCTAGAATTTTACGATCCATCACAGACTGTCTGAGTGCCTTTCCTCTGTTAGCTCCAGGCATATTCCTGCTATTTATTCACTTAACAACCGCCTGCACACACGCTGCAGCTTTCATTCACACCTTCCCCAGAGTTCACGGTGATCAATATCTCATAAGGAAGACGAACACTCCCCAGGGACTAAAATTATTAATCTGTCACTGCAAAACAGGTCAGCCTCAAAATAGCCTCTTTCACAGAGGATATCCTAACCCTCAGAAATGCTGTGTGGATTTATTTATTTATTTTTTGTTCGATCTCGCATAGCATGGAATGAAACTGGACTGGAACAGTGGCCAGACGCGGAAAAGCATAGTGACAATGTGGCCGGACTGAGTTATTATCTACGATGTTATGTTCAATAC
Organism: Gnathonemus echidnorhynchus; assembly: GCA_026776725.1. Lineage (NCBI taxonomy): Eukaryota > Metazoa > Chordata > Actinopteri > Osteoglossiformes > Mormyridae > Gnathonemus > Gnathonemus echidnorhynchus. The sequence continues at coordinate 27,024,819 of JAODJU010000002.1, forward strand.
GCCTCTTAAGCATCATTTCCCCCGTATACAGAAATAGGTAAAAAATGGGAGGCCAGACTCACTCCCTGAACCTAAAACGTCAGACGAGCAAATCAGTCGCTAGATTTGCAGAGGTGTCTTTATGGAGGGGAGAACACCAGCCTGAGTCTTAACGCATGCGAGGCGCACGCAAGTCATGACCGTGTTCTGCAAGACAGCAGCTTCACAGAGGTTTGAAACGTGGGCTTGCGTGTGTACAATTAAAGACAGAAAAGACTGCTTGGAGCAGATAAGATTAGATAAGATAAGATAAATATACACACAAGCACTTGGGCTATCCATAGAGGAGAGTGTACTCATGTCACAGCTGTCCTGGATACCCAAACACACACATGAACATGAAGTCCTCAGTCTAAAGCGTGGAGGATCTTCTGCTGTTCTTGTAGTTGTGGAAGCAGTGAGGGTTATAATAAGTCAGATGGAGCCATCTGCCGTGGCTGTACCCTGAAGCACCCTGAGGAGATCTTACTCCAGGTCCTTGCTGTATAACTGACGGACCATGTTAACTCATGGTTCTTCACAGCTGGATCCCCAAGCACAAACATGCCCAAACTTGGTCATAGTGGACTGGGGACCAACCCTCCCTTATGATTGCCCTGGGTACTCCAGCCCTCGTGGTGGGTGTCAGAACACCCCATAATAACCCTCAATCTCTCCCCCCCCCCCACCCCACAGCAGAGTAACAGGAATGTAACACCATCCAATGCAGCTACTAGAGAAAACAAAGACCAGCCAACAGACTAGACCACCAACATGGATATAATCACAACCCAAAAGGCTCTCAAAAATCCAGTCGGTTAAGTTGATTTTTTTCTAATCAAATATGGATAAAGAAATCAAGAAAGTCAAATGCAAATCAGAAATGCGTAATAGAAAGCAGGAGTGACCTCAGGGTACATATCCTCTATATGAAGTTTTATCTTTCAAATAAAATAGTCCTCACCATGTCATTATAAAAACACAGCCCAGAGAAGAGACTGAATTACTGTAGTGAGCATCCTTTTAATAAGAGCCCACACTGTCCACTATATTAAAAATGATAAATATCCATAAATTCTGGTTTAACATATCCAGCTAACATAAAAGCAGGAGGAATTCAAGCTACATGAATACCTAGAAACGGAATAACATTGACATTAATAGGATAAAGTGACAGGAATTTCAAAGGAAGCCACACAAATCAAAAAATACACATATCACATGGGCTGTCCAGTAACACAATGCAGAGACTTTCGCGTAATATTAGAAAAGCATTTTAACTTGATAAGCTTCATGGTTATTGCTATTAACTTCATTACTGAGTTCAGTGTAAATTATCTATGGAAATGGAACTGGTCAGCCGCAGGCAAAGATCACCGAGCCCTGGATGTGCACTATGAATTGTGAGTGCTGTGAAAGCCACTGAGGAAGCACGCATCCTGTGTGGAGCGACGGATGCCTCTGGCCACTTGCCCTGCTAATATATCGCTCCTGGAAGTAGGGTTGGTACCCCATGGCGTGGCATCTCATGGTGTGGTACTTCATGGTGTGGTACCTTGTGATGTGGTACCTCATGGTGTAGTATTTCATGGTGTGGTACCTCGTGATGTGGTACCTCATGGTGTAGTATTTCACGGTGTGGTACCTTGTGATGTGGTACCTTGTGATGTGATACCTTGTGATGTGGTACCTTGTGATGTGATACCTTGTGATGTGGTACCTCATGGTGTAGTATTTCATGGTGTGGTACGCAGACTCTCTCGCACCACTGCCAGCTTAAACTATCTTAAAATATCTCACTCACCTTGCTTAGAGTAAATAGTTTGCAGCTTGTGGTCTGACTTTCATACATTTTTATGTCTAAGCGTTACATCTGGGTCACGCAAACCCAAATAATTATTACTGTACACATCCTCTCTAAGCAAATGAGACCCTCGGGGTGGGAAGGGTGTGGCAGCCTTGCAGCCCAAAACAGAAGCACTGTTGGAGACTCAAAATCCCTCTGCAAAATCATGGCTCTAAATGCAGAGCCAATTATGGGAGGTAATGAGAGCAGCTTCAACAAACATAGGAACGCAATAGCCTCCTCAGCCACCCAACGGCCGGCTTCCAGTTTGCACGAATCATTGGTTTTCCTTATCGCTTTTAGGTACGAGAAGCCATGAGCTTTTTTGTACCAAGCAGCTCATAAAGAGGAGGGCTTTATCCGCAGCAAAAACACCCCAGCAAACATGCAGTTCTGAGGCACCTGACTCACATTCCTTAATCGCTCTTTCATTGACCACACAGAGCTGAGGTTCGGTGCGGATGGTTGTTTGCGAACGAGTATCTGCTCAGTATCACACGAGCGCCCTGCTGACAGCCTGCCTCTACCGCCGGTCCCATCCTACCCATAAGTCAAGACGGTGATGATGAAGCAGACAGTCGACCCAAACATCCTAAGGGACCTGTCCTCTCTGTGTCCTCCTGCGGTGTGGCGCTCACTGATCACCTCCGATCACCTCTAAGCGCCGCTGCTTACCTCAGGTCAGCGACTCCCTCATGCTCCACATCCTTCCCATCTGGGCACATCTGAGGCAAATCTGCCAAGTTCAGCAGCAGCTTCTTACCTGAGGCTGTCAGGGCACTAAACACCCTGCTGTCCATCTTACCCCCTACCCAGTCCTGAGGTCACTTGCAACTTATTATTTATCGTATTTATCTTTATATTTATTCCGTGCCATTATGTCGTTACTTATTGTTTACAAACACATTGCACTGTGCATATGAACCCTTGGGTCCGGCCCCCCCCTGCTTTGTACTGTCAAGTTTTGCACTCTAAGAACTGTGAAACCGCCCCCCCCCACCCACTTGCTGTCTGTATTTTGCACCGTGGTCCTGGGGGAACGTTATTTTGTGCCACTGTACACCTGTTTATTGATGGTACGACAATAAAGGCCACTTGACTTGAGAAGCTCCGTCCTGGTGACGTGATAGCATCTCGCTGGCTTCCTGACAGAACCTGATGGGATCCGATTCAAGCCGAATCATGAAGACGGCATGTTTCTGTGAGCTGTGCACAGCAGGAAGCCACGTCATGCCACGATGGAGCGGATGCAAAATTTCTAAAAACAACTACACTTATCCTTATAGCTGCCTTCGCCATGGTTAAGAAAAGCTATTTGACATGGATGAAATCATTCACCCTCAAGTCTCCTAGTGCTTATTTCACCGTGTCTGTGATCGGAAGGTCGCCAGTTCAAATCCCAGGGTTGGCAGAATGATATAACCGTTGGGCCTAAAAAGCCCTTAACCCCAAACTGCTGCATGGACAGACTGACCCTGCGTTCTCAAATGAATGTATGTTGGTTTAGATAAAATCCTCTGATAAATTAATGAAATATATTGGGTTTATTTCCTGGTCTTGAGCTGAACGCTGGTTCTAGCATTCTAGGTATACCTGACAGGGTGAACTCATTGTTAGGCTCTCAAGTGCATAAAGTAAACATTATGGGATGCCAAGACCATGACGACTACCCACGTAAAAGAGATGATGTGCTCAGGACGGTGCCCCATCCTTATCTCTCGAGCATTCCTGCACTCTTTTTCTTGTTATGGTTACATTGCTTAGCAAACACCCAAAGACAGTTTAACTTCCAAATTTATGCTTCTTTACAGCTGAATAATTTGCCGAAGAGCAGCTCCTGAGACTCGAACCAGAAATGATTCGCTAAAAAAAAAAAAACGCCACTGGGTTCTCCTGCTGCCATTTTGGTAATAAGGAGGAACGGACATTCGGCGTCACCGGGGACCCGGAGAGCGGCCGGCAGCCCAAAGGTTCCTACCCAAGTCATTGTCCCCGTGTCCAATAAAAATGTCTAAAGATAGACCAAAGGCACCATCTGGACGTGCTCAGTGGCGCCGAACAGCTTGAAGGCCCCACATGCTGACCCCGGGTCCTTCATTGTGAACGGTGAGAGCCTTCAAATAGATCACGTGTGAAGAAAAAACCCACAGCAGATTGCAACATATGATACACGGAGACGCGTCTCTAAAGATGTGCACGAACTGCACACCATTTATGGATGTTTAGAATTATGGTTCAATGCTTATTGTTCTGTGTCTTTATATGCAAGTCCACTGTTTCACAGTCTTCAGCCAGGCAACCATGCGTTTCACAGCACATTGAGTATAAATATGTATACAACAAATCTTTGATAGAGGGGCGGCGCAGTGCTGCAGTGGTTAGCACTGTCTCCTCACACCACTAGGACCAGTGGTCAAGACTTTGCATGTTCTCCCTGTGTCGTGGTGGGGTTTGCTCTGGGTACACTGGGACGCTGAATAGGACAAACAGCTTCAGAAAATGGACGGTTGGAAGTCTTGACCTCAAACAGTCAGCTGAAGGCCTCAGGTATAATCAAGTGAAGAAATGACAGTGGGTTCCAAAAACCAGTGAGACTTCAGATTGGAGGCTGACTGGCACGTTGGGGCAGGGGGCAGCCTCTGAGTCAGAGATCGGGGATGGTGCAGTGAGGGACTTGTGTTTACCACACAGCGACTCCGTGATCAGGTGTGCGCTTCACTCTCCGCTGCCCATAAATCTCCCAGCGCTGTCAGCGTCTCTCAGCCCACATTATGTAAATGGAGAAGAGTCGTCTCCTGCTGTTCGGCGCGAGTCGCCTGCCGCGGCACACATGCCTCTGTAAAGGGGTCGCCCTCCATTCACAGGACAGAATTCAGACGGGCAGGATGGGGCGGCCCTGGTGACTGTACCATCCCCAGCCAGAGGGAGGCAGCGCTCTCTTGGAGTAGATGGACAACAAGGTCCTGCTGTGCCCCTAATATGTGTATTAAATGCTTCACAGCTTCAGATATAAAATGAGTTATATGACTCAGCTACTACAACATTTATGCATTCAGCAGATGCTTTTATATAAAAAAGACTGACTTACAGCCATGTCAAATTCTGCACTTTTATTGTGGAAACATGTGCTACTGGACCCCTATCGGTAGATAACCAGTCCCTTAACCAGAAGTTACTTGTCAGCAGGCAGGTGACCAGTCCCTTAGCCAGCCAACTGCCTGGCAGTAGGTAACCAATTCTTTAACGTGTCAGCCACCTGTCAGTCAGTAACCAATCCATTAACCAGCCAGCTACTTGTTAGTAGGTTATCAGTCTGTTAACCAGTCAGCTACCTGTTAGTAGGTAAATAGTCCCTTAAGCAACCAGGCACCAGATATATATGAGGTTGCAATCGTTGCATATTTATGTGTTTTCCTACATATTCAATTAAAATAATGGCAACTCTCCGAGCTGGTGATGGACCAGTTCCCACTTTTCCATCGGAGGTCGTAAATGAGTCATATTCTTTTAAAAACGCCTGATTCGTCCAACTCAATTAATGAGCGAGTGTAAGCGTGCGCCTGGAGGCCCTGAGGAAAGGTGACGCTTCAGTCTGTGTCTGCGAGTGGCGGGCAGGACACAGGGAAGAGCCACGCGTCATGCTGGTAAGTCCTCAGCGCCTCCACCCAGCCCCCTCACTTCAGACGCACGGAGTTACACTCGCAGTTCCTTTTCACTGGGAAATATCATGAGGTCTCGCATCCCATAATTATACACTGCTGCCTCCCGTCCCTGACTACATCCCCCAGTGGATATGTATGCCAGCAGATAGTTTTTACTGTCTAGTGGGAGCGTTCTTGTCAGGAGGTAAAAGGACGCCCGACCACGACGGTGACGTCGGTCTGCTCCAGCCTGAACCAGACCTGGGGCCCAAACATGACTGAAGATGATTATATGAGGATTTTGGGCCACTTTTATGGAGCTAGGGTCATGTTCAGAGGTCAGAAAGTCAACTAACCTTGGCAGTAATTTGCCTAACCTTACTAGATATTTTTGTACTTTACCCTACAGTGACATGCAAAGAACCACAGACCAGGAATGTGACAAATATCTTCCTTGAAAAAATGAATTAATGTTCTTTTTCTGAACCAGACCTCTGTCTTATTGTTCCTGAATGAGGGGCAGCAAATTTCCCTCCAAGGCTCTCCGTCCCCTACCCATCAAAACTGGAAGGGGCGTTTTTATCCCCAAAAGTCGGCTCTCATCACGCATCAGAGCTGTAATCTTGGCGTGATGATGACCCGAGCCGGCTGAGGTCAGAGGTCGCGTGCAACCCATCGAAAAAAGCCACAGCTCTGTCCGACGCACTAGTGTGTGCGACATTACAGCAGATTTGGGAGCGATTACCGCCCCCATTCTGATCATATCTGTCATTAATGAGAAATAACACACAGCCGGAACATTATCGTAAGGATCACTTCTGTCATTAGAATAAAAACTCATTGCAAACCTAATGCAAACTTCCGATTACGTTCCCACCAAGCCAATGAGGCAGGAAATCAACATTCATTAGTAAAAAAGAAAACACAGTGTTGTATTCTGCTCAGACATAAAGATATCTTAAAATCAATCGACACCCCATGGGGCTCGATAAGGTAGGAAAGCGAAATTACTATACTTATCTCTAAAATAAATCACATTATTTTTAAAATCGATGACTCATCGAACCACAGTATCGCAATATAAAATGCAGCATTTCTGTAAGCACAACTGTCGATTTAATTTTAATTTGCAACAAAAAAAAAAACGGATTAACTTAATTTAATATACAATTTATAAATTAATTTGAGCAACTAATCTCAGCAAATCCCAGGTAGAAACTACTGCTGTACCATTATAATTTACCAAACTCATCTCCACCTGTAAAATACACTCCTTGGTTTACAAAAAAAGTACACGATGCTACGACTGAACGCGAAGAAACATTTATAGCAACCTATAAACATGTCCGCGGTCATTTATAAGGCAGAAATAACCATCAATCACGTTTCGTAGCACCTGTTGATTTTTCTTTTCAGGAAAATCAGTTCTTTCATAAATTGTCCAACCGCATTACGGGAAGACCTAGAATACAGTTAATTCGCGTTAATATCTATATATTTTACTATAATCAATCAAAATATATATTTCCAATAAAATCGAACTACCTGTTTATTAATAAAATACATCATAGTAGACCGTAAGTTTCAAAGAATTATTTGCAGGTCACCCATTAATACATCAGCTAATAATAATAATAATAATAATAATAATAATAATAATAATATGCATTGCAGTTATAAGTTAAATCAGGACTACATATATTTTCAAGTATCCAGTTATATACACAAACAGAAATGTTCACGCATTATTGGGGATCTTTCAAAGTTACAACCTGCAGCTTCGTCTCTGAATATGCACCAAACACGGCCAAAGTCCGCGGCTCTCACTCTCACCATCTCGAAGCGGCGATCCCAGCTTTCAGGACCATGTTACCGAGCGCACATCTCCGCAGCGCCCGTCGTGGAGGCTGGAGCTGCCCGCAGTCTCTGCGTGTCTTCAGCCCAGTTCCCGGCGCCCGGTCTGCGCGGCGGTCCGACCGCAATGGACCGGGTCGATCGGCGTCCCCGCAAGCCGCGCCTTCAAGTCCCTCCCCCGGAGGAGCGGGCAGCCGCACTGGGACGCGCCGGCCAGGGGCTCCGTAGGAACGGACCTTATTCCCGGGAAAGAAGGGCTGTCGCTCGCCTTTTCGGGCTTGTGGACGCAAGTGTGTGTTTTCACACACGATCATTAATGTAATTAAATAAGGGTTAAATCAGGTTTAAAATTGATGCGCCGCTCAATTACTACGGAGTTAGTTTGTGCGCATTTACAGTGTCCGGCAGCTCTTCCGTGGACAAGCCGGACTCGTATCATTTTCAAAACCATTAAAGTACATGATTAAGACAAAAAGCTCATTGCTAATGTCAGTGGAGATCTGACATTCTCCGCCAGAGCGTATATTCACCGCAAGGAACTGCAACGTACGACTAGATACATCATTTAAATCAGATTATTAAAATTACTTTTAAAAAGAACATATATATGTAGCATATGTGAAACATTTAAAATTATTTTGCATATGTTTATGGTGTGTTGATGTCTTCACGTTTACTTAAGGTACAGCTTTTTTTGTTTTTTAATTGTGACTTTCCGTCCCGTGAAAATCATGGGAAACGAGTAAATGATCAAGCTGATTTGTAACTTATTTGAAGAGTAATTCAAATTAAATTAAATTTCGATTCAGTTAATATTAGTGAAAATTATCTGTAGATTTAGTAGTATGTTAGTTGCTCGTTTACAGTATCTCGTCGTATGAATAGTGGGTGTATGCGAAACATTTTCTTGAGGATTTTTTTCCAAATCCCTTAGAAATCCGAACTGTTGTTCCTGAAGGGAAAGCCCCGCCTCAGCGCACACGGGCTCACCTTGCTGTGCTTGTCTCTTTACCAGACCCAATCCCCGCCCTCCCTCCGAGTTCAGTGGGACTTTTATCCACTGTGACTGGCTGAAAGCATCACCTCTAAGACTGCCTATAAGGTGACCTGTATGGCTCCTGCGAAAGACCGGGACGGGGCAGGAAAACCTTCCGTGTCTGTGTGTGTCTAATATCTGTAAAAGAAATACATGTAAAATATCTACCATAAGCCACAACGTATAAGAAAAAGAACAGATGCCAGGGGCGAGGTCACCATATGCTGCCACTCACAGTAGGTTTAATCCAATTCTTATTGGGTACTTCGCGAGATTCCATTGGGTGAAACGGCGCACAGAAACCCAAGGGCGGCTCCTCACATCTCCCGTTTACTAAGTGGAAGATAAAGCCGTGTCGAAATCACACCGCGGCGTTTGTCACGCAGCATTTTAGCCAGCTTCCTGAAGACCTATGATCCCACAATAAACAAATATAATTATGAAGCGCTGACTGGGAACACTGAGCAATAATCCCCCTAATTATGTGTGATCCATCAGATATATGTTCCTCGAGTGGAAATGCAAAGAACAATGGGTGATGACAGTGGAGCATTTTGGGGCACCGAGTTCGGAATGATCTGTGGCGATTCCTTTGTTTTCAGACCAATTTCCCAGATTTTCCCCATTTCACATTCCGTCCCTTTTCATTTTCCAGGCCATTATTTTTTATATGAACTTGTTCCTGGGAAGAAAATCCTACCAGCGTTTGAAGGCAATAAAGCCCACTGTTCGGCCCACAAATGGATGGGCTGCTCGCTTTACTGACTTCTCCGTTATCTAGAACACCAGACCTCGCCAATAAACAGCACACAAATAACGCTACATTGTTTTATATATTTTAATTTTGGTTTATAGACATGTGTTCAATTCCACCACAAGGATTTTTTTTTAAATCAGAAAGGAGAAACCTGTGATAAGACATGAATGCTGGTTTTTGTGCTGAAGAGGATAAACATGAAACAGAAAGCTCTACTGAGCCAGATGGCCAGGTTTACCCATGTGAAGTTTCTGGGATCGCGAAAGGCTCGGTTATATAGAAATACTAACCTAGAAATTGTATATTAATGAGACACGTAAAGCAAATCACACATCGCCATTCCACATGAAAATGCAGAGTGTCCATGACAGGAACATTTAGATATGATCTGAAAAGTTAATTATGATAATTATGACTATGCATAACATGCAAATAAACAGCGTATTGGAAATAAGTGGCACATTTCCCGCCGTTTTCACAAGTCATATAACGAGCAAGGCATGGGGGGGTGTGGGGTGTGGGCGTTACTCTGAGACTGTGACGTTTGTGGGGTTTTAATGTTCATGTCATGCGAGTAATGAGATCAGCCATCCTGCTATCGCTGTAACTCAAACCACACAAGCTTCCTCTGTTCTACATCCAGCCTGCTTTAACGAGCAGAACCCTAATTCACTAATTGTTCAATTGTAAATATTCTGGAAAACATTACATTTAATTATATATATATTCCAGTTTAAACAGAAAAACCAGTCAGATTATTTTGTCTTTGAACATCAAGCTTATATTCCTGAACAGGATAAGCAGTGTGGAAGTTGGATGGATGGATGGATGGATGCAATTTAAGTAATAACTGAGAAGTTTTATAAAGGTGGCGTCCATAACAATAACTACATAATCTTGGAAATTAATAATAATAATTAATTAATTATAATAATCAATTAATAACCATCATTAATACATAAACAAATAGTTATATGGGCAGTGTTTGTGTAAAGGCTTTCACTGCAAAGCCAGCTGGGGAATCAATTAGCCAGTTGCACAAAAGAAGACCTCACAGTGTGTTAATGGGGCCCCATGTTTGTGGTCTGCAGGGCATCAGGTGTTACCACAGAGAGCTGTGGTTGGAGTGTCTGTCCCTCTGCGATTTGGGGAGCATCAGAGCTGTAAATCTCAGTAAACTTTACTCATGCTTTACTCAGCAGGCTGGCACGCAGTAAAGGGGTCCGTGCCCGACAGATTGTCTGCTTGCTGATTTCCAAACCGTTTTTATTGTTTCTGTTATGACCTAAGTTCGCCGAAATCTCACGGATGTGTAAATCTTTCTCGAATAGTCATCTCTCTGGCTTTGGGGGCGTTACACAAAAGCCGCACCCTGTCCCGAAAACCCTGGGCTCCCGTTACGAGCCCGAGTGCTGCGGCAGACATCCAGGCTCCCGCCGGCCGCGTCTGCGACGCGCTGGAACATTCCGCCACAGTGAGTCCTATAATCGATGCGGCTCATGTAGCGCCCCGCCCCCTAGTACTCGCAGCGCTTTTTATTACAGGGGATTACCGGATGGTTAGCAGAGGAAGGAGTCCACTCGCATCTGCGGTCGGTCGTCGTCCAACAAGCGCCCCCTAGGTGCCACTGCGCCGTCGGTGCCGTCGCTTGGCACTGCAGTCCGCATCCTCCTCTCTACCTTTTATAGCTTCTGCTCCATTTCCGAAGTCGCTGCCTTGCTGGAATATTCCGGTCCAAAGCCCGATTATGAAGCTCTCGGAGTGCCTGACGGCCAGGTTAAAATGCGATGGTGATCACCTGACCTTCGGCCAAGCGCAGGGGTGCCAGTGAGCAGCGAGGATAATGACATCTCCCAGTGAGGCCGGCACAGGGCGGCTGACCCTCTGCAGGCCGCGATCCACCACGGGACCCCTGGAGACATCAGCACGGCCGCTGAGAGGCGACTGACTGAATAAGCAGCATATCCCTCTGCCACCCCCCCCCCCATTCAGTACCCCCACGACTCGTAGCCTTCAGATGCATTATTATGACCTCACACACCTGTCTCTGTTTCTCTGTCCATCACACACACACACACACACACACTACCCCCCACCATTGGGCTTCTCGTAATATGAGTTATAGTATAAGGTTTGCTAATAGTATAAGGGACATGTAAGCAGGGGTGTGGATCCAGAGCTGTGAGTGCAGCAGGAACCCTAACCCTAAACCTAACCCTAACCCTAATCCTAACCCTAACCCCCATGAGCCAGGAAAAGCGAATAGAAGACATCATGATGGATAGATGGATGGGTGGATGGATGGATGGATGGAGTGTGGGGCCTGATTAAAATGCAGATGGACTGACTGGAACCTGCTCATTCATATCCTTCGACAAGCCCCTCTGAGCAAACCCCCCCCCTGTTTATTGTATTACATTTACTGCTGACTATTTTCCCTTTTCAGTTTCGGTCTTAATAACACGACCTTTAAGTGACAAGTGCTGATAAAGAGCCGCACTACAGCAATGCACTGCCGAAGAAATGGGATCTGTGGAGCTTCAGTCCCGGCAGGATCCCCACGGCACGGCAAAGGAGCGAATGAAAACCCAGCGCGGCCGTCACCACCTCAGCGCGACCACATGATTTTTATATCATTGTAAAATACCACCCCGGTTTGCCAAGCCTGTCTCCTGCCTGATTTCTGTGAAGCGAATGCTGTGGCTCCTTACAGGCTGCCTGAACATCGGAGGCGAGGCCGGGGGGGGGGGGAGGATGGGGATGCTGGACCTCTGGTGTCTGATATACATGGTCCCTCTGCATACATTTGGGACTTGGGTTAGTTTGACTGCCTCCTAGTGGTTGGGTAGCAGCACAGCATCCATTTGGCTTTCACTCAAGCTCAGCTCCCAGTTGCTCTCAAAGTCAAAGTGTCTTTGTCATCTTCAGTAGGCCTACATGATATCACATTGCAATATAATTGTGATTATAAGGTGCATATACACTAATCACCAGGGCTTTAGATGCTGGGCATAAACATTTGTCCAGACGCCAGCTTTTCAGTATTATACGGACGTTTACTTGCGCCCACAACTTGGCAAGCAGATTAGTAATATGCCTAAAACATTAATTAATTTCATTGTGACACCCAAAAGCTAGTAATCTGTTTAAATTCCTTATGTTTATTACATTTTGTTTAGGGGATATGCTGAGTTTATACAGACCAGGGCACGAGTCCCCACCATGGCTCCATGCCTGTGGAGTTTGCATGTTCTCCCTGTGTCATTTTGGGGTGGAGTTTGCATGTTCTCCCTGTGTTGTCGTGGCGTTTCCTCCATTTTCCCCCCCACAGTCCTAAAATGTGGTAAGGTGAATTGTACTGTCTGTAAGTGTACTCGTGTGAGTGGATGGTGTGTGATTTTGCTCTGCGACGGGTTGGCGCCCCATACTGGGTTGTTAGCTGCCTGGAGGTTGTTCCCTCTGGGATGGGCTCTGGACCCCCCGCAGTTACAGGAAATGGAGGGATGGATGGATGGATGGATGGGTGGATGGATCATATACTAAAATGAAACATCCATCTCAGTGCAGTTCATCTCAGCAATATATATATATATATAGAGAGAGAGAGAAAATGAATGAATAACAACACATAATAAGACAGAGAAAACATTAGAACATGGACGTAGACAAAAGGTGCAGTTAAATGCCTGACTGAAAGATGCAAATGCTCATTAATTAAATGAATAGGAATGTGCAATAATTAATAAGGTAGCTTCTTCACCTGATATTTTAGACGTTCACCAACCCAAAATGTAAATGTTTCCTCTAAAGGTTTCTGGGCTCATTTATATTCCTAGAGCTAATACTGCTGGTCTGACATCACGTTCCCTTCCAGACTGTCTGGAAGATGACCTCTGAAGGCTCCGTGGAGCAGAAGGCGCGTACGTTTAGCCCAGACTGGTCCTGATGCACTAAACCAGTGTTTCCTAACCTGGTCCTCGGGGATCTTCAGACAGTCCACATTTTTGCTCCCTCCCAGCTTCTGGTAGGGAGCAAAAATGTGGAGTGACTGGCAGGGAGCTGGGAGGGAGCAAAAACTAGGACTGTCTGGAGCTTCCCAAGATCTAAATTCCCCAACATCAGATCGACAAGTGAAGGCCCTGACACAGTCAGGCATTTTGTTGTCATGGGGGCACTGCCAATTCCTGAACTACCTATTATCATGGCAGAGCTTTGTGTGTGCGGGTTCTGCTGTCATGATGGGGGCTGACATCCCTCACCTGAAATCAATGCCTATGATTCTGTTTCCATTTGTACTGTGTCGGTGGAATAGCTTAAGCCACAGGACAGAGAGACATGCCAAGTTGTGAGAATAACGATCCTTTCAGTATAAAAACAGACAAAGAAGGACACCCATATTTAGATTCCGTCAGCCCCCCCCCGCTCGCCCTCAGCTGTAAAATATCAATTTATTATCTATTCTTATTATTATTGTTATTATTATAGATTTCAGCTGCTCAGGCATATTTCATGTTCACAGGAAATTCATCTGCTCACTGTACAGCAACACTATTTACTTCAGAGCCGTTACTATGGAATTCCATGCAATACTTTCTCTGACATTTTTTGCACTGTTACCTTTTATTAAGATCTGTTATTTATTGCTATTGACCATTAATGTCTAAATGTCATTTTTTACCGTCTAAATGTGTGGGTTGTGTTACTGTAAACCAGTAATTTTCTTTAAGACTAATAAAGTATCTATCTGTTATTAATAATAATAATAATAATAATAATAATGATGGTTATACTAACTTAGAGACATAATATGTAACAAACTGTGTAACACTGCATCGCTGATCAGTCCTCAGGCTGTGTGGCTTCTCGAGACCCCGCTCGACAAATTGAGTCTCTCACACGTTCCTCAGACGCCCATCTGCCATAACTGCTTACCCAGCACAGGGCCCCGCGAGCCTGGAGCCCGGCCCAGGAAGCACCGGGCACAAGGCGGGCGGCTCCTGATGGGATCGCCGGGCACACGGTGCTCAGTACCGCATTACAGTATGTTTTTGGACTGGGGGGGGGGGGAGCGAGACTGAAGTGCCTGGAGGAAATCCTCACAAACACCGCGCAGACAGAGCCGGAGATGGGATTCAGAAGCATGACCCCGGAAGCACGAGGTCGCGAGGCGACCCATAGGGCCACGGCTGTTCTCAAAGAGGCAAAGCCCTTTAATTACGAAGGCTTTAGCTAAATGAATCGTTAAAACAAAAACACAGTGAGTCAGAGCGACTGTCACGGGCTCTCCTGATTCCTCCCGAAAGCGGAGGGCCGTGAGTCCGACCGGCCCGGCCGTTACGGATCACCCAGCTCTCTCGTGGCATTCAGGGGCTTCGGTGAGAGCTTGGGGGGGGCTACACAACCACATGTCCCGGGGCACAACAGCACAAACCAAAAGGTGTAAACAGGGGCTAGAAAGGGCTGCACCTCGCCAGGGCAGCACGCCATGAACTTTGGACACCTCGGCAGTAATCTAGCGCTCCATAACTAGATAAACGGAACCCGGAAGGGGGGAGGGCTGAACACACATCTTGTAAAATCATTTCACTGATACTGAAGGTGGCTCACATTCCAGATGACTCTTCCTAATTACAGGTAGCGTCACATACAGGAAACACTTTTTTTCGCTTTTATTCAAAGTGACATACAGAATTGGACAGTTACTGGCTAAGAGGCTTATTCCATGTGGCATCTCTCTGCCAAATGTGAGATTTGAACCAGCAACTTTCTGATCACAGGAACAGTTCTAACCCAGCGAGCCACACATCAGCTCTGCAGTCCCCTCTCTCTCCTTGTTCTGTGGCTTTTAAATGATTCTCCATTCATGTACAGTAGTCTTGCTGTGGATAATTCCTCTTGCGATTGCAATTAGAGATCACTCTTCATTAATGCAGACATTACAGCTGATTGTGGGCTTATTGGATGCTCCTTTGGCCCAGCGGTGCCTTGTCTGCTAATTAAGTGTCACAGGCACATTAGAAGAACTTTACTGTGTGTGTGTCTGACAGGATTTGTCTAGAAATGTACCTTGTGAGGACCCTCCTCTCCAATCACCTCCACCGTCCTCCGTACAGCTTTTATGGTTCATGTCGACCGGGCTCAGCGTCACAACGGGAGAAATGTGAGGGTCACAGTGCGTGGACACTGTTGTCACGGAGACAAGAAACTCGCAAGTGAGGATCCAGTCATGGTGTCTATTACCAAGAGCCAATTTGCAATCTGAAATCAGAGCTGAGGGTAGGGTGACCATGTCAGGAGGGACAGGAGACCTACTTCAGGTTTTACAAACTACTTTAAAACTCAAAGGCTCTCATGCTTGGCTAAATTGTTTGGTTTGTCTTGTGCTTTTACTGCTTTGTTCCTTGATTGAAAGACAAATCCTGTCCTTGGTCATAGTGTCAAAGATTAGATGGTTAGCCTAGTTGAGGGTCAAACAGAGGAAAGTGAGGATCAAACAGGGAATGATGACAATGCAGAATCGTGAAATATGAAATCAATTGAAAGCAAGGGAATCTAGAAACAAATCAAACGCTTAAAGCGGAACTCTAAGGAGGACAAGACTTTGCACTGCACCGTGTCTCACTGGTTTAAATACATACAGTACATACCACTATATAACCTGTGACCAATAAGGAATCGTCCAATTCGTATTCTGGCAAGAGCGGTTCCTGGTGAGACTTTGGGGGTGGTGTTGGGTCCAGAAAACTGTGCAAAGCTGTGCAAGTGGAGTGTTACAGTGGGGCACAGTATTCCACTCAGCACAACGTCAACCGTAAGAGACATCCAGACCAAATTAAACATTCAGGGACCATTAAGAGAAAACACTCCTGAGATATTAATGGATACTTTTCAAAGGTCCTTTTAAGGGCAAATATCGAGTTGAGTAGGCACCAGCCCACAGCACAGCCTGGCGATAATGAGCATATTACCCCCATTGTTGGTGATGACCTCTGACCTGTGTTGACGAGCTGGAAGAAAGCAGCAGCTTCACAGGGGCACCTTAATGCAGCAGCACTTCTGTAACTTCTGCGTAGCTCTTGTTTTTGCATTTTTTGGCTGTTATGAATTATTACCTCTGCACATATATTCATTACTGTAATTGCCTTCCATTTGTGCTTGTAGTGATTATGTTCTCAATTATTAACAAGGCACAGCATGCAGTTTTTAAGTGTTAAATCATCCATCCTTCATCATTAACCAGACTTAACGTTCATCCTGAACACAGAAACCACACTTGATGTAACTGCTCCTGAAATTAGCTCCCATTAGGCTACATACTGAAGTCTTGCTCTGTTGTCACTACTGTAAAGGGAAGATAGAAGGTCACATGATCACGGTCCAGCCTATCCGGACACACTGCTGTGACTAGGCACTATGGTCAGGTGACGTGGGGCAGAAAAGTTCCAGGGATGACATGAAGTGCAAACATTTTCTATTTGATAGAGTTTTGGCTGCAGGCTGTCAAAACACTGGCAAATGCAAAGTTGCTCCCTGCTGAAAAACCAGCATAGACCAGTATAGCTGGTTACCAACATGACCAGTATAATGCATACTGGTTATACCAGCATGTGTTGTGTTTTGGTGGACCAGCAGCATTAATGAAATATTGCTGGTGGACCAGCTTCATGTGCAGGCAGACCAGCACAGCTATGCTAGTCCACCAGCTACACCAGCACCAAATGAACACTGACCAGCATAGACCAGTATGGAAACCAGTCATGTTATTTTTTCAGTAGGTCTGTAATTTCATATTAACAGGGGAAACATTTTAAAAACAATGAAAACTATTACACTGCGGTGAAAAGGCCTGAATAGGCAGTAATATTTATCTGCAGTCATGTAACAGAGACGCACGCAAAGTATCTCACCCCAGCCGACACTAATCAAAAGCCTCACACTGTGCCTGATCAATTACACCTACTGGCCCTTTCTGCCGGAACGGCTGATTGGAGGATGCAGAACTGTGATGTCCTCCATGTTTACAAGCAGCCAGGCTGCAGGCAAGACCCCCGCCTTTGATCATGGCTCCCGAGCGACCGTGTCCCTTCCCAGTCACAGCCTCACTGTGGCCAGGGCCTCCAGTTCAAAGAAGAGGAAACATCAGAAGGCTGCCTTCAAAAACCTGCCCCCTCCCACCCCGAGCTGCCTGTACTCTGCGGCTCACCTTCCTGCAGCAGCCTCATTCTTGCTTTTCTTGCCATTTGTCCCAAACTGCCAGTTATTCTGTGATTAATACACATTTTTAAAAAATCCTACTATTCTGAATATCTGCACAGAAAGTAAACAGCGCCCCTCAGTCTCTGTCGGAATAATGGCATCACTCTTTTATTTGTTCAGTTATAAATGTTTTTTTTTTTTTAATTATAATGCTTTCCTGGAGATATTACACCAGTTTTGAAATTAAACAAGCAAATATCATTTTTTGTAGTAGCAGATTTTGAAGAGAATCATTCTGGGGTCTAGACATGAGGTCATTATATGGGCTCAAAAACAGAGACCACTCAAAAACAGAGACCACTCAAAAACCCCAAACTACCGTTTCTACCATCTGGTTCACACTTCACCACGTCATTGAGCTCTGAAATACCAAGTGTACTGCTACAAAGGCTCATTTAACTTAGCTATTTTCGCCAGGGCCAGGGTTTGTGCCATGGCGAGGTGGCAGATGATGGTCTGTTGAAATGACAGCTCATCCAATCTGGGTTTTCCAGATGCAAAAATCCAGTTAAGTTACAAACCGCCTCTTGCTAGCACCAGTTCTGCTGCCTCATTCACACAAACCTTCATCCAGTAATCACATCAGACCACTTAGAAGCCAACAATAATCTTGGCACGACTATTGCCCGCAACGTGACCAAACAGGCTGCAAGTGACGGCCATTCCCAAAGAACCTCTTCCCGTCTCCCTAAGTGCCTAATTTCCCTCCTTTTAAGGTGCTCAGCTCCCTGATTACCCCCGATTTGCATGGCAAGCAGCACACAATAACAATATAAAAAAAAATAAAAACACTGACGACGTAGTTTTGTTTCTGCAGGGAGGACGTTCCTCTGGGTGTTGTTGTTCATAATTACCTGTCATTCCCAAGACGCCAGCCAGAGGACCCCATGTTAAAGCTGACACCATGTGCACAGCGTGCTGGCTCAAAGCTGAAACTCAGTCATGTGTCCCTGGTCCAAAGGGAGACCCAACTTCAGCCGAGAGGTCCAGAGATGGAGATAGATGTGGACGTCACCACTGCAAAGGAGTATGGCTCTGGGGCACTGGCAGCACTTAGAGCACTTTAAGGACTACATGGCTGAAATATTAATGAGACTGATCCATTAGGGTAATGCGTCCAGTCTCTAGAAACCTTGGCTTTTTCACTCAGGCCACCTGAAGACCATGTCTACACTCCAGGATCTCCTAACCCTTTCCTGTACAACTGGTAATTAATCAAATGCACTATTACATCTTTAGCGCTGGAGTAAAATAAATAATGTAATCATGATGCTTTATTATTCTGCGGAGTGGGTGGGGCCATAGCTGACGATCCTGCGCTGCTGATCCTCCCCCGACGCTCATCGCAGGAAACGCGCATGAATATGGGTCTCAGTGGACAACATCGCTCATATCTCAAAGGAGAGCAAGATGGGATGCGTGAAAAGTAAAGGATTCCAATGTATCCGTATCTCTCCGTCATTTAATTTCAGAAGCAGAACTAATATGGGTGAGGAGAGATCACTATTAACCACCTGAAATGGTTAGCGGGGAGCTCAGAGGGTTGGTGGCTCATGTGAAGAAACTGGTTAGTGGGTAAAACACAGGGTTAGGGGTTTTGCCCAAACCACTCAACCGCTCTAGGAGCTTCTTCCTGTTGAGAGCTTAGTTAGCGCATTGCTAAACGGTTCAAGCAATGGTTTCAGACTGCCGTGGAAAAGAGAACACTGTAGGACAGAAAGCCATGCACCAACTACTACTCCCAGTGGAGGTTTTATTTATCAGTGGTCACAAATGCTGCTTCTCTGAAATAATTACCATCCATTTACATGCTAGAGCAGATCACTCTCAATCAGTCATCCCTCGCCAATCTCTCATGCGACATCATGTTGTTTTGTTACATACTTCCGCTGCCGGGAACAGATTGGTGGAAGGCTGGCACTGGGCTCAGCTAAATGACAGCATGTGACCCGAGTCGGCCAATGAACAATGGGAGCACCCTGCAATTACCGGCCCAGCTCGCGTCGCCAAATGAGAAAGCTGAACCCGCAGCGTCAACGCTTCCTTAGATATTTATACGCTTTTCAGAATGAAAGGGGAGGGACGCAAAAAAAAAATGAAGAGAAGTGAGGAATCAGACTGTGGGAGCTGCTTCCTCCCAGTGAGACACAGAGAGAGCGTGCTTTCACAAAAGCAGGCCTGTAAGAAGGCCTGACAGATGCTCCCTTAGTACAGCCTTAACTGAGAGAGGTACTGTAACTATTCTTAGCAGTTTTATGATCCTGCTGGGAATAAAGCAAAAACTCAGGAAACAAACTGGTTGTTTCATGCAGCTCCTCCTACTTATTTGACCCACGATTTATGCATAATGTTGACATTGAGCAGGCAAATGCTACAACGCCGTCAGCTGAACGATGACCGGACTTGGTATGGCGAAAGGCACCCTTCTCGATTCTCCTCTTTTCTGGGAAGCTGCCTTTGTCCTTGGTGTCTCTGCTTGCCTCAAGAGATCATGACATCGTGGCAGTTCTAAGTGGGACAGGTCTCTCCAGCCTAAAGCTTGGACCTGCTTCGTCCTGCTTTGCCGGCTTCTCTGACTGGAAACAAACGCAGGTTGAGCTGGACTCTGCAAGCAAATCGCCAGGCTCTCCTTTGGTTCCCCCCTGTGATTACACACCATCGGTGCCCTTGCCTTCAGTGCTACATGGCTTGTGGTACACACCCACACTGGCCTTAGTGTGTCTATATCAGTATAGTGAAGGTCTCAGTGTCACAGAGAAACTGTGAATTATTCTTCATTTTCAACTCCCCTTCCACCCACCACTCTGGCTGTTGATCAGCACATATAATTACACACTATACAACCCCTATCTAATCCATCATTCCCCTCCTTCAACCCTCTCACAAACCATCTCTGAGCTTCTCACCAACAGCCTTCTTCATTCTTTCTAGTCTGGCTTCAGAGCTGGAATGAGGCTTCCTTCCTGGCAATGGTGGATGCCCTGAGAGCTGCAAGATCTGCAGGTCCATCATTTGTCCTGATCTTGCTAAAGCTCTCTACAGTATGTGATGTACAGTATAATGAACCACCAGATCCTCCTGGCTGCCTCTCCCAACTTGGCATTGTGGGGACTTCTCTGTGACACTTTACCTATCAGGCAGATCATTCCAAGTGTCTCTGGATGCTCAGGAGCCAGAGTCCCATCAGGTAACAAGTAGCGTCCCCCAAGGCTCAGTCCTTGGTCCCCTTCTTTTCTCTCTGTACATCGCATGTTTAGGTCCAGGCTTCAACTCACACAGCTTCTCCTGCCACTACTATGCCAAAGACATCCAAGCGTACCTGACCTTCCCTCCTGATGATACCAGTCTCTACTCGGATTAGTGCATGCCTTGCCAACATTGCAGCCTGGATGAGGGATTTTGTCAGCTGAATCTTTCTAAAACTGAGTGTCTTGTTTTCCCTGCCAGCCCGACCTGTGATGTCGCTGTACATCAGGCTTAGATTGCCTCCATCAAGGTCTGCCAGGACCTTAGAGCAATGATAAATGACCAGCCATACTTTACTTTGAGAGATCTCTTGGTCTTGCAGATTCACCCTATATAACCCATCATGCTTTATTCCTCAGGGTATGCAGCCAAGAACTTCACAACTCATAACTAAACTAACTTGCTGAGAAGGCTATCACACTATGCTGTTGAACTGGGGCAAATGATTCCAAATCACATCTGGTATATAGTCATCCAAAATGCTTTCATGCAACACTCCTTGTTTCTCTTATGTTGTGAATTCATGTTTCTGATATATGGATTTAATCCTTATGATTTATGTTTCTGTTAAAAGAGATGTTTGAGTTATCTAAAAGTGTACTTTAATGTATTTGCTAAGTTGTAAGGTAATTACATATTCGTGTTCACCACATTACCCATAATCCTGTGTGGGTCTGCTGATGTAACGGGATGCGGGAGTAGAGGAAAGAAGAAGTAAGAAGGATGGAGGTGTTGCCATCCAGCTGACATTTACTCGAGTGTAAGTCTATGTTTGAGACGAAGTAAAGAGATTTGAAAGGTCAGTTCTGTTTCTGTCTTGTGACTCAGAAGATAAAAACTACCACAACATCTTCATTAGCTTACAGTAGGTTCTCATATCAGGAATTTGTATGTGTGGGGTAGCTCTACCACCATTGCTAACTTGTATCCATCAATCAGCATTCAATAGAAGCTCAGGAAGTTGAGCCTGTACCTAGTGTGCTCCTTGAGGGCTGGCTGTTTGTAATGTAATCTACCTTACTTTTGTCACTTTGGACAAAAGCTTCTGCCGAGTAAAACAAAGCTGAACGATACTTTATGGGACACTCACCGGCAGAGTACCTCGATGCTGCTTCATCAGCGATGACACCCACGAACACCTGTAGCTGTATCTTCAGATATAGCCAGAATGGTCTAAAACCATTCAATAGGTTCATCCGTGCTTCAGAAAAAGCTACATGCTCACTGCAGAGTTACTGTGGTAAGTGGGGCATGGATAGGCAAGTCGAACTGTTATGAAGATACCTGAATGTAAACACATTCAGCAAAATGGGATTTCGGTCTTTCTTTCTTGTACTGGATAATTGATACCATTAAAGACTAAAAACATTTTCTTCTCATTCCCAGTGGGGGATTACTGTGCATCAGTCCCCAGCTGGCTCAGCCCGGCTTGGTGCTCGTTTGTTATGGTTAAAGCAGCCTGTGATTGGCAGAACACGGTACCCCTACCTCCCCCCCATTGCATCTTCATCAGCACCAGCACCTCGCTGTACTAGGGCCCCCCGCAGGCAGCTGCTGTCACACACAAACAAACTGACATCTTGATCTCAAGAAACAGAAGTATGAAGAGCTCAGACCACCCGACCTACAGCCTCCGCGACCTTCGGGGCACCATCTGTCAGCTTTAACAGAAAGAGACACTCGCTTTACCGGAGTAAAAGCATGTCATCAAGCTCCTGGGTCCACATCATTCACTACTAAGCTACCAGCAGATGCTTAAATGTATGTTTTTGGTCATAGGAGACCAAACTGTGTACTGAGAACTCAACCGTCGCTCACTGAGTGCAAGCAGGTTGCACCTCCTCCTCCTCTCATTTCCCGAACACGTAGCAGGTAGCTACTCTGCTCCTCACGATGAAGGAAGCCCATCCCCAGGAAGGCGCCGTCCTTCTCCAGGTCGACTTTAACGTGCTAAAGAGCTCATTTGACATTTGCTGTTGAAATTCCCAGGAAGCACGGGGAAAATCACACTCAGTGTGACGTGGTCCGAGAGGAATCTTAAATGTCAAGTGTCTCATATGGACGAGTGCTGATACTTCTGTGTGATAAAGCACTTCATCACTTCAGCTAGGGGCACACACAGGCATGCTTACAGTCACAGCAGCTGAACAGGCACACATATGCTAACACGCAGTGGTCACATGCCAGCACAAACATGAACACACACACACACACACACATTAGGTATATAGGTTTGTGGGGACTCCCCATTAAGTTCTATCGGTAAATCCCTAATACCAACTTAACCCTAACCCAGCCCAAATCCTAACCACAAGTAACCAAACAAAACATAAGACTTTATGAAAAATTTTCATAAAATTGATGTTGTAGGGAGCAAAAAGGTGGTCCCTACAACATCTAAATACCAGGTTTTTATTACATTGTGGGGATATTTGGGCTATATTCTATTTATTTTTATGTAATACCTTTCACAACAGTGTTGCCCCAAGGTGCACGCACACGCGCGCACGGGCACACACACACACACACACACACACACACACACACAGAGACATGCACAGGCTTCAGAGTATAAGAAAATATTTATTTATTGAATGAACTGGATGGGGGGGGGGTCATGGGCAGGGTAAAGCAGAGCCACTAATGCACAGTGTTTGGAGGGTCAGCACAAGTGAAATAAGAAACCTTCACAGGACCAAAAATAACACCAGCCTTCAAGGAGCCTGAAGCTGCCCTAGGGGCAGGACAGGAACCGGACTCGGACATTCCCCAGACCCGACCAGTCCATTCACGTTACCACCCATGTGAAAATGACTGCCTCACACTTTAGCGAGAAGCTACGATTAGCACAGGGACACCTTCATGATGGACCAACACAGAAGGTGGGTGAGCCGGGTGATCCAAATGTGGGCCGTGTAGAACAAACCACGGGAAATCTGCATTTACTGCGGTAAGACATGCGACAGTATTTTATGGCCTCAATCATAGAAGGCAAGGCAACAAGCTCCCATCTTCTAAGATACCAGCACTATCTGCAGTAAACAATGGATGCTTCCTTCCATCTGCTTATCCTGGATGGGGTTGCTGGGGAGTCTATCCCAGAAAGCATAAGGTGGGGTACAAGCCCACACACTACTGGCGATTTGGAGATGCCAGTTAGTGAACTGTAGGTCTTTGGACTGCAGGAGGGAACTGGAGCACATGGAGGAATCCCACACGACATGGAGAGAACATGCAAACTGCACACAGCGAGCAGAAACGGCATTGGAGCACCTACCCTGGGGGTGTGAAGCTACAGTGCTGCTCCAGGTGCGGTCAAGAGATACAGCTACAGATGCTGAAACCATCTCCTTATGATCACATTCCCCACAGAGAGGAAGTAAAACAAGCACGCAAGCTCCTGTCAGCTAAATGAAATAATAATCATGCCAGATATTAAGTTTTACCCAAAGCTCTGCATAACCCTGATATAATGGCACAAGGAGTTGACAAATTCCGCAGACATTGCAGCTCAAAATCTAACATCAACTGTAGCTGCTCCCAAAGTCCTCAGATGCTCAAATCAGTACTCAGATGTCCTCATCAATACAGGTTGGTACTAGAGATGGTATAGGAGATGGTATAGGCTGGTACTAGAGATGGTACAGGAGCTGGTATATACTGGTAGGGGAGCTGGAATAGGCTGATTCAGGAGATTGTACATGTTTGGTGCTAGAGATAGGACAGTACATGGGAGCTGATCCAGGACCTGGTATATGCTGGTACAGGTACAGGGACTGGTACAGGCCTGACTTGGTCAGCAGGAACTCGGCAGGCCTGTTACCAGTGTAGCCAACAGGTAACCAGAATATTTAATTTTCCATTGGCCTTCTGAACTCCACTGACAACCCTGAGACTGGAAAGAGGCACTCAGAATAATTCCCCTCACTTTCATTAGGGTGCAAGATAGCATGACTCTGCTTTTCGGTGGAGCTGCAGGATCAAACGAGCAGACATATCCCTGGGGTTAAGCCCATTTCTGATCATAGTCTGATAGACGTCTCAAGCATTGCAGCAATCTCTTACTCAAGAAGAAAAGTATTTAGTGAATTTGGGAGGAATCTGTTTCTGGTGTTAATATTTCTTTTGAAGCGTAATTCTCTTACTTCGCCAGTGATCCGTGTGAGATGATAGAGAGAAAGCCTGTACTTCGCTCACAGTACATAAGTCAGCTTAAAAGAGAAATCCGCAGGATTCACGAAGCTCACCTCTTCATCTCGGTTCACATCATGCAAGCTGGGATTCTGAAGGCTCTCTGGTGATGCGTCTGATTCCAATTCCTGTTCCGAATAACTAAATGTAACCTTTCTATGGCATATCAAAACACTGCCGTCAAACGTCAGAGCACCAGAGAAGCTGTCCCTGTCATAAAGAGAAACCCCCTCGTGCTTTTCAAAGTTGTCCTTCGACTATCTGACACTTCATACCCTGGAGAAAATTACAAAGCAGTGGTTGTTCCATGTGATCTAAAAAGCCCATTTACAGGAAATGACCCACTTGGGCCCCATAATTTTCTGAAGCGCTGCTTCCACATCGAGAATTTCCATATGCCATATGCTGTGGCCTCACCGACGCTGAACCATTCCACTACCTTCTCCTGTCAAATAAAGGTGTTATTAGGCTCGGAGATGTTTACAATGACAGGGATCGTCTCATTTACGAGCCGCAGGCTTTTCTTTCTTCTGCATCAACATCGGAGATCCCCTCTAAGCTCTGAGGGACTTCGTGTTTGCAGCATCCAGATTAAAAACAGGAACCCCATAAAGATCTACCTGACAGAACAATGTTGGATATGCACAATACCTGAATATCACTGAAAGACTGCAGCAAACAGGACGTCACTCCTGTCTGAGGGAGATAGAGATGTTCGAGAGGTAGACATGGACAGTGGTCTCATTTTTTATCATCTATTAACCACTTAATTCTCTTTAAACTTATTCATAAAGGTTATGGCTTATGATACTGCTCTTAGAAAATGTAATATTGGGCCAATTACCTCCCCTAGCTGTACTAAATGTAATCATGTTAAGGCTGCACAGATGCGCTTTTCTACCGGCCATATATTTCTGATTTCAGCTTTGATGACCCAACATTTATTCCCCTCCACACAAATTTCTGCTTTACTTCATCAAACTACTTTATCCACAATGAGAAGATGACTTTAAGTCCATGAGAGCTGCCAGAAGGACACTGGGTGTCCCATTCTTAGAGGGTAGCACCGTCAGCTTGGCCAGTGTGGGACTTGGTGCCCCGAGGGTGTATGACCCTACCTGTATAAGGGGGCTGGGGCAGGGTGTGGCTAAGTGGGTTAAGACGCCATGCTTATAATCAGAAGGTTGCAGGTTTAAAATCCTGGGTTGGCAGAGTGATCTCATATTGGTCCCTTAAGCAAGGCCCTTAACCCCCAACTGCTCCAGGAATTAGCTGACCCCGATTTCTCAATAAACATACATTACTTCATGCAGGGCTACATTCAAGTTTAAGAACTAGCACATCAAGAGATCCTCAGTGTTTCCCAATCATCAATTACACATTCTGATTCCAGACAGAGGGAGATCAGAGTGATTATAGCAGACCTGCTTCTCAGCCTCTGAAGTCTTGCTCTACATACGTGCAGAGACGAACGGCCACTTGTGCAGAAGACAGACGCACCGCCATGTGCTGGGCATCACAGCAATGCAGCTCCGTGACCGAAGGTTAATGAGCCGGATCGGACAGAGTCAGGAAGCAAACAAGTGCAGGATCCACGTCACAGGATTCCCGTAAAGGCCACCGCAGAAATGCTACCCTGTTTGTCTGCCACTGTTACACTCAGTGGGCTGTGACTGCTTCTGGAGCCGGATCAGTACCGACTTGGAGAGGGCAGCCACCACACACGCACACAGAGAACATCCTCCCTGTGAGGGACGTTCGTGATGGGGGAGGCGGGGGGTCAGAGCAACTGGAGGGAGCACAGCTCAGCTTTATAGACCGTTAAGTGGGGGGCAGATTAATGCATAGGCTTTCCTATACAAATTTTACCTCCAGCATCCCCACAGCTGAAGTGGCCTGTTTGGGGTGGGGGGACAGCCACCTCAGATTAGGGCCCCCAGCGAAATGCCTTTAGGGGTGATTCCAGCTTCAGTTGATGCCACAAAGTTTGTGAGCCGTCACTGTGGCGATGTCATGGGTTGGGACCTGAACAGAATGCTGTGGCAATGACCAACAGATCTATGTGGGAAGTTTCCCCTTTTGGGGGTGGGGGAAAAAAATTGGGGACAGTTACTTACAAAATAGTGGACTGGGGACAAGCATCAGCAATTCAGCCCAGGTTAATGAGGCAGAATTTCAGAGAAACCACTGAGGAGAGAAAAGATCAGCAAATCAACAGAGATAACTCCTTTTGTGTGCCCCCCCCCCCCCATCTGAGACCTCTCCATGGGTTGTTAAATACATCACGGTGTAGCCTTTCATATGAAGACCACACCCCTTTCCAAAAATACCTGAATCATAAGCAGAACTGCCTGTTTGGAATGAGCTCTGTGTGTGTCAATATTGATTATTGTTACCATTCAAATGCATCGGCACACGTCCACAGCTTAGATTCTAGCTCCAGTGCCTCTCGTGTGTGGAGCCCGTCATCACCACCTCAGCCCATAATCACAGGGCCCAAGGTGAGCGTGAGACCCCTGGACAGACTGGTGCCCCCTACTGGTAGTGCATGTCCCTACATCACACACCTCCTGGGATTCACTCTAAATCAGTCACCCCAGCTGTACATGTGGTT
>JAODJU010000002.1:27053430-27065989 GCA_026776725.1 Gnathonemus echidnorhynchus
GGAGGGGAGGGGGAGGGCACCGGCACCTCGATCCCCATTCCTGTCCGAAAAACCACAAATGTCCCGGCTCGCCGGCAAAGCGGAGTGCAGTTTCAAGTCGTTCGGGGCTAGATTGTAATCGGTCGGCGAGCGGGGATTCGCGTCAGATGCCCGTGGGAATTCCAGCCACAGAGAACCTCGAGGTGTGAGCATCTCATCCAGATCATCAAGCCGTCAGGCCAGGCCTCCGTGGCCCGTGCATCCTACATGAGATTAGAAGCATATTACTGTTATTACAGCTGGGGGGCGCCACTGCAGACCATACATAAACTTTTTACAAAAGGTATAAACAAAGAACCTAAAGAAGCTGAGGAAGAAGAGGACAGGGTCTGTGCTTCAGAGTCCGAGGGTCATCAGAGATGGGGAGGGGCATTGACATCATCCAAAAGGCCAGCTGCAGGTGGGTGACCATTTATTGGGTTACATCTGGCGCTGCCAATCTTACCCACAAAGGGCCGCTGTGTATACAGGTTTTTGCTTCCTGATTAGATTACTAATTAGAGGACTGATTGGCTGAGGAGTCCTCACACCTGGGTTTGATCAGCTGACCTAATGGTTATCCCAAAAACCTGCATACACACTGAGACTTTGCGGACAAGATTGGGTACCCCTGGGTTAGATGGAGCAAAGTGGATGTAGGATGTTAAAGATGAGACAGCTGAGGATGCTAATGACATATTACACTGTGCTGTCAGTTACACCAGCATCTATTAACCCATCCTGGTCTCTCAGGTGAACTGCGGCGTTTGAACGCGCAGAAGGCAACAGGAAAGGAAGGACGTCTAATCCGGTGCAATTCAGAGGGAGACAGGCAGGAGGAGCCCTAGCAACCAAGGGCATCACCTTCATGTCCATTTTATGCAGTGCCAGTCAACCCAAAGGGCATCATCACCTCACCCCTGGCAAGCTTGTACCAGCGATCACCCAGTGAAGTTTGCCTAGGCCTCCGCATGGTCTTCGACTGGCACTGATCTTACGTCATGCTGTGGTGACAATATCTGCTGTTACTTTCGTGACATACATATACTTTCATCCCTGCTTTGGTTTTAGTGGTACCCAGAAACACTAACAGAGCCCATCCGTCCGTTTCCCATGACTGTGGTGAGCTGGGGGCCCTGGATAGGATGACAGTCCACACAGACCCACCTAATCCCAAAGCCAGAGATACCGTCAGTCCACAGCTTCCAGATTAAATTAATATAAAAAATGTCCGACATGTAATTCCCTGATTCTGGAGGAGCAGTGATTTTGGTGAAGGTGATAAATAGCTCCCAGTCTCTCCTTTGCTCTGACCGGCTCATGCCTGTCAGATAATGAAAATTTACTCCAGGTTTTCTGGGTAAGATTTTTGCTTTTTTTTGCTTTCTGGACTTCGCCGTATCCAGATCCAGATGTTTCCTAGCTTCACACGAGAGACTGATGGCACGCGTCACACCCTAAGGGAGGGAACTTGGTGCAGCCTGCAGGACAGTTTATCTTAATCAAGTGGCCCATATGGTAGGGAGACAGGATGCATTTATAAGCGGAAAGGCACTGGGTATAAACACAGAGAGAGTGCTCCCTCCAACGTCATGGTGTAGGAGCTGCGAGATCTCAGGGCCTGCAGTGAGCGGTGATGGACACACTGCAGGACACCTCCAGGAAAGAGTCGGGGGGGCTGCTGCCCAAACCGGACCGGCCTTACAGTTCCGAGAGAGCTTCATCAAACGAATGTACCAAAAAACATGCTGCACAACTTCATAAGGGAGACCGTTCATCTGAAGAAATGTCAGACTGGTTCTGTACAGTTGGACCTTCATGTGTTTCTGGAGCACAGAGTCAGGTCTGGTCAAATAAAAATGATGCATTATAAGGTCCTGTTGTGGTCCTTCCCGTCCGCCACATTTCGGTCTTTATTTAAAGTCTTTTGAACAGGCACAATGCACAGCTCTGTAACTAAACCAGCAGGAGTATTTCTGGGGTAGAGACATAAAAATAGAGAATAAAAACCATTACTCAGTTAGACATGCAGGAAATGACCATAGATCGCTGTTTATCCTCGACCTGGGCCCACCCCCCTGTCACAGGCCTGCATGGGGGTTTTCCCACGAAAGGTCGTTTTCCACGGAGAGCTCAGTAGATAGCTACAGCCCTCGGAGCATCACCGCAATCTGCCTGCAGAGCAGAGACCCGAACCCGAGTCCTGACCAGCGCTCATTTTCCGTCTGGTACTGGCATCCTGGTGGCCCTTAGCACAGGACGAGCCAATTATTCCCCATGTTGGGCTGAGTCCGTGCTTTACCACCTCTGCGGGTGCCATTATTAATGTCCCATGGAAACTACAATAATAAACTTCACTTTTGTGAATATAAATGCAGAAATAAACAGAATGCATTTTTCGTATTTAAACTCACAGTATTCATTCATTTTAGATTAAAAAAACAAGATTTGTGTGCAAAAATCTGCCTTCAAAGTTTAGAATTTTTTCCCCCAATTATAATAATTGTGGACGCCTACAAAAATAGCCCCCAGGGCGACTTACGGCCAGGTCTATGGATATGTTTCTGTGTTTACGCCAGACAAAAGCGACCGCCCAATAACGGAACAGTCCAGCATCCCACGCCGAGCAGCAGAGTGACGTCACGGCTCGAGCGCGTGTCCCCCTTTAAGCCCCTCTGGCAGTTTCCTGCCTGCCTGATGCGGCGACCTGCATAAGCGCCAATTAGCGCTGCATTGTGTGAGGCGCGCTCTGATTGGACGCTGGTAGACACGCCCACGCCCGCCCCTGCCCCCGCGCCGCACAGTGTGGGGCCGCGTTCCAGCACGGCGGAGGTGAAAACACCATTCATTCCTCTGATTCATGCTTGTTGCCATGGAGGCTTGTATTAGCACATGAGTCAGTGCTGTTCCTTTTAATAAAGAATAAAAAAAAGAGAGATTTAGCGGAGAAGCTGGTGGATTGGCCCCCGACAGAGAGCGGCACCCTCCACGCTCGGGCCCAGCGCCTCTGTGGCCATCCTGCAGCTGCTCATTTTAAAGAAATATGAACTATTATCTTTATAGGAGGGAGGCGGGTTACTTCTGCTTGTGTTTCCATCAAAGCCCCCACCCCGCCTGCATTGAGAATGCTGTTCATTTCTGTACGCAGTTAGAATGGGGACAGCAGCGGAAAAAGCCGCAAAATACAAGCAGCACATATTCTATATTTTTGGCCGTAATGTCTCGTTCGTGTGCAAGTCTGGAAAAGTCAGAGAGAAATATGTTCTGCTAGTTTCTTCATCTTCATTCCGTCCTCATCATCTCGCTGGTGCGCTGCTCTCCATCTGAAACGGCAGCCACTCCTCCCGCCCAAATCCCTCACCCTGCCACAAGCGCAGGGCCCGGGAGGCTCTGCAGGGAAGCCTCGCTATGGTCACTTGTGCCGATGACCTTGTCCTTCTGGTCATCGCCCACAGCTTGTGACAGAGATGCAGGGCGACTGGAGCAATGAAAGTCACACAGAGACAAGCTTTGGGGGGGGGGGGTCACAGCACAGGGGCAGCCACCACATAGTGCCCCAGGAGCTGGGGGCTGTAGGCTTTACTCCGGGGCCTGATGGCGGCATCAAGCTTCCGACCCCCAGAAACCTTCTGATCACTGGTACTGCGTCCCAACCCAATAAGCCACACCCCCTGCCCCTAATACTTAGCTGTCTTGAGATCCATGCAATACAGAGTCTATTTTATTTATTTTTAAAAATGATTATCACCATCATGTGCTTAGTTACACGGATAATAGCATCTTTGTAGAACCATTTGGAGCAGATTTGACTGCTATACAGTGCAGTGTGCAGGAGACCACAACCATCACTGGTCAGAACCAGCACTTATGAAAGGTTATATTGTTATTGTAATAGTTATACTTCACAAAGGATGGTAGATTGGCAGATGTCGCCTCCTTTTAAAGCATAAGGACATGTGTACCGACCGGACTGCTGTGCCGTTTCTGAGTTACAGCCAGAAGCGTAACATTTCATTAAAACTTCCTCTTATTTCATTAATTTCGTGTCGCACAGCTCGACCACACCGGCAAATTTCGACACCACTTTTGCAATAGTCCTCTTTTGCCCTCTCTCTACGTTCAAAGGGAATCACCTGGGTCATTCTTCAGCTTTCCTCCAGAGCTGCGTCCACGTAGCTGGCAGAGGACGGGCCGTGGAGAACACACTGTGACATCCCTCAGCTGCTGAGTGAGATCTCGGGTCCTGGACGTCTACCTCAGACGATCCCGAGAGCCCAAACCTTCTCTGTCTAGCAAGCATCAGTCCATCCATGGCTCATAGTGAGCAGTCCCAGGCTGACAGGCCTTACACAGTAGATTCTTCATGGTGGTCAATAATGAAGATGGTCTACCCTTGGGACCCTTGGGCTAGTCGTCATACTGAAGACCCCCCCACCCCTGGCTGCTGTATTATAGCAGTCTGAACCAGGGGCCCTTTAAGGCTCCAGAACATTCCATGCTTCAGGTTGCTTCTATAAGATCAGCTGGATTCATCACAGGGAACGAACACACAGCTCAGAGCAGGAGCTATAATAAGCAGCCTTCATAGCATGCTTTGGCATTATGGGATCGCTCATACCGGTAATCATCTGCCGTCCGCCTGTTGGCTAGGAGCCAAGAAAATGGCCGTCATCATTCAGGTGTGTTTTCCAGAGTGGCTCAGCTCCTTTGTTATTCGCATCATTAGATCTCATTGCTGCCTGGGATAATTACACCTTGTCGCCCATGGGGCTCGCACTCCGCAGCGCAGCTACGCAGGCTGACTAAAGCGGCCCGCCGGGCCACCCACATGCCTGTTACATCGGCTGCAAGCGGATCGAATAAAAGCCCCTGTCTTTTCAGGAACATCTTCAGTCCATCCATCTTTAAGCTGCGGACTGAAATGCGGTCAGACGCACTAAAGACCGCTAACAGTTCAAATGTACTTCAGAAACATAAGAGAAATGAAATCAGCCACGACTACAGAGACTCCACTACATTTTCCTTCAGATCGATTGTGTGCAGCCGTACAAATCATCTCAAGTAGCATATCGCATGTAGAAGGTGTTTGGAAAGGCAGGACAAGGTCACCTCAAACAGTAAACAATTATAGAATCTCAAACTTAGTGACCTTTAACTGAAACAGACCAACCAGGAAGTATCCCTGCTTGAAATACAGTACGAGGGGTAACTCCACAATAAAAGTAGCCCTGACCTCTCAGTCAGTCACATATCCCAGAGTAGGGCCATATCCGATGACAATGACTGCAGTTCTTTTTAGACACAAAACGTGAGTCCAGGCTTCTGAAACGCCCCGATCGGATTGCTGCATTGATACCCTAATGCCGCTCTAAGGCTTAAAATAGACATCCTTAAAACGTGCAGAAAAACTCTGAAATTTGAACCAACTCACATCCTTGCTCACGTGAGACACATTAGCAAAAGATCGCATTTACATTTACTTGGCAGACACTTTCTTCCAAATCGACATACTTTTGAGGAAGCTGGGTCACCGAGTCCCAAGAGCAATTAGGGTTAAGGGTCTCGCTCAGGGGTCCAACAGCGAAATCACTCTGCAGGCCATATGATTGGACCAGCAACCTTCCAATCACATACAGAGTCTAACCTGCTGGGCCAAATGCTGCACCCAAGACATGGTGAAAACTCTTGAGACGGCAATAGTCTGAGGGTGACTCCTAAAGCCCAAACAGAGCTTGATCAGAGATCCGGAGTGGCCAGGTGTGGTCTTTCGGAGCCACAGGGGACCATTTCTCCGCAGCACTCTGTGGTGACTGATCATCAGGCATGAAACTCCATCGCTCTGTCATTTCAGGTGCGAGACACGGATGAAAAGGGAGCTCATAACCCTCCAACCCTCAGGCAGCAAGAGGAGATTCCTGCAGAAGGAGCACAGACTGCAGACACAGACCCCGGGTGGGTGTATCACAATTTTACCCAATTATTTTGCCTTTGTACTTAATTATTAGGACACACACTACCAGACATAGATTTTTAGATATAAGAGCATCTTAATGTTTTATTCTAGGAACTGAAAATGTATTTTGTGTGAAAGGACTGATTACATCCATTCATCCATCAGCCCTCCAACCACTTGTCCAGTATAGGTTTGTGGGGACTTGCTACATTGATTTAAATATTATTCTGCAAAGATGAAACAGGCAGAGAGAGGCTCTTCACTGAGGCACACATGCACCAAAGTCCCATTTCATTTGATTAATGGAGCTGGATTAATACTCAAGTAAACAATAACGGGGGGAGTTTTTAATTCTGATGGAATAAAATATCTTCTACCAGTGGACCAATTGGAAATAGGGCAGGTGACGACAGTAGAAAGGAAGGTGAAGCTGATTGGCCAAGAGAATGGCGGACTAAGCGCGAACCCAGAGCAACGTTCACTTCTCATGAAAAACTGGCACAAGAGACACAGTGATGGCAGTGAAATACAGTGAGACTAAGACTGTAACTGGGACTGCTCCACTAAGACTATTATTGTCACGAGCCTATAACCTACTTCATAAATCTACAAAGGAAAGGTTTATTTATTGGATTTATTTTGTTTTATTGTTAGTAATTTGTCTATTGTTTCGATGTTGTGACCCTGGAGAGGATGTACCTTCAAATTTCGTTGCTGTGGAAACAACAACGACAATGAAGCATCTGAATCTCAATATGATTGGAAAAGGAAAGGAGTTAAAAGAGTGAAAATCCTAAGAAGCGAAAAGTATGATTTATCTAGCAGAATCTGCAGCTGCAGGTTCCTGGCCTGATCACGTGGGTCAGGTTTGTCTGTCCTCCAGGTGTCATTTTGGATATTTACATACTGGTACGAAGCCTGACATTCAGTCTTCAGTAAATTTTAAAATGTAACACTTAGTTTTAATCTGCTTGATCTTTTTAAAACATTTGCTTGTACTGGTTTTAGAATCAGTCAGAATGCATGAATATTTAATTGGTATATGATTAACAGACAGATCACGGGGCTGTGAATGTTTAAAGAGCATATAATTAGCATAATTCAAATAGTAATTCTTGACTTCACACGTCCTCCACCTGATAACTGTAGATAGACACACTAACACAGCATTTTTTAACACATTGGAACCTTCCCCCTATTTTAATGTTATATACATGCATGTGTCATATTTCAGACACTTTTGGTAGAAATTCATCACTGTAACCGTCACGCCACACTCTGGCATACATGCGAGTCATGTGGTGTGGTCACATGACCATGGTTTAACCATGCTTGAGATGCTTTTCCTACGCATGTTTGATCCGCTACAGGATGGCTGCAGTCTGTCCACTCTGACAGGTTATTGTTTCCGTTGCTGACTGAGCCTAAACACAATTCAGACAAGTTTCCTCCAAAACACTCCAGGTCCGTTTCTAGTTGTTCCTTTGGCAAGAATATCCATCACATGTGGGTGGGGAGTGGATTAAGGCCGTATCTCTCCTTCTGTTTGGGGATAGCAGCTATTCACAGTCCTCATTTATCAGATGCCTTCTGAAGATACTGTTGAAGTTACTTTTGGAGATTATCCATGCCACTCAGGGGAAGTTCATCCTCACCTCACCTCTGCAGCCGGCCCAGAGCATGCGTGTTCCCGTCGAGCCTGTCCAGGTGTTTGCCTGCTAACCAGTGGCTAAACCAGTTAGCGCTGCACCCTGGATATTGAACTGGTAAAAGGATCCTGAGAGTACGGCCCAGAAAATGGGGGGCTGTGATGCGGCCTCATTTTCAGCTCTCCGGGGCCCCGTAATTTCCAGCGATGCTTGGAGATGATTACAGCCTAACAGGCACCTTGCCCTGGGTAATTTGCCCTCCCCCACACATCTTCGCTGTGACGAGCAGCTGGTGCCCAGGGTCACCGCGATGGCAACTGCAAGCAGGACCACACGCTGTCTCACGACCCCCAGCATCCGCACGCTGCTCACATCCATTCAACACCCGGGTGTGAGGTCAGATTAACGCTGAGCCTCTTTGGCCACGGCCGGCATCCAGACCATGAGTTATCACCATGCAGACGTTACTTAAAACCCCAACGCAGCACGATCAGACCGGCCAACCGATTGCTGGGGTTCTCAGAATAAAGCATGTTAAGGGGACAGGCCAGGGACGGTGCGTACAGCCCAGTGGGGCAGGCTGGGATGGGGCAGGCTGGGATGGGACAGGCTGGGATGGGGCAGGCAGGGATGGGGCAGGCAGGGATGGGGCAGGCTGGGATGGGGCAGGCTGGGGCCGTGGCTGAGAGCCTTTCTGCAAAGGAGAACAAATCTCCTAAAGTAAGTTCAGATTAAATATGGAAATTTCTTGCTTTGGGATCAATACAGTATTTTAAAGGATGTAAAGTCAGAACATAAGGTGCATATGAGCCAGAGCTCCAGATGGAGTGATGATTCAGCAAACCACACACACACACACACACACACAAACACACGCAAATACCATGAGGAAGCTGACCCACAAGCCCCCTACAAGTGAGAGGGCACAGCGATTTAGGAGATGAAAGTAACAGAAGGCACTCAAATTATTAATGTCTCTCTCTCCCCAACACACAAGAAGCCAGTTTGAGAACTCAAAATCTTAATTCTTCCTAAAAACAAGCCATTTTCAGGCCCCTGCACTAGACGTGTCCTTCCTGAGTGCCTGTTTCACGTTGAACAGCGAGGCTGTGATGCGGTAGGTGAGCAGGATCCCATCAAAGCAAGGGACCATCACCAGGGGCCAATCGGTGGGGGCCCATCGGCGGGGGCCCATCGGCGGGGGTCCATCGGGTACACGCTGCTGCTAACAGCACTGCCCACTTACAATAATCCCACATAACCTCCCACACAAACGACATAACAATACTACACAACAGGTCTGCCCTCATTACAATACCCACTTTGAATTTCATTAATTTTCATAACAAATGTGGTTACAAAGAACAGACCTTTTGAACTAGGGGGAAATTACACTGCGGAATTTTGCAGGAATTTTGACTGTGTCATCATTATCGTGCTTTCAACACTGCTGGGGAAGAATAGGGTTAAGGTGACACTCTGATCAGTGACAAAGGAATCCTTTTACCTGCTAATGTGGGGTTGGTCTCACTGGGGCAGGAGGAAGGACACCTCCAATGGTGCAGTGAGATGCCCCCACACACCATCCGTCAGGTACGCCGGGTTGAAGCCACACCTCACTGGCTCTCTGCACGGCTCGGGGGGGAAGGGTTACTATAAAGGTTCTTATCTGGGACTTATCCAATTCATCTTCTCATTTCACTGTATATAAAATCCATTAAACAAAAAGCAGGAAAAAAATAAACGAATCCACAAAACCAGTAATAGTATTTTAGGTATTTCATCGATTTGGGATTTACTTAAGCACAGAAAGCTTGTTAAATTAGTGTAGAAGTGATTGTAATGCAGTTGGCAGCACTTTCCTCACACCTCCTTGGCTGGGGGGGTTCAAAGCCCTACAGTGTGTGTGTGTGGGGGTGTGGGGTATTGCACAGTTGATGCAAAGTGTAGAAACAGTAGGACAAGTAAGTGAGATCGGTCTCTAGTAGATTAAAACAACCTTGAAGATGTCAGTATGGGCGGTTTTGGTGCAGAACGTCCTCACCATCATCTCTGTAATAAATGGTCTCTCAGAAATGGGAGTGAACAGTCACTAAGACAACTCGCCATTACCGGCCCCCCAGGGGGGAGCTAATTTCATAGCAAAATCTCTTAAGGACACCTTTAATGCCGGCGTCTATGTGAAAGCCTGAATAACTGACTCACAGCACCGATCAGAAGCGGTCTGCCGGTTCAGACACCAGTGCAGACGCACTCAGCTCTGCAGGCCTCAGACACAGCAGAAAGCAAACAGTGTTTTGGCTCGGTTCTGATCCAGCACAGAAATGCCCAAAGCAAAACAAACCATTATCCTCACATTTCTCAAATGCAGATGTTTCTCCCTCCTGCAGCTAATAGTAAACATACACAGACGAGACAAAGAAACAGATGGGAGCTGGTGGCGGGTCCGACGCAGTCCATCCATCATGCTCTTAATTACTCGTTCTGGGAGCTTCGTTAGCCAGGCCCCATTAGCAGAGCAGCTCAGAAGTCATGTCAGACGTGCATGATCCATATCCAAGCTGCAGTTTCCCCGAATCCGACGACGGGCCGACAGGAGGGAGGGGGACAGACCGGCAAAGACCATCAGGGTCACAAACACCCTCTACCCTCACAGCCCCCCCACAGCAAAGGGGAACACAGACACGCCACACACCGTCCAGCCCGTGTCAAAGACAGATGGAGCCTCATGCTAACATCAGCGATGCTCAGGATCACCTCACCTCACCCACCTCAGTCGGAAGCTCTCTAGCCTCATGCCTTCATCAGAATAGGCCTCGGTAACTATGGCAACAGCCCAAACCATCGCAGATGATTACAGTGCAACACGAATCACTCAGGTCCGGACGCACATGTTTCTCCACAGGTGGGTGACGCATTGCAGACTTGGTTATGGTATTTGCTGTCGCCCCTTACATTTCTTCACAAAAGGACAGAAGGGGACATCATGTCACAGCAAGGGATAGTGTGAGGACACGTCATGAAAAACAGGACAGTCGAGATGCGGGACCCGTGCAGCTTCGGGCAGTTCCTGGACAAGCGACGTGTGCCTGAATGCGACGCACTGCAGGTACAATAATCTGCCCAGAAACACACACGCACACGCACACACACACACACAGGCCTCATGTGGACCCCGAGATCCAGGACAAAGATGAGCAGAGCTGTCTCTGCGTCCGCCGAAGATCAGGGGCTGAAAAACCACACGGATTGAAGGTGTCTGTAGACACACTGAACCGCCACAGACAGAAGTGGGAAAAGCAAACTGATGAATAGATACTTCCTCGGGAAAAGCCACGTCGCTGTGGCCCAGAGGCTAACGGAAACACCAAGGTGCATTTTCTCACCCCCATGTTTTCCTCAAAATAATTGCTTTTGTAGCTGCTGGTGATTAAAACGACTCGTTTTAATGGTCTAACTGCTTCCCACACCACCAAGGCCTGAAAAGGGCAATATGCCAAAAATAAGCTTAATTGAAGTGAACAATATTAAATTAGCTGTATCGCGTCCATGCATATAAACAGGCCCTTTCCAGAGAGCAAGCGAGCCTCAGTGGGCTGCCGCCAGTGTGGTCACTTCCCATGTTCCAGTGTGGTTACTTCCCATGTTCCAGTGTGGTCATTTCCCATGTTCCAGTGTGGTCACTTCCCATGCAAACCACCGGAACAATCCGCCATGTTTGTGGCTGCTCTGCTTCCCCCCCCCCCCCACCCATAGTACTGAAAAGTGTCAGTGAAAAACATCCTCTAAACACCCCCCCGGCAGCAAGAGCTGCCCTTGACAAAGCAGAATAATAATTATGGGAAAAGGCTTTTTAGTATGAAACTGTGATGCCATCAGTCAGGTAACACAGGGATGCTGAGTGATTAATGGACAGAGAGTCGCTGGGTTTTAAGCGGCTAGACAGGCTCAGACTAATGCCCTCGCTGCGGGTCACCATGGCCCCAACACAACAGAACCCCTCTAGCCTTTTCTAAAGGTCAAGGGGCACTAACTGGGTGTTCGACTGAGGGCAGGAGTGACTCGGGGCTTCCCATCATGCACTGCATCAGGACATCAGCGAAACAGGTTTTTCAAAAAGTCTCTGGGGGCCTGTTAAAACCAGCCATGGTGACATGGATGTCAAGTTCTTACCATGGACCCCTGGTGATAGGAGTGACACTGACCCCAGCAGTTAATGTTTGGTTAAACATCCAAACAGCACAGGCATGACTTCTCACGAAAAGCACTTCTTGTAGCCCTAAATATAGCAAGTCTGCTCTGGAAGGTTGTAATTGAACCGGCACCTCGACAAATCAATAGGAGCAGATGCTTCATAAGGATGGAAAATGCTTTGACAGCAAAAGCAGTCAGAGTTACAGTCAAAAGGAATTCAGAATATACACCACATAGGGACTCGCACTTCAAATAAAATCCAGGCAGATTTAGGACCAACACAACCAGTGATCCACCTCTAGACACATGCAGGACAAATGGAGGTAAGATGGTGCGGAGTATTAAGGGCAACAGTAAGCAAGAACTACACAGACTAAGCAGATCTGCATCAGATGGGACACATTGCCTGGGGAGAACAGCGCCTCCAGCAGGTGCGGAGGGCAAATAGCCAGCCCTCCAGGCTTAAGATCCCAGCTGGCTAAGTAGACATGCAGCCTTCCAGCTGGGAGGGTGCGGGGGGCGGGGGGCAGGGCCCTGCACCTTTCATTGGCAGTATCTTAATCAGTGGACAGTCCTACAGCCAGGAGCCGTAATGCTCTGCTAATACTCTCCAGCAGGTGACCCTGTGCATATACCTAAAAAAGCTATCAAGTGTAAGAAAATCAGTTAAGCAGCAAAATTAATGACCACAGCAATACTAATATTAAACATGCATGGACGGGGGGGGGGGGGGGGGTCAAAAAAA
>JAODJU010000002.1:27065999-27096261 GCA_026776725.1 Gnathonemus echidnorhynchus
GTGTGTGTGTGAGTGGGTGTGTGTGTGTGTGTGTAACCCCCCTTTGGTGCCTCTTGTACCACCTCAAGCGTGACGGGGGGGGGGTAAGTGTCCAGCAGAGCTTCGTATTCCCAGTGCCCCCCAGGCCTGACAGGACGTCCTGCAACCTGTCAGCAGTTCGGAAAGCAGCTCGTTCTGACAGATGCACCATCGTCCTGTGAAAGCTGCCCTAATTAAAGCATATCTGCCCTTCATACTGCACACGGCTATCAAACAACATACCGCAGCAGTTAGGCACACGGCCTCTGAGAGGGGCCACGTTCAGGCCATGCGTCAGCGCAGCCCTCATGGAGACGCAGCCGCAGGGGGACGGGCCACTGGGGGGGGGGCGCTTGGCTCCAATCTAACATGTCATTTTTATTTTTATTTACTTTTATTTCAAAAATAGTTAACACTGGATTGGACAGGTATCAACAGAGATTGTCAACACAAAGCAATACAATCAACTGCATCCTGACCATGAACATCATCGTCATCGACAGGGACAACAGAGATTGACACAAGTATTCTGTCATGAAGTAAATTATAGTGTTATACATTTGTTATATATTGTCATAATTGTAATTTTATTCATTAAATTACTGTAAGCCCCTTAATTTGCACTATGTGTGCGTCAGAGGCTAGTTTTTCATTGTATAGTGTGACTGGTTGCTTGCTGTGCATATGGCAATAAACTCTTGAATCCTTAATCCCCCCCCCCAACTGGCCAGATGGGGGGTTTAACCACCCCCGTACAGCGTCACCTCCCGCGCCGAGATGCCAAACAGCCAAACACTCAATCGCCTCAAACCTGCTGAGGCAAAAAGCAAACAGGAAGGTCTATTTCAACGGCTGGCTCAGTGAGGCCCTCGTCGTCGAAGGCCCAGCTGTTTCACAGCCACGTGGGAACTTCAGGAGAACCAGCGTGACCCATCTCAACATCCTTGGCAATACTGAGCCTACAGCATTTCATAATGGGTTTTCGATAAGAATCGTTCCGCGTATTACCAGAGAACTTATATTAAAAAGAAAATTTTAGCTGCAGAGATTTTGCCTCCAGCAAAGAAAAATCCCTTTATCCGCAAAGACAAGTGTTTTGTTACAGTTTCACCTGGTTTTGCCTTCTGGCATTTCAACCCACAAGCCTACAATTCCAGAGCCTCCAGTGATCAGCCTTGGTATAAATAGTGGACTTTATCATGAATTTCAAACATGGCGAACCTCACTGGCAGTGCTGTTCATGAGGAGAGCTTCTCAAAGCATGTTCACCTTTCAACTGCCAACGGACAGAACACCACAAGCGGGCAAAAGTGGGCTCACTTCCTCTTAGAAATGGTTTGGAAATTGTCTCCTTTAGCTCATTACTATGAAATTAGCCTACAATTGACAGTGAACTTGTAAATCACGTTTACATTCTCAAATGTACAGAAGACCCATTCTCAGGAGACAGGTGAGGCACCACAGACTGAAACAAGAATAAAACAAATCTCTCCTGTCAAAGAAATCTCGACAGCTTCACTTCTCACTCTCAAGATACCTTACAGCATTTTTTCATCTACTACAACAGTGTAACGGTGTTTAAGTTAAG
Source organism: Gnathonemus echidnorhynchus (assembly GCA_026776725.1). Taxonomy (NCBI): domain Eukaryota; kingdom Metazoa; phylum Chordata; class Actinopteri; order Osteoglossiformes; family Mormyridae; genus Gnathonemus; species Gnathonemus echidnorhynchus. Next base: position 27,067,606 of record JAODJU010000002.1, read on the forward strand.
CAGATCAGACTGATAAAAATATTATCAAATACCCCCCAATGTCTTCAGTCTACAGTACACTCATTTTCTCTCGCTTAGCGTTACATACACTCTTAAAACAAAAGGTTCCATAATGAACCTTTAAGGGTTTTATAGCTTGGTACATATATGGCATCCTCAAAAGGTTCTATATAGAACCATTATAGAGGGTTCAATTAAAAGAGATAGCATCTTTTTGAAGGCAATGGTTCTATTTCCCAGGGTTAGAACCCCTATAGTTCTATATAGCAACCCCAAGAAGCCTTTTTTTCTAAGAGTGTACCAAAGCTTCAGGAAAAATTCCACACACTGTGAGGTGTGATGATGATTAAAATCCAGCTTCATACGTGTGCGTCTAATTACAGCAGGCGCAGGCGCAGGCGTCACCCTGGAACAATAGTAGTGATGAGACCCCCCCCCCATTACCTGGCAGCACCCCGGAGCCCCTTGTTCAGCAGCTGCCTCGCTTCAGTTCTGATCCGCCGAGAAGATCCAGGCGCCGCTCCTTGTCCTTCTCCGGGCCTTGCTGATTGGCAGAGGAGACTCAAAGCCTTTCAGACAATCACTCATTAATTGCATAACGGCTCTTGACAGATATGATACACCTGGGGAGCAAATTGCGGCAGCGTTGCTGCGTCTCCCAGAAATACCTCAAAGTATCAAAATAATTGAATGAACCGGAGCAGTGGCACACCGGCGAGTTTCTCCTGTCCAGGGGTTTCTGAGAGATGGAGATCGGGGCAATCCAGAAGTCCCCCTCCCGGGATCTGCCGGCCAAATTACTTTTCCAGATACAGAGGACGGGCAGCTCTGGGGGAAAGACCGGCTCGTGTTATATTTATCCCTTTGATATAAATATTAGACTGTGACATAATGTGCAGAAACCCCACAATACCCAAAACTGCGATGTATATTCTTGAGACTGAAGTACCTTCGTTGACTTTAGGGACAAGGTAAGTGTGAAAAAACAGTTGCCGGTACTCACATAGTTATTCAATACTGGTACACTCTTAGAAAAAAGGGTTCCTGGGGTGCTATATTGAACTATAGGGGTTCTAACCCTAGGAAATAGAACCATATTGCCTTCAAAAAGGTGCAATTTCTTTTAGTTGAACTATCTATAATGGTTCTATATAGAACCTTTTGAGGGTGCCATATATGTACCAAGCTATAGAACCCTTAAAAGTTCAATATGGAACCTTGTTTTAAGAGTGTAGATTAGGAGTGGTGCCAGTATACAAGAAACGTTTCCTGTACTCTTTAGAGAAAACTAAGAGGTACTAGTACTACGTACTAGTGAGTACCGGCCCACTTTATGCACTGGTGTGACCCTTCGATATATCAAACTGGGATTCTGCGCTGCCGGCTGGGATGGAAAGCCACTGCCTCCCAACACTTGTTGACCTTCTGCTTTATGGTCCTTTTAATATTCATGAAATGCTACAACTTATCCGGTAATAATGATTAGCAGTAGCAGTTAGCACTGTTGCCTCACACCTCTGGGACCAGGGTTTGAGGCTCCGCTGTGGCTCCACCTGTGTCTGGAGTTTGCATGTAATTCCCGTGTTGTCGTGGGATTTCCTCCGAGTGCTCAGGCTTCCCCCCACAATCCAAAAACATGCCGAGGTTAATTGGAATTGCCCGTAGGCGTGCTTATGTGAGTGAATGGTGTGCGAGTGTGTCTTGTGGTGGGTTGTTCCCCGCCTGTAGCTTCTGGAATAGGCACCGGACCCTCCGCGACCCTGAATTGGAATAGCGGTTACAGAAATTGGATGGATAACAACGCGAGCATGGTTAAAATAACTAACTTACGATGTGGTCCAGCAGAGTTTACCCTAAGAGTTCAAAAAGTGGGAAAATACGTAATTATGGATTTATATTAAGTACGAACCCCTTTCCTGTGAAAGTGTTATATTGTGAGCAATGTCGCCCCCTGCTGGTGTTTTACACATTTACCACTTCCCTATAGATGCAGTTGTTTTGAAAGGTAAGTTTCTGTTGAAAATGTACTTTAACTCATATTTCAATTAATATTTAACTTAGCCTTAGTGCTGAAACACTGCAGGATTCCATATATCAATAACTGTTCTACCCTAATCACCTTAAGTATTAATTGCCTTACTCCACAGCTCTGCAATATATTTGAACTCTTCTGCCCTCTGCTGGTCCTCAGACGTCACACCTGATTATATCCAGGTATTAAACCCCCAGATGGTGAGGATATTACATCATTTGGCTCTATCCAAAAGAGGAAAGGAATTTCCCAGGGGATGAATAGGGTGACAGTCAATACACATGGAGTCTATCCTGACGAATGAGATTCAGTGCTTAGGTCACAGAAGGACTCTTACATCCCACATCACGCTGGAAGCCATTAAATCAATAATGGCTTATGTTAAATCAACTGGAGCCTTTTACCTCAGTCTGTACGGTAACTGGATGCTGCGATGACGTCTTGGAAGAGGAGCGGCCACCAGTCTGTGGCAGGGCCCACGCAAAGGACACGGAAGCCAGGAGCTGAATCGGTTACTTTATTTGGCAGGTAAGGACAGCAATTACAGGCACTTCACAGGAGACAGAAGGTGGCAGCTGACAAAAAGGCACTTCAGCCAGTAAGTACAGGAGGAGACGGGGCACAGAGCCCTTTCAGTCCCAGAAACCATCAACAAATGACTCAATGGCATCCAAATCATCTTTGCACCCCAGCCTGAAAGGGGCATTATTCCTGTTGCCCACTAAAGGTGTGCACTACCCTTGCAATTTTACGGCCAGTATTTGGGATTAAAAATGTATATTTTTCTAGAACAGGAACATTAAATAACCTCCAAGATGGAGCACAACTACTGAATATTCAGTACTGTGAACTGCTTATTTTCACTGTTTCCCTTCACTTTGCAATGATCAAAGGTGATTCTTCAAGTGAACCCATGTGGGACAAACAGCTCAACCCAGTGAACCACTATATGGGGGGGGGGGTCGATGGTGTAACAGGCCCGGTTTGTTTGCGTTGCCTTGAAATGCCTCCCCGGTGACGACAGGTGTCAGCAGGCGAGTGACGTCAAAAGGCACATCCTAAAAAAAAATTACTGCAACAGCCAAATCCAAAATGAATAATGCGAGAAATCCACCCATTGCAGGAATTTAACCAACACCACATAATCAAAACTAAGCTTCTTTTACCAAAATTTAAAAGGATCAAAAGCACACATATGGTTTGATATAGATTAAAACATGCTAAATAATTCTGTAAAGGATGGATCCAGTCTAAACCCAGGAGTAACTGTATCCCCATTGTCCAGGAGCCTAGGACCTAGGGCACTCCCATGCCAGACAAGAGACAGCAAGAGCTACGTAGCTGCCAACATGGGCAGCACAGAAACCTCAACCTCACAGAGAACTTATAAAAAGCCACCACACGCTTCCCATACAAATCATTTACATGCATCATTGACACTGTGATTAGGCCCATTATAGCTTGACAAATTTAAATAAGTCTTCCATAAAAGAACCCTGCATATATTAAAGAGGTCCACGTGCAGCAGTACTTCAGGATTCTGAACGTGTAAACACAACAAGTCATTAATGATTCAACCAAGAGCGACCTGGTCGGCACCTTGAGGCTAGATAAGAGATATGAGGTCAAAGTGCTGCTACTCCACAACGTAAAACACACAAGCTGCCCAGACCTGCTGCCCCCAGGTCCCTCCTGAGGACGTGTCCCTGTATACAGACAGTCCTCACTTGGTGAGTATACCAGGATTAATGTAGCTGAGAGAGACAGAACCGGGGCAAACAGGCAATACGGGGAAGATACGAACACATCTAACCCTGCTCCCCTTTCACCTCTTTGTTTGTAGGATAATAGCAAACATTCAGCTTTGCACAGTCCTACTATGCAAACTATCAAGTATCTTATCTGGTAACTCATGCTTGTGCTGTACTTGGCACAAGGGTTCATAAAGGGCCCAGGCAATCTGAACACTGACACAGGAGCCGTTACAATGAGTGCGCAATTACAAAGGAAGAGCCACTGCTTTTCTACAGGAGATTCTTCATGGAGGTAAAAATTGCTAAAGTTACTTCCTGACAGCGACCTGAACTTTGGCCATTTAATAAAAGCCCAACCGGACATCTCCATGCCTCATCCTCTAACAGGCATGTCTTTGGATCCTGAAAGCACACCCATGCACATTTGTGCTGTTCTAACTTTTATGTTCCTGAATATGTACACGGCACCGAGAACGGCACTGCACCGAGAACCACTGACGCGACTGAGAGAACTGAGTGTGGGATTCCTGAGCCAGCAGTAAAAGCACAAAGTCCAGTGAGCATGATGCAGTGAACCGCAGGACAGGAGTCCCCTAAAAACGAGCAGCAAATTGGGGTCAAACTGGTCCCTCCTGACGAGTTAAGCACTTCAAAAAAACTCAATTTTGTGTCCCTCTTTGTACCAAGGTTAAGCCTTGATGAGCAATGGAAGACCTGCCCATAATACAGGATTGGATAGAGCCAGAGTGGAGACCACGCAAGAAAGCATGAAGAATGATGAGATTGGGACAAAGATCTACTGCAAAGGCACGCCTGAACGTGGACCCACTGCCCCATCAGCCTCCTGGAAGCAAACAGCAGATATTACTATCTAGCTAAGGTAATGGCTGCCATATGCATTGATCCATGAACATCATCATCTAGTTTTCATCACAGGCACAAAAAGCTCCTGGGCCCCTTTTGACTGTCCCTATAATTAAACATCATTTGGTCATTTGTTTAACTAATGTATAACTTGACCGTGCTTGACATTTTTGATTTTGAATTCTTTTACACAAAGATTAGACAAGTGTTCCTTAAAAAAACATAGTACAACTAGTTTAATAGAGCTACAAACGGGCTAAATTCCTTAAATTAATTTTGTTCGCTTAACTGATTCATTAAATGAATAAATTGAACGCTGATTTGTATAAACACCGCAAAACAAAATTAATATTAAATTTTCTCCCCATACAAACATATACAGATCATATCATTTAAAGGATGGGAAGTCCATTTCTCTTTCCCCATAAAAAACCCGACCAAGCCTCACCCCTGACAGGCAGAAGGAGCCTGGGGCGACACACTCGGCCCGACGCGCTTCCCGTCTAGAAGCTCTGCTCCTTCCCTGGTTTCTCAACACTCCGTGTCACAATTCCCGTTCTGAGAGGCCAGGCTTTGGCCGTAGTGGATGGCATCACCTATGGTGAAGAACACCATCTTAATTCCCTCAGCCTCGGGGTCCAAGTAACCCCCCCTGCGGAGCGAGTCCAGCACAGACATGCTGCAGCGGGCCAGCAGCAGCCGAACACCCAGCCCACCATAGTCTTTAGCAACCTCCTTCAAGGCACCGACCCCGGCCGTGTCCAGAAAGAGAACTGGGGCGCAGTCCAGGACGATGGTGTGAAAGAGAGTCCACTTTGGCAGGAAAGCATTAGACGGCCCGGCCTCTCTACGGGGAGGTGCCTCTTGTTTTCTCTCCCGCTTCTCCTGTTTCTTGAGCCGGGCCTTCTCCACCACTGGGTCCAGCCCCACGGCCCGGTACAGCGCCCGTTTGAAGAGGGCCTGGTTGGCATAGTAGATAGGAGCCTCGTAGCGGAAGACGGCCACACCCGGCTGGGTCTGTAGCCCCTTGTACGAGGCCAGGTCCTCGTAGAGCTCCGAGCGGCCGGCCCGGCCCAGACGTATCGCAGGCACCCGCTGGGTACGGCCCAGGACACAGAGGGCGGACACCAGTACCCCCACCACCAGACCCAGCTCCGTGTTCACCAGAGCAGAGGTGGCCATGGTGACCAGCCAGATGGTGGCATCCACGTGGTTCATCCGCCACATGCGGGGCACATCAGCAAACTTGCATAGCGCCCCCCGGAGGTTCACTACAATGATGACTGCCAAGACGCACCTAAAAATGTAATTAATAAATTAACAAACATCCCCAGGACCAGAGCAAGCAGTGGGAAAGCCACTAACAGGACAGGAAGGGAAGGATCACTGGCTCGTAAAAAGACAAAAGTTTCAGGATTCTCTATCCCAGGGGTTGGCAACTAAGTATGTACTACACTGAATAGTACATTTCCAATTAAATTTAGTCTGGTATAATATGCGGTTTTTAAAGTACCCTTACGCATGGTGAGAACACTGCAGTCATTTGCAGAGCCTATACAGCACCTCAAAAAAATCTGAAGAGGCTTCTGCCAACGTCACATATTGACTGCTGGTGACTTGTGATGTTCATCTTGGCAGCCTAACTTCAATGGATCACAATCGGTCAAATCGGTACCACTATCGTAAAAAAAATCAAATAATTTATGTCACAGGGCAGCTAAAAAGAGTTTTCAAAATGTCAGAATAGAAAAATAAATTAACATCAAGTATTTAGAGATGAAAAGACAATTCATGCATTTAGAGCTACTTTGTCAGGTTAATATGCCAGGAGAAACAAAAAAATATAATGCTGTCCCTATATACTGTATGCTGAAATTTTGTGGTTGTCTAAAACATAACATGCTTGCTTATAGTCGCAAATGTAAAATACGAAAATTAGCTGTTCAACTGATCAATCTTTGGATGGCTTCTTGATGTATGGACTGTACGGACATTTTGATTTTCAGGTAAGATGGAAAGCTTTCATTGTTCAGAAGGGCTTGGAGTTCAGCACAGTTGCTGCCAATTTTACGGCACCTTGGGAGATTATAAAATACGGATAGCCCGTCACCAATGCCGAATATGTTAAAAATGTTTTAGTCCGTAAAACACTGAAAATAAATTCTCTTTACACTTTGTTGTTGGTGTCATATAAATATGTTGCTAAACTGATTAGAATAAAGTTTTCAGTAAAGTTCTGCTGCTCCAATGGTTTTCAGTTTTTTTTTTACTTCAAAAAAGTGGTTGCCAACCCCTGCCCTAGTTAAATACAAAATAGCAACACTAACTGCGTCGACAGGGGCGGCCATCTTACTTCTGCAGTGAGTAGAAGAGTGGAGCGATCACCAGCAGCACCAGCAGCAGCACCACTGCGGTCACCAGTGCTGACAGCTGCGTGTGGCATCCCGTCGACTCCTTCACCAGGGTCTTGGTCAGTGCTGCACTGGTGGTGAAGCAGCGGAAGAAGGAAGACAGGATGTTGCAGAAGCCGATGGCATACATCTCCTGGTTGGCGTCCACTGCGTATCCATGCTTCTTGGCAAACATCTCTGACAGGGAGACGGTGATGGCAAAGCCCACGATGGCCACGGAGATGGCATCTAAGGCGACGTTGGGGATCAGTGACCAGGCGGGCAGCTGGGGCGGCATGAAGCCGGTGGGGATTTCGCCGGCCACATCTGAGCTGAAGCGCTCCTGGAAACGGCCGAAGTGAGAAGCCAGCGTGGCCGCGGTGACCACGAAGAGCTCGAAGGGGACGGGGGCCCGCAGCTTGGCCTTGAAGCGCTCGTTCAGCTCCTTGGCGGGAATCAGCACAAGCAGGCAGAGCAGGCTGGTGAGCAGGTCGCACACGTTGGTCTGCGAGATGTTCTGGATGAGAAGAATCCACGTCTTGATGAGGGAGCCGGGACCCTGGGCCCGGGGCAGCTTGAGCCCCAGCAGGTACTTCACCTGGGAGGTGAGGATGGTTAGGGAGGCCCCCGTGGCGAAGCCGCTGAGCAGAGAGTCAGAGAGGAAGACGGACACAAAGCCAACCTGGAGGAGCGCCATCAGCACCTGAGGAACAGAGGGAACATGCCTCAAACCATCATGCTGTCAGCCACGCCGAGTTCCACTGCTGCTCAGACGCACCTGGTAGACCCCCGCTGTGAAGGTGACGGTGGCCCCCACCACAATGGCATAGCAGCTTCGGTCACAGCTGGGCCTCATGGTCACGTTGTCGAAGACAGCTGTGGCGTTGGGATTGTCGTCGGTGAGGTAGCCGGCCAATGCAAGCTCCCTGTCCACCACCTGACCCACCAGGAGGCACAGGACCCCGAAGATGCCCACAGAGATGTGGCGAGATGTGCCAAGGAACATGTAGATGATGCCAGCAAAGAATGAGGTATAGAGGCCATAGATGGGGTCCTGGCCAGCCAGCAGGGAGTAGGCGATGGATTGGGGCACCAGCAGGATCCCAACAATCACGCCCGACATCACATCCCCAAGAAGCCATTCTTTTGGCTGGTAGCGTGGGAGCCACCTTAGGATAGGAAAGAAGCCCAGAAATATTTCCCTCGCCCAGGCCGAGCTGCAGGCACAATGCTTCCGGAGCCCCTGCTTCAGCAACACCATCCAAGTCGTCTTCTCCTTCTCCAGCACCTCCAAGACGAAAGGCAAATGTGGGCAGGCGGTCCGGTCCTCGTCCGACACGCCATCTGGGTCCTCGTCAGCCATTTCTTGATCACTCTCTCCCTTCAGCTGGGCGAGACAGGCAAAGTGATCCAAAGGGACACGTCAACCTGGCGTCTGTTCTTATAGGTCACCATGCCGTCACCACCAGTCATGAGAATCTCTCAACTGGGCGACGGAGTAATTTGCACCAGGATGCGATCAAACAGTCATTACTGAACACCACTCACGCTGCCGGGATGCACACAATTGTTTATAAAAACAAAAACATTTGTGCCTAAAACTATGCAGCTTTTTCTAATCAAAATTCTCACAGACTGCAAATTAAAGAAACTTGAATTTAACTGAAAACTGAATTAGCATGAACAAGCTCATGTTTCTTACCATAGGGCAGGATCCATGCTTAAATGCTCTTCAGCCCTCAAATGACTCTCTGTGATAAAAGACAAAGTGTCATTCCCTGACTCAAAGTGAAAACAGTCCGCTATCCTGCACACCAGCAATCAGTAGAGTATGGCATGTGCGTCAATAAGGATTCTGCACAGATCTGCAGTCACTATCATAAAGACGAGACCATATCTCCACAGAAACTGCATAAATCTACGCTCATACATCTGGCTCCTTCTCATGATCTCAAAGGTTAGAAATCCACATAAAAACTGGTTTATTACCTCCAAAAGGATCCCTGCAATTATCAAAAAACAGGAATGGAAAAAAAAAAATGTGTTGCACTGTCTGACGGACTCTTTCTTTTACAAGATACTGTAATCTTAATTCCCACCCACCCCCGGGCCAAAATTGCAAACCAGGGTTGTCAACTTTTGGTCAAATTTTCAATTTGAGACAGGTCTGCACACACATTTACATATATGTAATAGTTTTTTTTTCTCCCTTGTAAATAGTCTGTAGGGATTGTGAACTACCCCAACACTTTCGGGATAATCTTATTTTAGGTTCATAATGGAATAGATTTGCTGTAAAATTTCTTGTGTGACCATCTGCGAGCGTGAGTGTCACACCAGATGCGTGGGAGTTGGCAATCCAGGCAAACTCTTTCAGAACTTTTTTTTTACTATTAAAAAAGGATTAAACTTTAACTATGTGCTTTGAATGATCAGTTTGTTTTCTGGGAGTGTGACCTTCCTGCAGCATACAGTCCATTGAAGGCATAGGGTAGAATTTTGATTAGGTTAAAATTTATACAGTACTGTACCGTTACAGTAATTGTACAAACATTATTATTAACAGGTAAACCCTCACTAGAAATTTCCAGAAAAAAATGGTCAAACCAACACTAATCTCCTAAGAATCACACCTAGAGAAACTGGTCAAACTTAATGTCTTTATAACCCCCAGAATTTGTCAGACGTCCATATTTAAAGTTAGCAAAGACTTTTACAAAAACGTGCAGCGTCTTCAGTTTGTTTTCACGTTACTCAGATTATCAGATGATCCTTTTTTCCAGAATGTTATCTTGTGTTTGAATGCGTTTTATGTTATTTTGTACTTGCGTCTGAAATCGTTATATTTAATCTCCTCAAGCCACGTCTGCATTCCTTCCTTTAATTTATGTGCTTATTTTCCTGTCTCGTTACCCCGCACCTTCCCGCGCCCCAGCTCCGTGCGCAAGCCAACGTCCAATGAGCGGAGAGATGCGCTCCATCCTCGAGCCCCTTCACGTGCAGCCAACGTGAACGGCGCGGCGTTCCGGTAAGTGGGCAGCCACGCAGTCCGCGGGAAACACACCGGCGTCTATGCTGCACACAATGGGGCCACTGAGCAGCGCCCGGGCGGCTCTATTTACACCGCATGAGGCCTCACCTCAATGGACCCCTTTATGGACTCCAAGGGAAATCATTACAAGTAACTACTGAATAAGCACGGATTTGCAAGGGATGTAAAAGAGCCACGTGGGAGAAACGTGCTGAAGCTTTTAATCATTATAACTGTGCTTCGATACCAATAATAATAATAATAATATTATTATTATTATTATTATTATTATTATTATTAACAACATGGTTAAGGTAACACAAAATGCATCGTTTTCCCGGTTAGGTGAATGTCAGCGCCGGTTTCAAGTTCAGAGGAGTGACTAAGCGATTTCAGCGTGAGCGTCCAGTTCCCACCCCCACCCCCACCAACAACAACAACCAGTTTGTTCCTTTGCGTGCGCTGCGGCCAGGTGGGTCTACCTGTAAACTCCGTTTTTAACACCCAAAATCCCAACTACGTGTCACTACGGACAGCGCAGATAGTTTGACGAACTAAAATTTGAATTAGCGATAAAAATGTACAAACACAAATTTGCTTTGAAACGCGTCTGAAACTTATTCTCTCACTGTCGCATACAATAAAAATGGGAAAACTCGTTAAAGACCTTAGGAAGTGACTCACCTGCAGCCCCGGCGCCGCCGTTTAAGAGACAGCCCGCCCGCCGGACGCCCATTGGACCAGCAATTGGGCTGAAAAGCTGCGGACCGAAGGCGTGCACCCGCATCACATGACAGGAGCGCGGACAGCGCGGCGCTCCATCACTGCGAAAGGTGCGGAGGGGCCAGGAGAAGGGCCTCTGGGCTAGAGCTCCTGATCAGATAACACTGCCCAGTGTCGTGTGCCTGTAAGGGCGGAGCAACATAATCATGAGCTTTCACACAAATCACACTTCATGTTTATAACCAACATTTATGTTCTCAAAACTCTGCATTTATGAATAATACTTGTAAATGTAAAAGGATACCCAAAGGAACATGAAAGGGGAATGATATCCTTAAATAAATCTTTTTAATTATTTATATACTTATTTTTAATTTTTAATATAATAAAATGAGTCGACCGAACATGAATTGACCCTTTAGTGCTATGTAACTGCATTCATGACCAACATACCTAGGTCATAGATTTACTGGTTTTAATTGATAGATTTTTTGTTGGAATATTTCTAGGAAAGTTTAAGCCCAAAATTAATGAATAACGATGCGGCGTAAGCATAGCTCATTTATTGTCCCTGTGCTAACTCTATTGTCTGGCTGAATTGTTGCACTTTGAGTGCGTCACACAGTGAAGCCGTGCATGTGGGCAGAGGGCGTCATGCGTCAGAGTCACACAGTCACAAAGGTCCGCTTCTGCACCCCCTGCCATGAGAAAAGTGGGGTATTTACTCGATGGCTGCGTTTTTTCAGATATCTGAGACCATACAGGACAAAGACGCCAACATCCTGGAACGTGATGAGGGAGAGTTTGCGCAAAAGTTCACATGATCTGGGGACACACTCCCTGGAATTTCAAATTCCTCCTCTCCTACTCGCTATTTATGTATGATGGGGGCAGTTTTGCATTATTTTCTAAAATTCTTTGTATACTGCACATTCCATATGAGCCCCCATGTCTACCAATAAGAAACAAGCTGGTGTCTGGCTCTATGGGTTCGGATGCTGTGGCCATCATTATAGGGTTGTTGGTTCAAATCCCATGTTTGCTGGAGTGCCATCACCAGTGGACCCTTAAACAAGGCCCTTAACTCCTGTTGCCCCAGGGACTGTCTGACCCTTTTCAGTTGTATCTTGCTTTGATCGAAAATGTCTGCTACACAAATAAATGTAAATGAAAGCACATACAGTGGGCGTTTAACCGCATGGTAGATGGGCTATTGTGTGAGGGAATCACAGCAGAGTTCACTGTGTGGTTATCCCAACAGCAGATAGAGTCCACGATGTGTCAGCCTCCACAATAGACAGTCTGCCACGTCATTAAATCCACACATACAGACGCCACATGAAAGATAACTCATAGTTTAAACCCACAGCCAAGCAGGTCATCGATAAAGTCTCTTTTCCTAGAATGTTCTTTTAGACTCATTACGGTATATGCTGTTTAAATACTACTTGAGCGTCAAAGCACAAAGCTCCTTTGGGATGCCTGGGTGTGCTAAGGGGATCTAACACATGCTGGGAAAAGTCTCTCCAGATCTGAAATCCACTATGTAGGGCACACGCCTGCAAGTTCCTCCCTTTCCACTCAAGCATCTTCTGCAGGAGAGCAGAATCATGCTGCTAGTTCCCACACGCTACATGTTCTTTGGACCCCATGCTCTCCATCCTTTGTGCCTCCATGTTTCTGTGGCCTACAAGATGTGACGTGTATAATCCTGAAATGTAATTGGATGAGTCTTGCATGACTATTTAAATCCATCCCAATTATCCTTATTGTTTCTAAGCCACTGGCTGTCTAGGTGTGACGGATAAATGTGAGTGTTAACATCCTGAAGCAGGTCAGTGGCATTAAAACTCTCCAGTGTGGGGCAATATCACCTCAGAGTGATTTCGGAGGCCTCGACTCATCAGCTTACTCATCACGATGGTGGACAAGGACACGGTGGAGAAGTTTCTGGACAGCAACCCTGCTTTCGCGAAGAGCTACTACGACTCCAGGTTCCGGCCGCAGGTCATCGCTGACCTGCTAGGAGACAGAGCTCCAGTGCTGGACCGCGGCAGCTTCCGCGACTTGACCAGTGTGGAAGAGAGTGAGATCATATTTGACCTGGTGCGGGACCTGCAGGAGAACCTGCAGATGGAGAGGGCCATCTTCAACCTCATGCGACACCTCAGCCACCTGCTACACGCAGACCGCATGAGCCTGTTCATGTACCGGCAGCGCAACGGCACAGCCGAACTGGCCACGCGCCTCTTTGGCGTGCACAAGGACGCCACCCTGGATGAGTGCCTGGTGCTCCCAGACTGTGAGATCGTCTACCCGCTGGACACCGGCATCGTGGGCCATGTGGCTGCCACCAAGAAAACGGTCAACGTTCCAGATGTCACCCAGGTATTTGCTCCAGCGTAGAACAGAAGAAGGCCTTCCTTGCTGGAAGCAGATTCTTTAATTGTCTTATTTTCAGAGGTAGAAAGTTCAGATCCAGCAGGTACAAATCTAAACCAATGTTTTGTTCCAACCAACCGGTTGAGTACTCTGTGACTGTGACTCTTTATATGCAACTGGTTGGTTGAAACAAAACCTTGGTCTGGATTTGTACTTTCTGGACCTGAACTTTTCACCTCGGCTTATGGGATGAATCATCTGAAAGGGAAAAACAACGCTGCAAAATTTAAGTCACGCTACTCTGTTTCTCACCACTAGGTGACAGCATAGGTCTTTGGTGTCAGACCTAAATTCTTATGAAGCCAGAGCAGTATGAGACAGGTAAGGTAGGTTGTTGTGTGGGATGAAACAGACATGTTTAATCAATGCTCACATCCATCACGGTGCAAGGCCCCTTCTCCAGCCATACGGCTGTGTCTTGGCGGAGCAGCATCAAACGGCAGATAGTAAATGCAGCGACAGAAACGGCTCCGCTCCATCAAGTAACATTAGCTACACCATGCATATCTTACACCTGGATTGTTTGAGAAGGTCTTTAAAGGAGATAATGGTCCCGCCTCCACCCCGTCCTGCAGCCACTACGTATCTTTTTCTTTATGTCATGTGTTGTAAATGCAGGACGATCATTGGCTGGTTTGATCTATGTTTTATTCTGAGATACACAGTTATAGACATGCCAGGCCCTCGTCTTCCCAGTGGGTTAGAAAAGATGTGTGAAGGAGGACGTTGGACTCCATCCAAACTAATTCACGCAGCCTGACTTACCAACACGAGCGGGAGGCGGGCATGAAAAAGGCAGACTGTCAGCCACACTGGGCATTTTTTTTCTGTCCCCGGCCTCTGTCTTCCTTGACCCCTGGGCTGCCCTTCCCCTCCCTGGCTGTGATGGCTCCCTTAGCTGCTGAGCCACTGGATACTATGAGCAAGCATGTCCATTGTGCCTGTCCACAGCATTTTCCACCGTTACTGTGCACTGTGTCCATCTTGTCTGTCCACCATATCTGTCCCCACAGTACCCATCCACTTGGCTCTGCCTCCTCTCCGATGCGGATAATGGGTCTGATAGGTGCAGAGAGTGCAGAACAGCAAATACAGCATCCAGCTTTACCAGACGCTTCGAACCTGCCCCTTTATTAGCTTAGCTTCTTAGCATCTTCTAAGCTCTGCCTGCACACACATACATATACAGGTATAAGCTCTATAGTGAGAAAGAGTCAGTGGGATAATCACGTTAAGCGGCGTTGCCTGGACAACATGCTCTTCAGTAACCCCCCTCCCCCCATGAACCTGTGTCAGATGGAAATACACCCAGTTAATATTTCTGAGCATTCACTGAAGCTCTCCCTGCTGTGCCCCCCCCCACCATCCTGCTCCTCTCCCACCACCCCTGCCTTATTACTGATGAAGGCTGTAATTCCTGCTCTCCCATCCTTAAAATTCAAGATCATCTCCATCACATCTCCAGCCTGAGATGAGTCTGTCGAACACTGTAAGGTAGTGATTCTCAAGTTTTATTTATGATTCCTGTCACTGCTGCCCCAGACTAGTGTTTTCCAACCTGGTCCTCAGAGACTCCCCGACGGTCAACGCTTTTAGCCCCCTCCTAGCTAGTTAGCAAAAACGTGGACCGTCTGGGGGTCCCAGAGGACCAGGATGGGAAACACTGCCCCAGACAATAGGTTCAGGCTTCATTACTGCACTTTAGAAAACATCCATATCTTAACTGCAATCCCAGCATTCCTCAGTTTCTGCAGTAAGGTGACAGTCTTAACTGTGGACTGTTTTTGGAAGGATACGTTTCTGGATTATCCAACAAAAACTCTCACTGCCTGCTAGCCTCCATTTTCCTTATTGCAGTGAGATTAATCCAAGCAACATGTCTCTTGTGCCCATTGCATTCTGGGATGCAGGGCGTTATTTAACTGTCAAGGGATAATGGCCCAGTAATCCTGGTTGAATTAGAGTGATCCTGGATTATTTTACAAGGTCATGCCCCAAAATAGCATTCCTGAAGTCAGCAGAACTGTGCTGTACTTTCATATCACAAATTCTGATGCACCAGTAATCAGTGTGTAATGAAATCGATCTATAATGCAGTGCCAGTGAATAAAAAGCACATTCACACTGGCTCATATCTTAAAATCATAATTTAAATGCATTAAATAGCCACCTTAGGAATACCCTATAATATGTTGTGTTTATCAGTGATTGTTTAATCATTTTCTAGACCCCACCATTTCAGCTATTTGTCAGATAAACATAAATTAAACCCTTTCTTAACAGCTCAAGGGCCCTGAATGATCAAAAGTGGTGGAAACGTAAAATAAAAAAAAACATGGGGTACTGTGAAAACGTGTGTTTTATTTTATGTTAACTGAGTTACATCGCTTGTTCATTCATTTGTCTGAAATGAAAGCTAGGACACAGTTGACCGTGACCTGGGTCAGGATCAGTTTCACAGAGCCCCAGCACCCGGCTAAGCTGTAAAAACGTCAGCGTGGACGAGATAGGAACGCGTGCTGATCCATAAAGATCCAGCTTTTCAGGCAGTGAACTGGACAGGCAGCTTTTGCCCTGGAAGGGGACCAGATGCCGTTAACCATTAATTACCAAGATGAAAGAGTCACTTCACAATACACTGCATACACAAGTAGCAGAGGTGTTTCCCAGCACTCAAAGCACACATTTGTGTGTCACTAGACTAAATATTAAATAAACACTTTTCTTGTTTAAGAGATGCTGAAGCAGCATGTTCTGCTATCCAGTCAGCTAGGTACCATCTTCTGATTCGACTTGCTAGCTAACTTTAATGTTACATCAGTGTGGGGCCCAGAAACAACATATCTGCTCCTGCAGCTAGATAAATGGCTGGGAACTGTATAACTAAGTAACTACTGAGTACCTAAATACTGAATACTGTCATCTACAGGACAGCCATTTCAGTGACTTCGTGGATACCCTCACGGAGTACGAGACCAAGAACATCCTGGCCACGCCCATCCTGAACGGCAAAGACATGGTGGCCGTCATGATGGCAGTGAACAAGGTGGATGGCCCCCGCTTCACCAAGAAGGATGAGGAGGTATGTTTGGCAGCCAGATGTAAGGTATAATTGGGGGGGGGGGGTGGTTTGGACCCTGTACCTGTGATCAAGACATCACTGGTTTGAATCCCACCGTCAGGAGAATAACTACATCATTGTTGGGCCCTTGAGCTAGGTCCTGAACCCCCAGAAAGATGTTCCAGGGCTGCTGGATAAATGGCTAACCCTGCACTCAGACCACAAGCTTCACTCTTACCTCCATGTGTGTTAAAATGGAGGGCAAGTTAGGATGTGTGAAAACTAAAGAATTCCAACGTACTTAAAGTATCATTTAATTTTATGACATGCCAGGCATGATACGTAAAGTATCATTTAATTTTATGACATGCCAGGCATGATATGTAAAGTATCATTTAATTTTAATTTCAATCAGTGACACACACCTTCAATTACAGCCTCAGTGCGTTTCCCAGTGTGTCATGTGGTGAGAGGTAATGAATGTGCAGTGTTTACGCAGAATAAATACAAAAGCATCGTGGTTTCTTCAACCATAAATTATTCTGATACAGAAGCAGTCAGAAATGGAGAAGTTTCCGCTATCAGGCTTTCTCGCTAATTTATGGCCATGGTTGTTTCCTCCAGACCCTGATGAAATATTTAGACTTTGCCAACCTGGTGCTGAGGGTGTTTCATCTGAACTACCTGCACAACTGTGAAACCAGGAGGGGCCAGGTGAGTCCACATGGCTCTGGCGAAAGGCTAGAGGGCCCTGCAGATGCTGGCACGTCAGATTCGGTCGCCATTCGGCGGAGAGAGTGCCTGTTTACCTCCATTTGACCGTCACTTCAGCAATACCGCAAGAATATCACAGCGACATGCACAATGGCCACAATATTCAAGTATAATTTATCATCCTAAAGAAAGGCGGCATACAAGTGAGCATCTGAGGACTATGACTCACCTGAATTAAAGCACACAGGACTAGTGTGATGATTTATGAGTCTTTATGACTCTGTAGTTACTTATTAGGGTGGGAAAAACAGA
Organism: Gnathonemus echidnorhynchus; assembly: GCA_026776725.1. NCBI lineage: Eukaryota > Metazoa > Chordata > Actinopteri > Osteoglossiformes > Mormyridae > Gnathonemus > Gnathonemus echidnorhynchus. The sequence continues at coordinate 27,084,929 of JAODJU010000002.1, forward strand.
ACCTGAAATGCCAAGTCCGTATTTTTGTACTTTTTGAGCTTGTTAGTGCAGAGGCCTCAGGTTTTTTTACTAATATGACCATTTGTCTGTTTGAACAATAATGTCTTAAATGTTTCAGAAGCTTTCTGAGACTCTCGCCCTGCCTGCTGTCTCTGTGGTGATCCGGTGCAGGTTTTGCTGTGGTCGGCCAGCAAGGTCTTCGAGGAACTGACTGACATCGAGAGGCAGTTCCACAAGGCGCTCTACACGGTCAGGGCGTTCCTCAACTGCGACCGCTACTCCGTGGGCCTCCTGGACATGACTAAGGCCAAGGTTGGAGCGCAGCTTCTCAGCCTGGTCCTGAAAAGCATCCTGGGGCACTTACATCCACCCTGACATCCCTACACCCAAAACTGCGGGGAGGTTGCGTCATGGGGCCATCAGACACAGAATGACTGCTGTTAAGCGGTGATGATGTTACTCCTTTGTTTCTTGGAAGAAAATGAAAAAAGCTGATTCTGTCTCAGTTGTAGGTATTTTCATGGATATGGGTGGAGTGGTGGCTCTGAGGCCAGGGATCTGTGTCAGTAATCAGAAGGTTGCCAGTTGAAATCCTGTGAATAGCAGGAGTTATTCTACTCCGTTAGGCCCTTGAGCAAGGCCCTTAACAATTGCTTTGTCCTAAGTATGGTATTAAACTACATCCAGCCCTGAGGTGGATTGTTGTGTAGTGGGTGCGGTAACATGCTCTATCAGCATTCACTCCTTACCGCCTCCCCCCTAATTATCTAATTAGAGCAGCAGAGTCTGTGTCTGTATTGTGTGTGCTGAGCTCTTTTTTAATGCCCTTGGCAGGAATTCTTTGACCTGTGGCCCATCCTGATGGGGGAGGTGGCCCCTTACGACGGCCCTAAGACCCCGGATGGCAGGGTGAGTGGTCCCCTCCAAAACACTGCACCTGCCCCAGCCACGTCTGAGGCACATGTTCTAGGGCGAGGTGCTACGAGCCGGCAGAGAACCAGGGAAACACTCAGGGTGGAAAATCAGCATGTACTGTGTGTCCTTATCCTCGGTTACTATGCTCTTAACGACAATGAAGCGTCCCAGTTTACATTTACACGCAATCTGTTTCCCTTCAGGAAATCATCTTCTACAAGGTGATCGATTACATTCTACATGGAAAGGAAGACATCAAAGTCATCCCGTAAGAAAATGAGAGACTTTCTCAGTTTTCTCCATAGTTGGATTTGGCAGTGTCAATCCCAGTAATGCTACACCCCTATCCTATGTTACTCTAACATTGTGCTGATGCACTGATGTTTCCTCAGAAACCCACCAGCAGACCACTGGGCCCTGGTCAGCGGTCTGCCCACCTACGTGGCAGAGACTGGCCTGGTGAGGGTCTTTTTCTGCACAACCCTTAAGGGGCTGTCAGGCACCTAACACAGTGCGGCTGGTTGCCGGGTCGCTCACATTTATTGGCTGCTGAAATTAACAGCACGAAGGCCTTAACTTTGAACATTTGTCTCTGTCCTTTTCTGTCTCACAGATCTGCAACATAATGAATGCAGCGCAGGATGAATTCTTCGAGTTCCAAGTAAGAGCCAGAAGTGCCCGGGCCGTGTCTCCCACTCGTGATTAATACCCATGATCTGGACGCGAGCACTGACCGTCATCACTCTCTCATAGAGGAACGAGAAATGAATTTCACTGAGGCAAACAAATGTAAAGAATATAAATTAACAGGGAGCACCTTTCCAGAGTCGCTGGCAGAGCACTAATACGACTACAGAAAAACATCTGAGGTGGCTTATTTAAGGCTTGTTGGTGTAAAGTAATTATGCTAAAATGTGCAGAAATTATAGCATTCCCAGCAGTGTTATTACCAGAGCTGTAGAACCTGAAATAACTATAGAGTTAACTACACAGACAGATATAGATATACATAAATCCATATGTGTGTTCAGTGATGAGGTGTACACAAATAAAAGATGTTCCGGAAGACAGTAAGATTTATAGATGTCTGAGGACCATTCGAAACCTCATCCCTTCATCTCCCACAGAAAGAACCCCTGGATACTTCCGGCTGGACAATAAAGAATGTGCTCTCTATGCCCATCGTCAACAAGAAGGAGGAGATTGTGGGAGTGGCCACCTTCTACAACAGGAAGGATGGGAAACCTTTCGATGAAATGGACGAAACTCTCATGGAGGTAATATATGGCCAGTTTCCCAGTCAAGGATTAAGCCTAAGCCTAGACTAGCTTTGAGTTAAAATGATGAATCTCCATTGAAACGGCAATTTATTCTAAGACTAGTCTTAATCCTTTTTCGGGAAACCGGCCCATAGGGTCCATGATAATCGGCCGTTACAAATAAAAACCTGTTTCTACAAATACATGCAAATTCACTGTCTAAAATGGAGCCCCTCCCTGTCTTTAGTCACTCACCCAGTTCTTGGGGTGGTCAGTGCTGAACACAGACACCTACGACAAGATGAACAAGCTGGAGAACCGCAAGGACATCTTTCAGAACATGGTGCTTTATCATGTCAAATGCAGGAAGGATGAGATCCAGAACATCCTGGTAGGTGGTGCTCTTACACCAGAACTAATTAAGGGCCTTATGTTTGACCGCTTCACTACTTTCATATACGCCGTGTATAACGTAATAATTAAAGTGATCAAGAAGCATGAAGAAAGATGGATGGCAGCTTCTTCTTCTCTTCTAGAACACCAAAGAGGTGTACGATAAGGAGCCCTGTGACTGCGATGAGGATGAACTTGAGGATATCCTGGTATTTCGGCCCCTGCATCTCCTGCCTTCGTGTAGGCCAGCCCCCTCCTTTCAGCCTGCCTGTGGACTCAGTTCTTCTCCCGTCTTCCACAGTTAGAAGTACTTCCAGATTCGGAGGAGTCCGAGATCCTCGAGTTCCACTTCTGTGATTTTGAGCACAGCGAGCTGGACTTGGTCATGTGCGGCATCAAGATGTACTATGAACTTGGAGTGGTGGACAAGTTCCACATCCCACGGGAGGTGAGGCCACAAGAATGTCGTTTCACTTTTCCATCAGGTCTACTTCCCTTCTTCGAGACATATCGTAGGCAAACATCTCTGACCCGCACTAACTGTGTGTAGATCTGCTGGATGCTTTTTCCAGTGTTTCCAGCATGACATCATTACCTATATGCATACCCATACCTACCGTTGAGGACGCTGAGGTCAAGTCCTCAATATTTTTTCTGCGACTCCAATTACCACGATCCATTACAGGACACATCTTGAATGGGCTAACACTTCTGACATCTCAGCTCTTCATTTGTGGACTCGATCCTGGGCTGGCTTTGCAAATGTGGAGTTTTGGTGGATTAATGCCAGTTGTGTGTGTTTGTCTGCCCTGTGCTTCCTGTGATAAGCCCCAGACTCACTGTGCCCATACACTGGATAATTACCTTTGGAAAATGATTGGCTGCCAGCTAATTATCAGTTAATCCTAAAATTTAATTGTTGGGAATGTTTACAGCAGTATGTTTTTTCCACAAATGTAACAATTATGAAAGGATTAGTAAATACATAGCAAAAAGAGATCTTCCAGCTGTGGAGATTTGCTGCTTGTGGTATATTATGCACAACCCTGCACTATTTCGCCATGTACTTTGTACTAAAGAACCAATAGTGTCATAAGATTACAAATTAAAAGAAGTGAATGGAGCCATATTTATATTCCGGCACATTCGTAATAGTACTCCAGGATCTCATTGATGGAACTGTATTCAAGAGTCATGCATTTAATTGACAAGTAAAGATGGCCTGATGTTAGGAAGCGGTGTGGCTTTGGAGGTCCATAAATACCTAGAAGAACCTGTTTCATTGCAGGTACTGGTGAGATTCATGTACTCCCTCAGTAAGGGCTACAGGAAGATCACCTACCACAACTGGAGACATGGATTCAATGTGGGTCAGACCATGTTCACCTTGCTCATGGTAGGAACTGGTTTCCATCTTTCACACCCAGTTCTGCCCTGCAACAATAGGATCATGGAAGTAGGCTGTCGAAACGGAGATGGCCCAGGGGCTGGGATGGAAGGTCTCCTGAGCATTATACTCTGGATTAGTATTTATGGAGAAAGATGCAGAATTATAGTTAAGAACTTCAATTCTTCTCCTCAGCTCAGCTAATGGTTTCTCATTTCTCTCAGTAACGTTCTCTCTATAGAGCACAATCCATTTGTTATTTCAGCATAGTTTGTCACCATAGCGATAAACTGAATAGTAATAGGACACACTGAGCGTGAATGATCTTCGTTGGCATTTGCTGGTGGGTATGGACTGGAAATAATATCCCCCGATAGCCGTGTGAACCGCTTACATGCACGTTCAGACACGCTCGCTCTGCCCTTTCCTTGGGAAACTGTTGAAGTCAACACTATTCGGGCTTTTTTAAGTTTAACAAGCTCTTGTGGGAAGCGCTGTCCCTAGAGCGGGGGTCCCTAGGGAACCCAACTGTGCCTGTATGCAGCCCGCAGCCATGATCCCGTTCCATCCCATTAGACTGGCGACCTGAAGCGCTACTATACCGACCTGGAGGCCATGGCCATGGTAACTGCCGGCTTCTGCCACGACATCGACCACAGAGGGACCAACAATCTCTACCAGATGAAGTAAGTGCTGAATTTCATCCACTGAAATATCCCCAGAGAGACAGGAGGCAACAAGGCATGTTGAAGTGGTTCCCTGTAAGCGTTTGTCCATTTCTGCTACCTGCGATATGTTCCACCAATTCCCCCTTGTTCTGTTCTTCCTGTTCATGGCCTTTGTTGGTTTGTTTTTCCATCATTCACCTATCCCAGCCCTCTTGTACTGATCCATGTTCCCATTCAAAAGGAATCCTGGATAAATCTGTTTTCCCATCCCAGTTTCTACATCCCATGGGTCTGTTTGCCTCACATTCTCAGATATCTCAGTATCAATCAGTATTTATGTGTGCGATCACTGAGGTTAGGACATTAACCCAAACCCTATCCATTACAGGTCTAGTACATAACTCTTCATGCTTACAGTGTCCTCTCTACCCTATTATCCACAGATCAGGGAACCCATTGGCTAAACTCCACGGCTCCTCCATCTTAGAGAGGCACCACCTTGAATTTGGGAAGACGTTACTGAGAGATGATGTAAGACACTATATATAAATACATAGTGGCCACTTTATTAGGTATGCTTAGCTAGTACTGAGTAGGACCCACTTTTTCCTCCAGGAGTGTCTATGTGCATTTTGCTACCCTTGTCCGCTTCTTCCTTTTGTGGCTGCTATGACAAGCTTTCACCACGCACAGGACTTGAACATCTACCAGAACCTGAACCGGCGGCAGCACGAGCACGTCATCCATCTGATGGACATCGCCATCATCGCCACGGACCTGGCCCTGTATTTTAAGTGAGTGAGCGGCTGTTGGCGCAAACCCGTCAACTCAAAAGGATCCCAACACAACAACGACATATTTTAAAAATATAGGTGCTAGACAGTGGATTGGGACAGGGATTCACCACCAAGAGGTTACTGCTTCAAGCGCATGAGGGGGTCGTTCTTACTGAGGAAGAGGGGGCACTATAGCAATTATAGAGCTTTTCAACGAGACATAAGAAAGCTACTGCAATGAAATACTTCTGCTTTTATTATTCTATTTTATTATTCTTTTTATTTTGAACATTTGTCCAATCAAATCACAATTTCCATCGGGGGAACTGAAAACGTTAGGGAACATTAGAGTGATTCCATGGGCCCCTATGTGAGACAAAATCTGTAGCAGCACCCCAGATCTCCACATCATAGGAAACAAATCTAATTTTTTCCCCACAGGAAAAGAGCAATGTTCCAGAAGATAGTGGACCAGTCCAAGACCTTTGATGACTGGGATGCTTGGACCAAGTACATGATGCTAGAGACAACAAAGAAGGAGATAATAATGTAAGTGTCCCCCCTCCATGGCTTACTGCTGCACCTAATCATCTATCACATCATCCTCCTCTCCTGCTTCTTCTGTCACCTGCATCGCAGGGCGATGATGATGACAGCCTGTGACTTATCAGCCATCGCCAAACCATGGGAGATACAAAGCAAGGTGACAGCACCGTTGCCCTGGACAAGCTCGACAGTGTCCTGTTACTCATTACCCATATTGCTTTGTGTGTGTGTGTGTGTGTGTGTGTGTGTGTGTATAACCATGCTACCTACATCCCTTAGGTGGCACTCTCAGTGGCAGCGGAGTTCTGGGAGCAGGGTGACCTGGAGAGGACTGTGCTGGAGCAGCAGCCCATTGTAAGGCAAAGAGAAAAAAGGAAAGAAAGGAAAGACAGACAGACAGAAAGGAGGGGATATGAGAGAGAATGAGGCAGGGAGGCACATGAGAACTTCTGGGCAGCTGTGAAAATGTAGAAAGAACAGCCAGATCAAAGCCCCAATCCAGTCAGAGTATTGATCAGATCAAAGCCCTGCACCAGTTGGTATGCTGGCTGGATTGGAGCCCTGATCCATTTGGAATATCAATAATATCAGAGCCTTGCACCAGTGGGAATGTTGGCCGGATCGGAATTTTGGCTAGATCAGAGCCTTGATCGAGTCGGAATGCCGATAGGATCAGAGCCCTGCACCAATCGGAATGTTGGCTGGATCGGAGCCCTGATCCATTCAGAATTTCGACTGGATCAGAGCCTTGATCCAGTCTGAATGTCGGTAGGATCAGAGCCCTGCACCAATCGGAATGTTGGCTGGATCGGAGCCTTAATCCAGTCGGAATGTTGGCTATATTGGGGCCCTTATCCAGTCGGAATCTGGGCTATTTTGGGGCCCTGATCCAGTCATAATGTCAGCCGGAGAGTCCTGATTCAGTCAGAATGTTGGCTGGATCGGAGCCCTGATCTAATTGCAATGTCAGTCCAATTGGAGCATCTTCAGCAGCTATACCTCATTCTTGCTGCGGTAGCAGTCAGCGGGTTCATTTGGCACTGACCGCACTGTGCCCGCCATGGCATCTCATACAGCCATCTTCCATTTCTCCCTCAGCCGATGATGGACAGGAACAAGGCCGACGACCTGCCCAAGCTCCAGTGTGGCTTCATTGACTTCGTCTGCTCATTTGTGTACAAGGTGAGCCTGCTGGGCTGTCCTGTGCCTGTGATAAATTCTCCTGCATCTTCAGGCAAACTCGTGCTCAGCGTAGAGTCCTGAGTCAGATGTTGACTCATAGTCACGACCCACTGCAGAACTCCCCAGGCTGCGATTACAGCCAACGAGTCTGACTTCACCTGGGAATCAGAAACAAAATAAATGCAAATTAATCAAGGATTAAGTTAAACGAAAGGTGAACATTTTCGCCAAACGTCCAAAGTCGACATTACTCCTTTGCGCCCTGGTGATCCCCATCTCCTCCATCTCCTCGGGAAGGAGTTCTCCCGTTTCCATGTGGAGATCACGCCCATGCTGGAGCGGCTACTGAACAACCGGAAAGAGTGGAACGCCCTGAAGGAGGAGCACGAAGCCAAACTGGCCAAGCTAGAGGAGGAGAAGAAGCAGAAGGAGGAGGCCGCAGTAACCACAGCTTCAGCCAAACAAGGTGAGGAGGTGGAGACAGGAAACAGGAAGTGACTCATACTGTAGCATGGATGGGCCACAGCAGGAACACTCTAGCATGGTTTGGCCGGACTAAAGCCTTTTTATGAGTCGTATCTGCTATACGTTATCTATATGGGCATATTGAATCAGCTAAGCTCAGGAACTGGATCTTCTCAGTTTCCTGTGTAAGACACAATGACAGATTTTCTGTGCTGACCCAAATGGTCTAATATCTCCTTCATTGCAGCAGCAAGTGCACCTCAGGGCCAGCAGTCCAAGACCTGTATCATCAGCTGAGGCCCCCAGAGGATCTGGGTGGGCCCTCTACCCCCCCCGAAACCATACACCAACTGGATTGGTGGGAGGCCTACACTGAATCACTGGATTATTGGGGGACATGGAGAGCCATGCATTCAGTATGTAGCAGCTTTTGGTTAGTACTGAGGGTGTCACCTCATGGCATTTAGTACGGTGTCTTCTGGCACTGAAGTGAAGGCTCATCTTTTATAGGTGGAGCTCTCAAAGAAATTAGCACAGCTTATTTTCATTATTTAGGGATTTAGTGTTATGATCACTGCACTTCCAGATCCATCCACTTTCTGTTGGGAGCCTATCCTGGAAGCTACAGGCAGCAAGGCAGGGAATAACCCAGGACAGGGCGCCAGCCCATCGCAGGGCCCACTCGCACACCATTCACACCTATGAACACTTTGGCGACTTCATTGCATCTAAGCATGTTTTTGGACCGTGGGGGGAAACTGGAGTAGCTGGAGGAAACTCAGAAAAGAGAACAAAGAAACAAAGAAAAGAGGCAAACTCCACAGATGTGGAGACTGAAACCCAGGTCTGAGGTGTGATGTAGCATCGTAAATCACTGCACCACTGTGCCCAGTGCCAGTGCCAGTGCCAGTGCAAAGAAACCAAAGTACAAATGCTATTCCACACAGCATCTGGCTGATAATGGGTCAGATTCTGGATAAAATGGCCCAAATTCGCTTCTGTCTGCATACATGTGGAAGTGCACGTTAGTCAGCAGCCACGGCTGCTAGGAGACACGCTCCACAGTGCGATGCAGCACAGGGGCAGCAAAAATCGTGGCTGACAGTGCCATTTTCACGCCGCTCGTCTGCATGCCCTGATTTTGGAAAGAAATCAGTTCTGCGGCCCCAGTAGTTTTGGACAGATGAGGCCACGCCCCTTTAAACCTAGCCAATCAGACGCACCCAGTCAGGTTGGGGGAGGGAGGAGGACATGGGGGGTCAGGGCAGGCAGACGGCACCTGGGGGCGCTGTGCTGCGCGGCTGCAATCCGAGCCATTTGCTTTAGGGGTGTTTGACAGCGGCGGCTGCATCTGAGACCACCAGTGCGGAAAATTGCCGCCAGTTCCTGCGGGGAACGCCGTTAACCAGAGTGAATGAAATCTTAATCACCACATCTGCTACCCGGCTCGGCAGATTCACAGATCGGGACTCCAGATGACAGACTCCGCAGTCAGCTGACACCTCCGTCTGCAGACAGCAGGACGAATCTGTACCATGCAGTGTCACATGTTCAGAACGCCGCTATCCAATTGAAATGCAGCGTTTATGCCATCAGCAGCCCAACACTCTCAGGCGGGCTGGGATAGAGCAGGAGTCGTGTTTGGTGTGGAAATAAAAACAGATCATGAGTGACTGAGTGTTTATGGCGTTTTAATGGGTTTCGGGCTCAGCTGGGAGAGGCAAGAGGAGCGTTCGCCCATGGATTTGACTGGATTCGGAGCTCAGTAATGTGGCGATAAAGTCTCACCAAATACACACTCAGAGACCAGTGACAGACTACAGGCCGCTGTGCTGCACTGCAGCTTAGAATCAATCATTCTGGCTTGTAGAAGAGCAACACACTGGACTAACACAGACACACTGCATCCACAAAGGCAGGTGAAAAACGGCAAAGCAGACTGAGACTCACCACAAGAAGCTGTGCTGTTGTTCATTAGGATGTTTATTCTCTGAAGGCAAATCAATGAATATATGTACTTTTTACAGTAAATGAGGAACATCTCTATACTTTAATAATGTAAACAATTTCTCAAGAGAAACATATTCAGTTTAAAAGGAAGCCATAGTCTTTTTAAAACTATTTACATGAATTAAAATATAATTTATAACATCAGATAATTTCAGCTATTTTGGTAAAATTATCTATGAAACTAGATTTTAACAATTCAAAAATACAGAAAAGCTTTGTCTCCACATTCTCAAGACATGAAATCACACAACAGAGGAGGATCCAAACTAAACAGCATATAAATAAAAAGCAAAATAAACCAAAGTATGTAAAAAATATAAAATCTTACTAGCCAAATACTTTATAACAAAACAAAGTTTCTTAAAAAAAAGGGAAAAAAATCGGGCAATGATTGGTGGATATTAGATATGATCAGTGGAAAACACAATCGGACGCCTGCCAATCCGTGGCAAGTTCTATAGGACGTGAGAGCGCACAGGACGGCATGATTAAGTGCTGACGTCGAGTCAACGAAAGAGCGACTCCGCTGGGCAGTCGTGAGGCCGGTCGCATACCAGAATGCTTAACGTTTGAAAAAGCGGCTCTGATTTAGAGGGAGGAGTCTACAGTGTCAGCACTGTGGAGACGGCTGGTAAAACTGTACCAGGCCCATCACTGGAGGCCTGATTTGGATCACTGGGCCTGGCTGGAAACTGAAAGCCAAACAGTCTGACACGTGTAAACCGCTCCGGTGGGGCAGCCCAGATCCGTGTTTTTTTTTTTGGTAAACAACCGTTTTGAAATTAAAAGCATGGACACCTTTTTTAATCATTACTTAAAGCAGCGTTTCGCAATCCAGTCCTCGGGGTCCCGCAGGCAGTCCATGTTTTTGCTCCCTCCCAGCTGCCTATCTGGCAAGACGTTGGGAGGGAGCAAAAACGTGGACCGTCTGTGGGTCCCCGAGGACCGGACTGAGAAACACTGATCTAAAGAGTCTGGCTCCCTTTGGAAGTGTTCAGGTTTGAATTCCTCCACCCAACACTTTAGTTAGTCATTAAAATTTGCTGAAAAGTGCTCAGGAACACTGGAGGAAATGGTCAAAGGTTTCTATATGAAATTATATATTCATCTATACATCTATCTACACACACACAAATATATCTATATATGTATATACTGTTTATAATATGGCTGTATTGAAAATTACTTCAGTAATTAATAAAACACATAGCATTTTAAAGGACATTTAACTGTATTATTAAAAGCTACCGACAGCTTTATTTCCCCCCTGTAGCTTTAAGGCTCTCCTTGTGAGATTCTTAACTGTTTATCTGTATCCAGCCACCAGCTCAACAGTAACCCCTGGCAACAAACCAGTCCAACAACCTGAAATAGGCTCAAATCTGGCCACCCGCTTCCCCTCATCCTGATCTGCAGGAGGAGCTGCTGAGAGTTTAGCAAAAGGCCGTTCTGGACCACGGCGTCCATTCGAACGCCGGCAAACGAACAGGAGTCAACGCCATTCTAACCCAGCTTAAGTGGAAGCCTTAAAAAACGCAGCAGACACACAGGCCTTGACTTTGTGGGACGCCCAGTTGCATTGTGGGAATGGACGAAACACCGCACTGATTCACGTGTGATATTTACCCGCATTAGTCTGTTACCAATACAATCGAGAACCATCCTGTTAAAGAATGTCTGAACAAGCTTCTTGCCTCCCACGGGCTGGCAAGGCTGACTCGTAATTTTTTAT
>JAODJU010000002.1:27121968-27134814 GCA_026776725.1 Gnathonemus echidnorhynchus
GAAAAACCCCCCCCCCCCCCCCCCCCCCCATCACGTGCCACTGACAGGGAGCCACAAGGGAAACCGCATCCCGCCAGTGTCCCCCTAACCTCTACCTCCTATCTGTGAACACCGACCAGCTAAAATAACCTCCGTTGATTGGCTAATTTAAGCCCTCGGTAAGGCGACCTCTGTGTGCGGCTACGACCGGGAACACTATTAATTATAGTGTAGGTCAAGCTGTGTTTAAAAACCCTTCTGAAGGGTAACCCCCTGAATGTTCCATGAAAGGTTCAAATTACCACGACTACCGTCATTATTGCTGCCCTCGGAGACGGACCCTTGGCAAATAAACTCAATGACCTCTTAAAAAAAGTCTGGACTTTGGAATCCAAAGCCCCATGGTCAAACTTCAGGGGCGGGTACGTTAGGTCCAGTACCAGTGGTTTAAGGGGCAAGACCCACAACCCAAGCCCAGAACACACCAGAACCACCTGAGAGGTGCAGCTGAGCGGAACCCTGAAACGGTGAAGTATGGGAGAAAAGCCACTGATGTCATAGGAATGGTTAAGGGGTTTGGCTGCCCCTTGGGATATAGGCTGGAGCAGGTGCATGGAGGTTGTCCAGAAGGTGAGTTCTGTGCTTCTCACGTCCAATTGTTGCTATGCATTTCGACAAAAAAAAAAAAAAAAACTATCCTCGCTTGAGGTACTATGACACCAAAGGCCCGATCCAACTCCAAGGCCAGCAGCCAGCCCCGTTCCCGCACCAGTCCAATTGGCTAGCTGTCCTTGAATGCCGAGCAGGTGGGAATGCCTCAGAGTCACGCCATCGTCAATCAGAAGCCCTACGCCGCTCACCCCCGCAGCCACCCCACCCCCCCAGAGTCCCTTAATCTTGGGTTGGAGGCGACCGAGATGTCAATGTTCATAAATAATGGCAAGATTTATGCACTAAACATTTCTGGGAGAGCAGCTGTGTGGGATGATAAGGCGAGTGGGGGGGAGGGCAATTTGCCCCCCCCCCAAGGTGTAAGCGAGCCTTGGCTCACGGTCAGCCAGCATTTCTGTCCTGTTGAGTGGAGAAGTGGGCCGAAAGGCGACGAATGGGCTTCTCAGTCTACAGATCACATGACTGAACCAGCACGCCAGCAAGGTGACCCGAAACACACTCCAGATTTCAGGCCCATGAGTGCAGGACTCAAAGGTCAAAGGTCAAGGATCAAAGAGTGGAAAAACAATACAGGACTAAAACTCTTCCCATAGCATGTCCCTATGAAGATATTTTATGTCTGCGCCCCAAAGCTGCCTCAAAACGGCACAGGGGTCCAAACATCCTGCAGCTACCTGCTAACGGTGAGAATATCAACAGCTTAACAGGCTGGATAAAAGACCTCCCCCCCCCAGGAGAACAGAGCTGATGACGACACAGGGACGCAGGACATCCTGGGTGCAGGACAGGCACAGAGAAGAGCTGACATATCTGAATGGGATGTGGTGGCACTGCACCCCAAACCAGGAGCGGCGAGACGCGAAGTAGGCAGGGAGGAGCAGCACAAATCCAAGCAAGCCAAAAATACACAAAAATCACATCGGCAGGCAGCCTCTTCAAGCGGCCCGACCGGCGACGGGAAGAGGATTACAGCTGCGCGCATGTTTACACAGCGGAATAACAGGAGGGGGCGCCGCGCCACGGCCCGCCGCGTCATGTGACCCAGCACCTTAACGTGCCGCTACCATATTTGGCCAGGGGAGAGTGGAAGCACGGCGTAAAGGCTAACAGGCCGCCGTGGTCGAGCTCGACTTCCTGTGTCAGCGTGCGAGGACGCCCTCTGACGATGGGGGGCGAGTGGCTGCAGGCAGGGGCTTTGAAGGCTGCCGCCATCCAATCAAAGGTCCTCTTCCTCATAGCAGATCAGAAATGGGTCGTCTCCTGCATAGCTTGCGGACGCCCAAGCGATATAAAAACAGCAGATCCACCAAAAATAAAAACACATGGGATGGGATGGAGACGTGCACACCGTCACACAGCTGGAGGGATTTCCTCACTGAAGTGCGAAAAGAAACCTTTACGGGTTAGAGGGCGTGTGAAACAAAAGCCCCCCCCCCCCACCCCGGTCACAAGAGCGCCGAGACAGAGACTGCGGATCTTCTCAGATAGCGTGACCATTCTGGTAGCAGTTCCTCTTGTTGCAGTGGTTTTGCGAGCAGAAGCTGCCGACTCTGACCGCCATCAAAGGTGGCAAGCATGTGACATGGAGGAGCAGGGTGCTGAACACCAGGGAAGAAGCTGAAAATTACTGACGGCCAGTCAGGGTGGCTCCAACCGACTCACCTCCACCCTGATGAGCGAACCCTTCAGACATCATGCAGACATGCTAATGTGCAGAGGAAAGCGCATCTACCAGAGCTTCAGGAACCCCCAATGCTCTGAAGACGTTTGTTCCAAAGCACAGGAAACGCTGATGGAGGTCATGGCTTGGTCCACCGTTCCTGGGGTCAGCCCCCAGCCTCCGCTGGCTGAACCCACAGGCTTGTTTATTAATAGCTGCCAGCAGAAGAGGCTGTGAGATCATCTGGGACTCAGGAACATGTGTTGCATGACCAGGCCCAATGAGCCCCCCAGAAGTTCCCTCCCACGATAATTCCCCCTCCATAAGAAATACCCCGTACCCTAACCCTGAGCCCCGCACTCCGATGATGTCAGTCCCAGCTAACCTAGAGGCGAGCCAGTCATTCCATTCCATTCTTACCGCTCAGCCCTTTATTTCATCATCAGGAAGCCCAAACCCATACGTCTGAAGTCCTTCCCACAGTCGGAGGAACTGCTGCCCCGCGGGACTCCACAGATGTAAGGACTTCTGCTTTCCGAAGGGCCGGGATGTCACTGTGCACAACTGAAGAGGGTCGGGAAGATGGTCGAACCCCCCCGGCCGGCCCCCAGTCTGTCCCACTCCGGCAATCCCTCAACAAAAAACTGTTTCCTGAAAACCTCAAAGCTCAGATTTCTTTCTTAAATGGCCCCCACCCAAGTCACGGTCTGCCCCCGACAAAACAGCTGAGACAAACATCTCCAGACAGATCGATAAGTCATCGAGAGCCAGGGCGGCCATCTTGCAGGAGCCTGCGTGGGGTCAGACAGACCCCTTCGGCAGGGACGCGGTCCTGATATCCCCCATGGGGTTTCTGTGCGCAGGTGCGCATACGACTGCTCATACGACTGCGTGTCTGGGTATGCATGTACGGCACTTTAAGGATATTCCCAGTTTGTTTGTCAATAAACTAAACTTGCTACCAAAGGAGCTAAAGGATACCCTTGTCTTAGCGGTGTTCCTGATCCACCCTCTATGCACAGTCGCTATTGGCAACCAAAGCAGTCGTCAGGATGGAGCACCTTCCGGATTTATTCAATCCGAGAGGGACGCTCTGCGCAAGCAAAGGTGCGCGGCAGGCTGGATACCACCCCCCACCCCCACAACCCATGTCAACAGAGAGCACTGGGGACGGCTAATTACGAGAAAACAACCCACCACCCACATGTGGGGCCGAGTCCGCTCACGCCTATCCTGAGAGTGACTGAAAAGCAGTGGGAAGTGGCTGAACTCAAAGAGAGTTCAAAACGCTCCTCATGTGACCGGGAGGAGCGCCAGGGAGAGAGAGGGAGCGAAGGCGAGCGAGAGGGAGAGGCACCGAGCGCAGGACGGTTAGCTCCGGATAAAACTAATAAAGGAGACGGAGGCTGTGGCATCCTATTTAAGGAAGGTCCTCAATTGTGCGGAGATGTGCTTCTTTATATGGCTGTTTTAAGCTCCTCGGCTCTCTGGCAGGGTATCATTGCCAAACAAAAACACGCGTGCAGTAAGCGATCCCTCCTCCCCGGTCCCACAACATCAGGCGAGCTTTACACACATGATGTTTATCGGTTAGAGTCCATAGGTCTCCAGACGGTGTCGCGTCACCATAAACCTCATCCTAGCCCAGCTCTGATCCGGCTCCGATCAGGACAGGTTTATGGTATGCTCCTCTGTTCCACTGAGGGACACACCCCCCACCCCCCCGCCAATGGGTGTTTGATGTCCCACTGAGAGGTGGACAAAGGGCATGGCGACAGGGGTCCAGTCCAAAGCCAACACTGGACCGAAGCTTCCTGGGAACTCCTCTTTGTGGCACACACGCTTCTGGGAACTAATTCTGCCTCTTCTCAAAGAGGTATCAGCAGTGACAGGAGGGTGATCATGAGACCAGCTGGACACGTTCCACCTGCGGCAGGACCACAGGGTTGCTTCTCTCCTGCACTCCACATCTCCTCCGAGGGCACGATGGAAATTTACAGGTCGCTCTTGGTCTGGTTGGGTGCCCACAGTGTTAAGTCTCCCACCAGTAGGTGGAGCTAGAGCAGGAGGGCCCATCCCTTCACCTCTCCTTCATCCTTCTATGGTACGATGTATGTACGAGGAGATAGGGGCTTCTCCCTGCAGCCAGTTTGCACCCATCCTCTGGGACGTCTTCTTCATTCAATCCACCCATACGGAAGCGATGCTCCTCAAGCACATCACCCAGCTTCTACCCGCCGCCTCCCCCGGCTCTCCCTACCCAGGAGTCCCCTAAAGATGGGAATAACCAAGTGGGGGCTGCCAACGCTGAGCCAGAGTGATGCCAGGCGTGACCATGACATGGCCAGCGCCCATTCCCCAAATGCCTAAAGAGATCTGTGCCATGGTGACAGAATGGCCCAACACGTCAACAGAACAAACACAAGAAAAGCTTTTAATTAACCCCACACCTGACATCCTACTTCATAAACATATTTTCTTCAGTCAAAAGACAACTGTGCATTTGATTCCATTGCCCATTTTTGTCTTATGTCCATGTTTCAATATGTTTTGCCTAAATGTCTTACCTGCTAATATTCTATTTATTACTCTTACTGCTTGCACTATGACATTTCTTCTATGTGTGACCCATGCATCATTTAACTGGATGACAAAGACAATCTGATTTTGTCTTCAAACACGATGCCATCAAGAACTTCAATCTGCCTGGTGCAAACGACGGGAGCCGACGGAGTATCATTTATGATTTAGCCTCATTGTTTTTATAGCAGGTATGAGAGGAATCCGGCTAAAAATAAACAGCCGCGGGCTCATCTTCACTCCGCCAGCGTCAGAAACGTGCAGCTGGCCAATAAAGACACGGCAGGGCACTCTCTGACTCTGGGGCGAGGGGTACGGCAGGTACCCGTGGGGCACATTTGCCGAGTCCAAACACAGAGAGGCGTGGTGTTACGAAAAAGCACTCAGAGGGTCTCCAGTGGAGTTTCCTCACCCCCAGAACGCGGCCACGGTACCTTTCACCCATGACAGAAGGTGCACCTGGGTGGAGCTGCGATCTGAGACCGTCGTGATCCCACCACCTCACCTCTGGACTTAATCATGCTGCCGGGTCTCACCACGAAGGTCTAATTTGCCTGAACAAATTATTTAAAATAATTTGCCCTGTGCCGCACTGGGTGACCCATGAAGAGATGACTCCCCTCAAGACCAACCATGCTGTTGATTAGCCAAGTCCCCGAACGTCACGAGCATCATGAATTCAGGTCGTTACGTCAATATATGAAAGGTGGAACACTACAACAGATAAAATCGCATATAAGCACAGACCCGTCAGACTGGGGAACGCTAAGGTCATCATTCTGAGATTTCAGAGACGCATCTTCATCCAATTCCGTCACCGTCTCATAGCAACACGGTGTATTTTTGGACCAGTAAATTGAAAAGGATAAATTAAAGAAACTGTTTTTACGTTTCCCTGCAGAACTTTAAAGAAACATTCACTTTTCGAACCATCATACCTTGCCCTGAAACCCCCGAGAGATATCCACCTGAATATGAATTTTAAAATAAAGATTAAATGTGGGACATGCTGTAAGACTACTCAACGTTTAACCAGGTTTAATAAGATTCTGGTATGCCAGAGCTGACCTCAGGAGTCGAATCGATCCCTTATATCAAGGTCACGATGCAGCCATACTCACTCGCGGAGGCACTGAGTGGATCACTACTCACGCCGTGATATTAATCCGGTGAATGACGGAGATAAAGTATCACCGCTATCATTCACTGCTTCACAGCAGCTCATTTCACCGCTTAAGCTTACAAAAGTAAGCTCAGTGAGTAACTGAGTTAGTGAGTAACTACTGTCACCACAATCGGCCAATCCTGCGGCCAGACACTAGCTAAAGAAATTACTGTCAATTACTATCACGATTAAGGCATTTCCAACCTTTCCCCACAGCTTTAGGAACAAGTCCATCCCTCCTGGAGGAGACAGTCAGCAAGGCCACAGAGAAGCTTCACAGCCACGCGTTTTATTACGGCGATGAACTCGGACAGCCATCGAAGACACGGGGATGGGACTCGGAATAAGGCAGAGGACGCTGGGGAAGGCCGAGCCAGCACCATTTACATTATGTCTGATTCATATATAAAGTACGGATCAATTTCGATGCTGTTGTGCATTTCGATTAATCTGCTCGACACAAAACGGCACATCCCGTTCCCGGTGTCACACCGATGTCACGACCGCAATAAACCCAAAAACAAAAGTACCAGCATAGCCAAAAAAAACCAGAGCTGCTCACATCTGGACAGAATGAGAAGCATTGGCTTGAAGGAGCGAGAGAGAGAGAGACAGAGAGAGAGAGAGAGGGCAAGCAGAAGGGAAGAGAGAAAAAGAGCCAAGTTGTAGTAAATGAGAAAAGGTGTCACTGATCAGCAGCAGGGGGAAACGTCAGTGTGCCCTGCAGCAGATAGCTGCTTAGCTGCATAGCAGCGATTCACATTTGATTAGCATCTAATTCACAAGGACTGGGCCCATGAAGCCCAGTACCAACATCCCTGGGCCGCTCATTTCTGACACCAAAGCGAGCATCGCTTGGATGAGCGCGCCGATCTTCCCGTCTAATTTTAGCAGCTGACGGCAAGCCTCCAGTTCGCTGACGACGTGCCGCATCTGCAGGTGATTTTCCTGGAAGCGGCGGCGAGGCTTCAGGTTGCCGTCACGCGAGGAGTGAAGTGGTGACGCGCTTGCTGTGACGTCGGCTTACCTCTGCAGCCCGAGCAGATGAAACAAGGTCACCCTAAGTCCCCTGACACACTTTGGCATCGTCTGATCACTGCACGCTTATGTTCGATTATGCAACAGCACTCGGCCCTGACGAGCAGCCAGATGGTTCCGCATCCCTGGCCCCCTAATCGACTGGCACTGGATCCTCAGCCACTTTTTACAACCATCGATTTCATCAGCTTCTTCTCTGAGATGTAAAAAGAAGCGCATGCACTCAGAACATCAGCACCGGGGTCGTTTTTTCCCCTCCAGCTTCTGGGTTCCCCATTTGGACTGGAGTTGGGCTAAAAGCGTCCCTGATTTACCGCCTGGCACTCAAAGCAGGTCGTTCACACGGAAAGGCCAAAGAGCAAGAAGTGTGGCCGGCTCGCTAAACACCCACGGCGGCACGTGAAGGGGAAGGGTACGCGGTCCACCCTCCGCCCAGTGCTTCAAAAACACACATGACCTTTTCACCATTTCATGTTGTCAGTGTGGCGATCTGTCAGCTATGCTGCCCTTTTTGGAGCTGTTCTGCTTTTTGTAGGAAGGGTACAAGCCTCGTCGCCTAAAGATGATGAACTGCCCCCCCCCCCCCCGACATAAATCACTGAAACCATTCTCAACCTGAACTCTTAAAAATATGCCAATTTTGTCCTACTGTACTCTTGTATTATAATATGGACTGGTGTTTATGGAAAGGAGTGATCGCAGAAAGCAGGTGTGTTGTCGTGCAGATTCAGAGGGATCGGAGATCCAGACATGGTTCCTCGGGCTGTACCACGGACAAACGAAGGGCTAGTGTCATACAGCTGCGAGTCTGTCGATGAATTATGTAACAAAGCTACGCAATAAGCGTTCATTTCGGCAACATGTAATTGGAGGTTATTACAGACAACACCAACTTGCAGCCTAAATAAGCCTTACACGGTACAAAACACCTACTGGGCCGGACGTGACTTGACACACAGTGTTGGGGGTTGGGAGGGGGAGGGCTGTCCATGACACTACCCCCCCTCCAAGCATCACACGCAGATGCCGGACAAGGCTCCATTAAACAGGCTTATCTCACATTTCAAAATAACTGAACCAGTACAGAAGATACGAATCCTGCCATTAATGTCACCCCAGGACAGGAGGAAACCACTGAGGTGTACCCTCAGATTGGGGGGGGACACCTCAGTCATCCCTGCAGGGGTTTTAAAACAGGAGAAGCTTTACTGCACGTCATGCAATCAGAGCCCTAGCCATGGCTCAGCCTGGCCTGAATTATTGATAGACAGACCCATCCAGGGCCAGGATGGCGTGTCCATATGGCCCCCTCAGACAGCCACCCCCCACATGAAAGACAGCAGGTCTCCGGGAATCAGGGAGAGACACCCAGTACCACTGCATTATGCCAGAAAAGAAGGGAAGAATGATATCAACACGCTAGCTGTCCCCACAATGTGGTAAAAAACTGTTACTTTTCAGCTTCTGGTGGCATTTTTCAGGTCCCCACAATATAAAACTCAAATTGATATAAATCTGTGAATGCAATCAAAAAACTAATAGCCAAAAGTCTTGTATTTTGTTTAGTTACTTATAGTTAAGGTTAGGGCTGGGTAGGGGTTAAGACTGTCATTGTATGGATTAGCCCACTGAAATGATTCTCCCCACAAAGATATAATTACAACCCTGTGTGTGTGTGTGTGTGTGTGTGTGTGATCACTTGCAGACCTGGATCAGCCCTTCATGGGTGGGGAAGGGGGCAGTGGGGTAGAACACACTGACAGGAGTGGACAGGTGTTGCACAAACACTACAGAGACAGCAGCCCAAACGGCATTACTCAGCAGCAAAGAGAGACTGTTAAAAATTCTCTTATCTCGCTCCGGCACGTGACGGAAGTGTGAATCCTCTATTTCAGAGACCCGTCACATCATGCATGTTGTGGGTATTACTAACAGCAGAAGAAATACAAGTAACGAACCAGTCTGAGCAGGTCGGCACGGCAGCCAATCAGATTCCAGCGTGAGGAAAGGGGCGGCACCCTCGGCCGGGGCCTGAAGCATGCGAGACAGGTGGCCAGGAGCCTATCAGGACGCAGAACACATAGCACTGCAGTCCCGCACACCGGCAGACGGGCGAGCAACCAGAGATTCAGGTCAGCTCGTCGTCGAGGCCAGCTCTGCACTTGGAAACCGCGATCGACAGCACGCGAACGGAGAGGGCGGGTTGGCTGAGACACCAGCAGGGACAGCGTTCATTTATTAACAGTACAAGAGAATTCTGAGCCCAGCAATAAAAAGATACAGCACACTGGAAAAGGTCACCTCGGTATTAACAGCTGCCTATACAAAACACAGGTGTACATATGCAACCTTTGCCCTAATTTTAAACCACCTGCTTTAAACCTTTCAAACACACATACTATATTTTTAGCCACACACACATAAAGAAGATGACCCTCTCAGCCAGGTGTTGACTGGGGCAGCACTGAGGTACGCAGGGGCTCCGAGAGGTTTTGTAGTAGCGGGCAAGACTGAACTTCTGAGCTGTGACTCACGCAGACAGAGACGCGGGGTCGGGCAGGCTGCTACGGGCGCGCGCAAGTAGAGGCGCGGCCGGCGTACGTCACGGGAGCCGCCCCTCCGCTACTACTACGGCAGCGAGCACATGACTGCAGCACCGCGGAAAGTAGCTTGGCCAGGATGCAGACTGTTTCAGTGCGCCCTGTGTCCCGAATTTCAACAGAATAATCAGATAATGCACGAAAATTTATATTTATGGCTGAAAGCGCCCGTGCTTCTTCTTTGCTGAACGGTTTGCTGAACGAATGAAGCGGGGAACTAAACGCCATCACGTCCTCAAAGCCGACTTAAAGCATGTACCGGCTTTCTTACCGCTTTCTGCGGAGCGTAAGTGCAGGACGGGCAGCCCGAACCTGCGAGGCTGAGAAATCTGCGGACCGAGCTGGCGGTCCCCTGCCAGCGTGAACCCGCTTTTGTAAGAGCGGTTACGCAAAGTGTTACGAAAGTCTTTACAGTCGATTTGTACGGCATGCGACTGGGTTTCACCATCCCGCTGGTTCACGTTACCCCACCGAAAATGCTGCTCAATGCACTCCACCCAAAAGACCGGCTCCATGCATCTCTTCGCTCCGATATTAAAGCTTCCCGGCCACTTCCATACTTGATCATAAACGTTTGGGAAGCAGCAACTCGGATTACCCAGGCATGCAGCTGAGCACTGAGCGGACGAGCTGAGAAGCAGCCGCGGCACCCACGTGTCCGGCAGCTGGGACTCGCAACAAAGTATCCGGCGCAGAAGTGTGAGGAGCCCCCTGCAGAAGAGTCGCAGTCACCGGACCCAGCACGGGTGCCTGGTTCAGTGGTCCGATTGCCTTACAGTTCCCATAATCCCCATTAAACAGCCGCCGGTACCCGGCGAGCAGCTTTTCCTTAAGCCCCCACGTGAGGTGTGCAAACCGGCCGCAACTCTGTGCGTGCAAAGCCATTAAAACCGCCCGCCGTGGGGCTCCAAGCCGGGGTCCGGCTGTCCCGGCCCGTGTGCCTCTCACCTGGCTCCCGGAGCTTTCTGTCAAGTAATTGAAGACAAAGGAAGAGAGCTCCTCATCCAGCAGTGATGCACCGTCCGCCATCTTCTAGAGAATGAGATCGGAGAAGCCGGGCGCCGAGTGTACAGGTCGAGCCTGCAATGGTGCTCCCTCACCAACAGGGGGCGCGCCGGATGGTTTCGCGCATCGCGCGTAAAACGGCGCGTTTCTGATATACCCTAATTAAAACGCACTTAGATATGGTCCCCCTTCCAACTCTCAAATCCCCCCTCCCCACCTTACACGACTGGGGGAAGTGAGAGCTGCGGCCGCTTGAGCGTGGGATGCGAGATGCACGCAGCCTGCGGCCGCCGTTGATGACTCATTTATACGGCAAATGCCGGGATCCGCACGCTGCATGCAGTGGACTGAG
The DNA here is from genome assembly GCA_026776725.1 of Gnathonemus echidnorhynchus. NCBI lineage: Eukaryota > Metazoa > Chordata > Actinopteri > Osteoglossiformes > Mormyridae > Gnathonemus > Gnathonemus echidnorhynchus. The sequence continues at coordinate 27,133,020 of JAODJU010000002.1, forward strand.
CGCCAGCGAGGAGAACGGAGCCTTTCCTCCCAGAAAGACCCGATGAGACACCCGTTTCATGTCTGATCTATTTAGTTTTCACTCTGCACCAAAATATTGTTTCAATGGTCCCAACAAGGCATAAATACAGTGAAGCAAATATACCAAGCAAACCTTGTTAATTAAACACATTTTGAACACATGATGATGATGCATTAACTGCCTTTTAATGACGGACAGATTTGGCAAAGGGGGGCTGGTTAAATTTAAATTTACCACAGAGGGTCTGTTAAACTGACTTGGAAATGATGGATCCTGAATATCGATTGACAAAAGTGCTGCTTTAAACACTGGAAATTACAGTTTGTTGTCTTTGAGCACATAAAATGCAACAATGTGGTTTCATTTTGCCGCAGTGCTGATAAAACCCAACAATTTTATTGGTGGGATGGTGTTTTTGTTGCCACATTTGAAATGCACCTCCTGTATAGATTTTGCGAGTCTTCTGGTCCGAGTACAGTCGTTTCGAGCGGTGTTTCCCTTTTATGCTTACTGGGACCTGGAAGGGAGCGAAAATGTGTGTCTGTGGGGGAGCGAAAATGTGTGTCTGTGGGCCCCCGAGAATCACATTGGGAATCACATTGGGTTTAGAGGTTCTACAGAACTTGTTCCAGTCATATATTAATGACCCGGTTTGCCTTTGTACTATTTATCTTACTGTTATTCTCGCTGGCTGGTTGTTACAGCCATAGTAGTCACACTATACTATTTTTACCCTCCTGTCATTCACCCTTAGAGTCACACTGAGAGGTCCAGATGTGAGAGGACCTACGCAGAGTCTGCAAGAAGCTTTGGAGGCGTGTCAGCAAGATGCCTGGCCAGTGTCACCCCGGGATGGTCGTAATAGTCAGGTCTCTCTTTGGGAATGATCATTAATCGTGTTCATAAAACACAATCTCAACAACACCCATAAACTCTACATATGACGTCCTAACACAATTGTGAATGAAATTCGTAGACAATGCAGGCTAATATTATGACTAATAATCAGAGTCGTGCTGGAGGGTCCTGATATATGGGTGGTAATGCTCTGATCCCAAGACTGCCCGCATGCTCAATCTCTTTCTGTCCTATTCTGTGTGTGTGTGTGGGGGGGGGGGTTGCATGCATCTTTTTTAAATGTAGGGGGTCGCTGTGATTTAATTAGTTAGTTAGATGATATTTTTATCCATGGAAAGTTATAAAAGTAAAGTTATAAAAGAAGATGCAGATTTTTATTGGAGCAGTCGAGGTTAAGCACCCTGTCCAGGACAGTGACTTTATAGTAACCACCATTCTGGTTACAGGTTATGTTATCTTAATTCAAAGCAATTTTAGACTGGCATTAGCCTTAAAGGTACAAAAGCAGCTCCCCCTGTCACCCCTTAACCAGGACTTTGCCTTGTTCCTTATGTTAAGCCTGAGAGTGGGGGAGGGGGGTGCTGGGGGTAGGCAGTGCCTGAGCACCTGGCCCTTTTGCCAGAACTAAATAAAGAGCCTCCCTTTAAAGGTACAAAATGCCCCTCTGTATATGAAAGGCTTTGCCCACCTGGCCCTCCAACAGTCTCTGCACTGTACTGGTCAGACCCCAGGTCACACGCTTCTGCCCTCAGGACCGGAGCTGAAAGGCAAAAAAACAACTTCCCCTGCCGGCCAGGCTTTTCCGTGGTCTGTTTTAAATACCCACGTTTTTCCTAGTCAAAGTTTTACCCAAAGTGGCCGTTGATTCCTAGTGGCCGTCGCCTCGTGACACCTCCCCTCCCCCCCCCCCCCCCCC
>JAODJU010000002.1:27146717-27160432 GCA_026776725.1 Gnathonemus echidnorhynchus
GGGTTCTGTGACCTCACCCAAAACACACAAACACAGCAAGTTCAGGCCTCACATGAGCATGGAGGGGGGTGTTTTCCCAGGACCTGGACTAGAGGGGGCTCAGAATGAAACTTTTTCCTGATTGGCAGAAGGTACCAAGGTGGCCCAAGGTGACATTCTGCTAGGAGGCCCAGAATTCCTTGCTCCACCTCTGGGTGCGGGTACCAAACAATCCCGCCTGTTTACACACAACAGACCAGCAGGTGCAGATCCCTGAGAAGGTTCTGGAGGGTAGCGCCTGGCCGTTGGCACTCTAGCCATCGGGCCGTAACGTGTCACAGAGCCGTGAGTTTGGTCACGTCGGCTCTCCGTGGGAACACCCTCCTCTCTCGTCACATGACACATTCACCAGACACAGGAGCAGGTGGTTTCAAACGCTTTAATTATGGACCACAATCCAACTACTACCGGCAAACAGGGCCTGGCCAGCAGTATGTACTGCTCCAGTGTATTCTTCCTTTTCACAGATACGTCCACACACAGAACCACTCACAGCAAAGCATGATGGGACACAGCCTGGCCACAGTCACTTCCTGGCGAATGGGATCTGTTGGGAAACATGACACTGTGCCTTCCTGGCACATGATTGGCTACCAGGGCATGGCTCAAGTTATGAAGGAGCCCCGGGTCACAGGCACAGGTGTAGGAGAAAACCACCACATGTCTCCCCGGTGGTCTGAAGATCACACCTCTCTCTGTGCCCCCCCCCAAAAGTGTTTGTAGATGTTGGGTGGTCCTCATCAAGGAGCCAGATCACTGAGGGGGGCATGAATGTGGATTTTCAGCTGAGCACAGTGAGGAAGGAACAGAAAACCTGCCCCAGGAGGAGATAGGGCCATAGACCCCCCCCCCCCCCAGGTAGGTCACGCATCCGTCTGATGCGCCCCCGTAGAAAGGAAAGCCACCTCCAGGGACCTTCCTGGGTTTCATTCCAGTTTCAGGAACATCTCCTTTACATTAAATATGAATGGGCTAGTGTCAGGTTACTGAACAGCGGGCACGTTTGGCAGGAGGGCCCAGCTGGCCCCCGCGTGAAGCGGCAGGGGGCTTCGGGCATCACATACAAACAGGAAATGAGGCGCGCGGATATCTGGGACAGGGCCTGCGCTCTCAGCGCCTGTTGGCACCTGTGCTGTGTCACTGCATTGCCTAATAGACGAGCGGCTCTGTCCCAACAGTTAACAGCTTCAAAAGACTGCAGACTCACCAATGCTGTCCAACAGGTTCTCCTCCTTAAATCATGGCCCAGAACAATGGCGATTCTCTGTCATCTCTGGTGGTAGCCAGAGTGATCCAGTACTGGAGGAAATATACTGCAGTTTCTGGAGCCTCCAGCAGGGGGCAGCAGCACCAAACCTCTTGCTTCATTCCGGAGCTATTTTTAGCCCATTGACCAGAGACCGTTATTTATAGACGTGCGTGGCGTGTCACGCTAAGAGAACAGCAGTCAGGAGATGCCAAAACCTCTCTGAGCTGCGAGCGTACGATTTAATGCAGGCACAGGTCGAACACGCTCAGAACCAACCACGACAGTCCCTGTGGTAATAAAATGAAAGGTTATAAACTATAGCTAGAGAGGCCTGCTAAAGGTTGTTATGCTTCTGCCTGCCAAAAAATAAAAATAAAAAAATAAAAAAATCTCCTGGACTCTGACAATCAAGATTTCTTTATTTAAAACACAGGAAGATGCACAATCCCGTAGCTGACTTAACAGCACAGGTGATGGCACTGTCAGTGTAAAACATCTGTTCAGTAGTAAAGGAGGTCTCTACTATTCAGCTGGAAGCCCCCCCCCTGCACACAGACCCCTGGACTAAAACATCCTCACTTTGTGAAATAAATAGCATAAATAAATGAGCATAATAAATTAAAAGACACTTTAGAGCAGCGTGTGTAAGTGAGCAGCGGCTGTGCCACGCGGGAACCTTCCCGTCCCGCATGAATCATCGGATGAATAATATCACTGCTGAGTGCAGCCCCACAGGAGCCGTACAATCAATACTGACTGGTAATGAATACAAGCTACAGGAAAGAGCATTTTCTGCCCCCTAGTGGACAGCTCAGAGAATGCACAAGAATTGGCACAGTAAAATTGTTAAGTGATGCTGTTCTTCTTCTGTCTGCAGCTGAACATTTTAAAGAAATTAAGCAGAGCTGGGAACTTGCAGCCGTCAGTTCAGGAGATATGTGTTCATCCTCTGGTTTTAGCTGTAGCCTGTACGTTCATAAGCATAGTGAATTCATAGTAAATCTTATGTTCCGCCACTATGTGAGAAACTCACCAGAACACAAATAATTTTATCAATATTATAACATGGTCGCTCACAGTCTAATTCAGGATTCTATCAGCTTGGCTATGACTCCTCCCAAAATCCACGAGTCTCTTGGGAAAGCAGTTCCTAGGCACATACTATATAAATATCCCATGAGAGGACACTTAGGACTAACATTAACCTTATATGACGAACAGCACCAGTTTCCTGAGCTTGTGGACCAGCAGTACACACAAAGCCAACATGCTGAGCCCGAATGAGTCACTCAGCCAGCCTGTAAACACCATGCGAGTCATGCAGACAGCAGGGGGCGCTACCAGCCCCATCAATCCAGGGAGCATCGATACATCATTGTGCTTAAGCTGCCTTCTGGTGCATGGTGACTTTAAGAGGAGGCAGGGCCAGAGGCAGGGCCAACGGGTGGCAACGTCATTGGAGATATCGCTAGGACTGCCAATCGGAAAGCAGCTTCCTGGGGTCTTGGGGGCAAGAATACCAGGTTCTAACAGTAAGGGGGGGTGGGCTGGAGCGCTGCATTGGGCACCATAGTCAGGTAACTGGAGGGCACGTAGCCGCGCTGGCCACGCACCTCCACCAGGCTCCACTCGGGGTTGCCCCGCTTGTCATGGGATTCCAGGATCCGCACGGGCTCACCGGCCCGCAGGGTGACCTCATGCCGACTGCGTGCCGTGAAGTCGTAGCCCGCGACTACCTAGAGAGAAGGAGGGATCCATCCAAAACACAGCTCAGTCTATCGCAGGAAGTGACACGTTCTGCAGCAGGTATCATGTTCCGATGCCACACCGAGACATGTGTACCCATTTGGGTCCAGGAATAACAGTGTGACTGCTTTTTTTTTTTTTTTTTTTTAAACCAGGTTTTAGCAAGTAGTAATATTTACAATTCTCAAATCAACCTAATAACGACACAGGAGGCTCATCTACGCCCCCTGCTGGTCATCATGCTTCTCACATGCTCCCACTGCATAATGGCCAGACACCTGAACTTGACATCATGCAGCTATTGCTATGTCTCAGGAATGTCACTGAAGTCACCCCCCCCGGACAGCCTGCTTTCCCCCCCCCCCCCCCGGAACTCACCTGAAAGAAGGGTGTGGTCGCAGTGATGGCCGGCTGGGCCAGCGGGGTGTAAGAGTGCCTTCTGCCTTCAGTCCGGCTGATGACGGTGGCGATGTGTGGCGACAGGGGCGAGTCCTTGCTGACCTGGTGATAATGCACCAACATGGCCGACGGCACATAGCCTCTGGGCCCTGCAACACGGAGAATCGAGCCGCTCATGCTTGGAGCGCTGCCTGTGTCATTAAGCAGCTCCGATTAAGATTAGTTTCCATGGAAGTTTTGAAAGCGTGATAAAACAGATAGATCAATGGACACAATAGTAAATGGACTGCATTTATATAGTGCTTTTCTACTCCTACAAGTACTCAAAGCCCTTTACAATTCATACCTCACATTCACCCATCCACACTCATTCACACACCAGCGGTGAAGGCTGCCATGCAAGGTGCCAACCTGCACAGCAGGAGCAATTTGGGGTTCAGTGTTTTGCTCAAGGACACTTTGATGGGGTCAGGAGGAACCAGGGCTTGAACCTGCAACCCTCTGGTTGCCAAACGATAGCACTACCTCCTGTGCCACCATCTTCCCCAATATTATACAGGAAAGAATGCAAAACATGTCAAATTTCCCAGCCCAGAATAAGATCTGTCTATGAAGAAAATGAATTACGGTCTCTAAAGTTCAACATGAATGTTAAACACACCTACAATTAATTAGCGTATGTTAACATCCATATTATTGTTGTACAACAGCCAGCCATGACTCATTAGTTACAAAGTTGCTTTAAGTGAAACCCAGCACGGACAGGGTGACCAAGCTCACACCGCTGACGTCAATGACGATGGTATGTCAGGTAGCAGTATCATCAAATGGCCACCAGGGGTCACCACTTTCACATGAACAGATTTGCTTGACATACAAAATACTGAAAGTTGTTGAATCCTATAGTTAACCTCACCGCCTGCGTCCACCAGCCAGCGGCGCCGGTCCCCGCGGGTGTCCATCTCGCTCATAAGTCCCACCAGCTCTCCCCGCTGCAGCGTCAGGTCCAGCTCACGGCCACCAGTCACATGACCCGTCAACTGGTATATCTTGCTCGGGCCAAACTTGTCTGTCAGGATCTTCAGGCGCCTTTGGGAGGTGGGGCTGAGAGGCTGTTACCATGGAGACATGGCTAGGGTTTAAGTGAAGACTGGGAGTTGGCAGACCCCGTTAAGGTTGTCAGATACCCCACTAGGGAGCATTATTGCAAGAAAAGGGCACAAAGAGGAACATGAATCTCATGTATTTAAAGCATGAGACACCAATTAAAGCAGCTAATATGAGTCACATCCAGGCATGTTTCACAAACTATTTAAAAACCAGAGGCCATAACACAAAAACAGCAACTAAGCGAGTAAATGAAAATATATACGGCTGCTCCTGTTACCACCCTCTCGATCCACCAGAGAATTTCACGTTGTCCCACCAACGGTTCCTGGCAACAAGTTGCTATACCATAACAAACGGCCACAGAAACAGAAGCTGTTTGCTCAGACCTGCACAATAGGGCCTTTCAGGTTGTCCTGCACACTCTGAATCAGGCCGTCCAGTCTCTCCGCCTGTTCACAGACGCAGCCCTCCGCCCACTCCCAGAATGCACTGGGCTTGAGCTGGCTGTGTGGGAGCTGCAGGTTAAATAGGACAGAAAACAAACTGGGTATTTTCATTGCAAGATTGCAAAGAAGTGCAGACAGTTTGACTCCCGTTTCCTCATCACTGGCATTGAGGGCCTGAGGGCCAGAATTCCCTGCGTGTTTCCATCTTTATTTTTAATCCAGTGCTGCCCCCTTATGGCTCCCCCCGGAAACAGACGACATTACACCATCAGGACGACACGAGGCATGCTAACAGCACCTTCCCAGGCTATCTCAGCATGACTCTCAGGCACACAACATTATGCAGTCTGGGAGAGTAAAATACGAGAAAGGGACAGGGGACAAGGGACCGAAATCCCAAGCAGATTCAGAGGAACCCCCACCCCCAGGAACCCAAACAGATCAGACCAGAAGCCCTCCCCCCAAACCTCGTTAGTGTAGCTCGCAAACAGCTGCTCCACGTCAGCTGCCAGGTCGCGGTACAGGCAGCTGAATGTGCCCAGCGCCCCCCAGAGGAGCTGCAGGGCGGTGCTGTTGAAGCTGGGCAGCTCAGCCAGCAGCAGCGCGTTGATGGTGCGGTAAGCCGTCGCCACCTCTTGCTCCTCGTAGCTCAGGTTGCTCTTCTCACCCAGGGCCTCGAAGTCCAGCAGCTTGTCCATCCGCTTTAGGATCAGGTTGCGGGGCCCCTGCAGCAGCTCCCGCAGGGAGCACAGGGGTTTGTAGACCAGCGTCCGGACCCGGTGCTCCTGGGGCAGACCGGGGCGCAGAGCAGGCGGTGAGCAAGACACCTCAGATATGCAGAGGGGTTTAATACGGAAAGGAACTTCTGTGAAATCTATGACGATATAAAGAAAAGCTGTACAAGGGAGTCAGACACTGCAAATGGCGTCTGTCTCACTACCCGTTTCTGTGTCTCCCTGTCACTCTCTCCCTCTGTCTCTCTCACCCCCTCCTGCCACAGCCAATGATGTAGACACTTACGAAGGTGGGGTAGATCCACTGCCGGAGGGCCGTGCTGATTTCCTTATAGCAGACAGCAGCCTTGTCCCCCACCAGGTCCAGATCATGCTCCTCTGGTCTGCATTGGAGATAAAGCTACAGGGGGGTAGAGGGGAGGATGGGGGGGGGGGGGGTTAATCACATGGTAAAGCGTGTTATGGATTCCCTAGCAACACCAACATTAGGTCTGTGATGATGGCCAACTGAAGGATGCTCCCATGCTGGTTACGGAACACCCCAGAAGAGCAGCGCAGGGTAACTCAAGCACAAACATGCCTGTGTCTCCCTGCCCCAGCGAGTGAAGACACAGCTTTCAAAGGGAGGAGACAACACAATGGACAACTGCACCAAACTGACCATGTGGGGGCAAGATTAGTTAGGAATGCCTGCCCCCAATGAAATTAAAGACGAGGGGAAAAAAAAAAAAAACAGGACAGCAAATGACACTGAATGCAGCCTCGAGTGAGAATGTGAGGGATACGGGGGTTGGTGTCCAACAGGAGGACGAACACAGCGGCTATTAGGGACTCTGTGCCTCTCCCCCCCCCCGTCACCAACCTGCATCACATACCGTCCGTGTGACACGGAAGCAGGGGGCCTTGTAACCAAAACATTCAGGGGATCCACTCCCCAAAACAGCCATTTCTTCATTTTACCATTTTTATTTTAGCAGATGCTGTTATACAAAGTGACGTATAATTGAGCCAGTGCCTGGGCCAACAGTAAAATCACTCTGGGATTTAAACCGGAGACTTTGATCATGAGGACAGCATCCTGACAAAAAACATTCTACCAAAATAAGCCCCTTTTTGTGTATATTAATACACGCTATGCATCATCAGAACATAGAAAACATCAGTACGAGTCTGGCCTCCAGGTGCAGGGAAGGGTGACTAATTCAGAGGAGGGTTTTGGGGGAGAATCAGCACTGCAGGCCTGCAAACCCCACTGCAGGCCTGCCAAAGCAAATCCCCAAACCTGCTCACCTGCATACAAGTAAGGAAGGCTATCACATTCTCATGAAGGCTCACGACCCCTTTTTCCAGGACACAGAAAAATCCCTGTAGGACATCGAATTCTTCATCCTTCAGCTAAGACAGAGAGAGGATAGAAGTGAGATCGCATTTGGAATGTTTCCATCTGACACTCGTGGTTTTAGGGGCATCTGCAGACACATTCTTGGTACACCAGCTCAAATGTGGGCCACTTCCCGCAAATGTTTGAACAAGGTCACAAGGCAAAGGTCCCTGCGCTCAGATACATGGCACAGGGAAGATGGAGCAAAGGGCAGTATGGCAGATATTATCAAAACGGAGGCACCGCCCACAAGTAAAGACCAAAGCAATTGATACAAAGGCCTGGATTCTTCAAATGGTTTTTGTTTTTTTGTTTGTTTTTTTTTTAAAAAAGGGAGAGAACAGCAAAGTGTAATAAAAATAATTACACAAAGGAATAAATTTGGGATGAGCCAGAGAGCAGGAAGGCAGGAGAAGAGAAAAACACAGGGACAGGAAAGGAGGACAGGAGAACAGAAGAACAGGAAGGAGAAAAGTAGAACATAAGAAAAATACAGGGACAGGAGAACGGGGTGAGGGAGAACAGGAAGAATGGAAAGGAGAACAAGAGAAATACAGGATAGGAGAGAAGGTACATAAGCCAAAATGGCTCATCGTCGGTCAGAGGAAGTGTGTTACACACCAAAACAAGCACCTCCTGGCACCAGGATCAGCTGAGCCTTTACCTTAGGGACAATTCCAGCCTCAACCTTGATGTACTGGCTCAGCCTGGCCGTCTTCTTGGCAATGCTGTGTCCAGTCAGCCGATTCATCTTGTCTATTATTGTCAACGTTTCAGTTTTCTTATATTTGTCCGCTGTGAAAGAAAATGAGGGCATTTAATCCAGCCACCCGCTCACGGTGTCGGCCGTGCATGACGTCTGCAAACATGCCCGTGCCACAGCGACTCCCTCACCGACTTCCCGGAAGCGCTTGTACTCGTTTATGTTGCAGTTCATCTCCACGGCAATGTGGAAGGCATGCTCCAAAGCGGGGTAGGCCGGGTGCGTGGGGGCCGTGTGCTTCTGGATGGTCTGCAGGAGCAGGGGGTAGCGGGCAATCCTCTGAACCGGCATGACCAGGAAGAAGGTCAAGGAGGAGGCGTTGACCTCCGGCCTGCAGGGGGCCACAGTGAGCTTCAGGCACAACTTGAGAAAAGGATCTCTGTACATAGTCCCCTGAGAATGCCTAGGAATTAACTGTCCCAGTGGCAGTTACATTAAAACTGCTTTTATATACTCCTTTGGGAGGACTGGTACTACTAACTGTCTTGGGGGGGTTGGTCTTAATTGCCCCCCATCTGTTTCCCTGCTTTCATAGGAGTGTGTTTTTCTCCCACATCTTTGATGTGCAAATCCCCTAAATGCTGTTCCCTTTCACGGTCGCAGTTTCTTTTTGGTTCGGCCATAATAATCTTATTCTGCACTCCCTCTTGTAGCCAATATTCCCTGAGCTGCGTGATTCTGTCCAAACCAAGCTGGATCTCCCACAGTCCCCTTCTCCACTGTGCACACAGACAGCCGTCTGCTTTTTAGCAGAGAACAGCAGCAGGGCCCACCCTGGTCACATGACAGTGACTTAACCAAACTTACGCCGAGGACTTGATCACCATCATAATCTCAAACCACAAGGCCTCTTTCTGCTTGTAGCTGTTCTCCAGAGACGTGATGATGTTGTAGTTGGCGAGATACTCTTTGTATGCTTTCTCCATGTCGGACCTCAAGCTCAAAAAAGCCTCACCTGAAAGACATGGAAACACAGACTTATTTAAAATGATGTTCAGGCTACCACATGCCGGCTTTTCAGAATCAGTCAGGGAATGCGCTGCTTTGACCGCGTTTGACCGCCAGCACGCTCACATCTGCCCCCTCCACTGTCAGCCATTCCATCTGCATTACAATTTCACCCCTTTGCGCTACAATTTCCACACTATTTTGTTGAGCAATAACTCGGCACCATGACGGAAAGCTGGCCGACAGACAGACCCTGGTCCTCTTATATGGACACAGGAAGAAGGATCCATTTATAGTCCTCGTCTTCAGAAGAAACAGATCATCAGCGGACCAGACCTTGAGCTAAAAACCTGAGGATAAGGCTAAGGGACCCCTACTACTCACACAGGACTCTGAGGAAGTCCGGGTCCGACACCTCAGTCTGCTCCAGAAGGCTCAGCAGGTGGCGCGATATGTCGATAACCCCGTCAATGTGCAGGAACATGCTGTCCAGGTTATCCAACGGGGGCTGCATGGTTGTGGGGTGGGGGGGGGGGCAAATATACTTATTTTTAGCACATATGTTGCAGAGTTGGACATACGCATGGAATGTTTCCAATGTGCCATGTGACTCGCTCCTGACAGCAGGAGGTTGAGCAGGACCTGGATCAAATGCAGGTTCCTCCTGATGGTTCCGGTGCACAGCTGAAGGCTCCTCAGGTAACTCCTCTCCGTCTGAATCAGCTCCTCCACCGTGAACAACTGCCGCTGAGCGGCCAAAGCCGCCTGTTCCGCCTTTGCCTGCGCCTCTCCCTCTGCCTCCACCTTCTCCGTCATGTCCCCCTCCGCAGCTCCTCCCGTCACCTCCTCCCCGAGCTCTGCGGGAGATGCCGCTGTTCTGGAGTCAGGATCCATGGTGGGGGGTGTCTGTTGGGATAAGGGGGGGTTGTGAATCAGTGCAGCAGCCTGCACAGGGTGGGGGCCATTATCTGGCCAGAGGAAGTGATAACGGCCCCCACATTATCACAGCGCATCCTGCGGCACACCCACTCTGCTTCCTGGACAGAGGATCAGCAGATACGAGTTTGGTAACAGGGGAACCGTTCGTACTGTACATGCAACCCTAAACCCACCGGATCCGGACCGGGAAGCAAACCCTCATAGCCACGTCCCATGTACAACCCAAACACGTGTCGAGATCAGTGCAAATGAAAAACTCATACTGATGTTTACAAAAAAGCCCCAGAGAGGGAGACAGAAAGGAGAGTAATGGCAGGAGCCAAGCTCACCGGATCCTGCGGATCACAGACAGATCACTGCGGCCGGGCGACAAACTCTCTCCAGCTCTCCTAGTGCGAGTGAAAGGTGGCAGGCAAACAGCAGCCAGGCAACTTTACTCTGAATGAGTGACTTCTGGGGGGAGGGGGGATGTTTGTATGGAGAAAGGGAGGGGCTGGGTGGGCTGGGTGTGCTGGGGGTGGGGCGAGCACACACACACACACACACCCCCACTGTAGCTAAATGCAGCAAATAACAGGGGCCCTGTCAGCATCTAATTCCACTGGCTCATAGTCAGCAGTATGTAAGGAAAAGTGCTACGACTGGTAATCTGAATACAGAGAGCAAATTCTGATCATGGGACAGTCAGGAAAACAAAGGGGGTTTCATTTGGCATCACTGGGGTGATTAGGAAGTAACTGAATGAACAGCGGCTACAGAAGGGATTAAATTAACGTTACACTACAAAAGGCCACCCTTTATATGCTAATTAACACAGCACACCGATACACAGTACCATGTTAAGCAGGGTCTTTATGGGTACAAAGGGAGTAAAACAACAGTCTCATTTGTATTTGATCTCTGAGAGACTCTTAAAAGTGGATTCCTCAAAGCAACATACGCAATCACGCGTACAGACTGGGGGCACTTAAGAATCCACGTGGTCCTCGCATTATTTTCGCATACAAAATCGTATTAAATGATTTCACGACACCGAAGCATAGTGCTATGAGAAAAAGCGGCTTAATGCCGAACCAGAAACCAGACGACCCAAAGCCAGAGCTTAAAAAATGTCGGTTTTTAAACTTTTTGTAAACACGGGAACAAAATATTAACGCATGTATAAATCCTGCCCTTTATTTGTAACAGGATATCCAAAGAACTTGAAGATTAGAGCCAAACGTGGAATAAACAGCACGAATCGACGCCTGCCCAATCTCTCACTTAAAACAAATTATGATAATATTTGACGCTGTGTACACAGCCTGTCACATGAGTATAATCAAACTTAACTGCTAACAGTGACGTGGAAAAAGGAGAAGGGCTGGGGGCTGAAAGACGGGAAGGGGACCACCGGGGATCCTGCCGGAATGACGGGGCCGCTGACAGCCCCGTGAAGCCGGGAAGGCATCCTGCTCAGTGACCGCGGTGACCGTGCAGGACCCCGCCAAGCAGACCAGGGTGAAGTGCCGTCATTTCACCGCACCGTGCGCAGTTCACGCATGATAAAAACGACCACGGCCGCATATAAAAACAGCCTATATAACAGCTCGTACCTGCCGCAGATTTGCGACAGAGCCGCCCGGTCGGCTTTCAGGTCCCGCTTTGGACGGACCGACGTCCCGGCGCTTGGATCCCCGTTTGGGACAGACGAGCGTCCCGTTGCTTGGATCCCCGGTCCCTCCGGCTCCCGGCTCTTCGGCTGTCACGGACGGGATTTCCAGAAGTGAGACTCGGCTTGTGGCCTCGGTGCTAGCTCCAATCTGCGTCGTCTACACTAAGGGGAAGATGGAGGAATTAAAGCGACAGGTGTCCCGCATTAGGCCTACCAGTCTACTGACACTTTAAATGGGGGGGCGGATGCTGGTATCGATTTAACGCAGTCTGTCGATCCCCGGACTGCATGACACACAGCCCGAGGATCTTTGCGCATCCAGCGGAACCGGTCCGGCAACCTACCCTTCATTCCTGGTGTGATGCCAGGCATACCAGAGCCCCGGCATGCTTATTATAGCAGAGAAAGGCACCGTCAGTATATTCGTACAATACTATTTCCAAGGTACTACAGTTACGACGAACGTAATAACAGATAGATCAAATAAAGTAAACCACACCGTTGTTCTCTGCTTGCTTCCGCTTCTTTATCGCAATCTGTTTGCTTTTCTACCACTGGCGTCCCTATAGCCTGTGAGGAGAGGAAACGAAACATGTTGGCATTACCACGGCGACATTTGGGCTATCTGATGTATTTGAAAAATGAGGCGCTTTTGTATTTTTAGGAACCTGACCGGTTTGGGTTGCCTTCTGGATCTGGCCGCTTGTCAAGTGATCTAATCAGTTTGACACAAGTTAAAGGGCCCCGAGGAGACAAATAAGCCAAGTCTGTTCACGGCAAACTTAATACATTTTAACCTGTGCGGTAAAGAAAGCGCGAGTAACAAACTTACGATTAAGGTCAGGCTTTTTCCAGACGTGTAACGCAGGTAATGTGTTTGTCAATTGTAACTGATGAGATGACGGAAACATTTAAAACAGGGGTAGCCAATCCTATCCGCAAAGGGCCGGCGTGTTTGCGGGTTTTCGCTGCAACTCCTTAAATAGATTACTAATTAGAGGACTGATTGGCTGAAAGAGTCCTCACACCTGGGTTTGAACAGCTGACCTACAGGTTATCCTAAAAACCTGCATACACACCGGCCCTTTGCGGATAAGATTGGCTACCCCTGATTTAAAATATTAAAGCAATGCAACATTGCTTTAATAATGAATTAAATTTAATAATGAATCCAGATGAATATTATCTGAATAATAATAATATGATTATTGTTTAATGTTTTGTTTCTTTATAGGCTACTTTATACGCGCGTACCTTATAGGCCACAAGTTTTTACTTGTACTGTATAAAAGTTTGCCACCAGCGTCTTGAAATTAGGCAAACATGCGTTTCACTATTGCACCGAATATAACTGTGTATGTAACAAATAACACTTTGTTTGATAATTTCGATTTGATAATAACGGTTTGATTGAATTCGCTGTAATTAACAAATGCCTTCATTTAGGTGAAGGTTGATCATTCTCCCAGAGTTGATGAATAAAAAAGAAACTCATAAAAACTATCCCCTAACACGTGACGTTCAGGCCAGTCGAGCTGGGGGGTGCACTAGCACACTTTTCCCCATCACTGTTTACACTCTGGGCTTCCCTGAATAATGTAACCCCCTCAAAGAACAGGCAATTCAACTTGATCAACAGTAGGAGGCGCTGTAGTATTACTCATTGTACAAACCACTGTGTTTTATTTACGAGCAGTTACTACGGAATTCTGTGCTGCACCCCTGGCATTTCTTGCGTTGTTATGGTTTAATGTTGTTTATTGTTTATTGTTACTGCTTATTAAAATGCAAAAAAAAAAAACTTTTTACTGTCTAAATTTGTGTATTGTGTCACTTCTATCTATCTATCTATCTATCATGATGTGACTTGCCTTGGCAGGTTGTAATGTGTGTAATACCAGTCCAGCCATCACCAGTATAACACAGAGGGAGCTATGGGGGATTTGAACCCTGGTCCTTGGGATGTGAGGCAGCAGTGCTGAGGTCTGTGCTATCCAGCCACCCTCCGTAGGTAACTGATGTATTTGCTTTCTTTAGGCTCCAGCTCACATTCTCAGTTATCCATGCTGTCAGCAACCATGGTACCTGCAGTTTGGACGTTGTAGTCTGTGTGAAGCTAAGCAGAATTTGGTCTGGCCAGTGCTTGGATAGGAGCCCAGTTGGGTTGTTGCTCTGTGAAGGTGCATTAAGGGTTCTTTGGTATCTTTTGGAAAAAGTAGGGGTGATGTCTTGACTAAAATCTGGCCATCTGTTTTCTCAGGCTATGGGCGAGGGTGTCTGGGAGCCCACATGCAGTGTGCAGACTAC
>JAODJU010000002.1:27160532-27182661 GCA_026776725.1 Gnathonemus echidnorhynchus
GCCTTGTATAATTAAATGGTTAAATCTAAACAGTTCTAAAGCAGGATAAAACCTTGTATGTGGTTCATTCACTTCATATTTTTAGAGATTAAAAACAAGAATCTCTAGTTTTCATTCTTGGTTTTACTTTTACTTTTTTAATACTCAATGCGGTACTTTTTTACTTTTACTCAAGTGTGATTCTGGCTGAATACTTTTACTTTTAATTTAGTAAAATTTTCACTCATTACTTGTACTTTCACTTGAGTAACATTTTTGAGTACGTTTTACAGCTGGACAACGCTAGTCTCCTTAGTTTTCAAGGTGTGCCAGTGACATCTACTGGTGATTTTCTGCATGACACCCACCATAAACCTGACCTGCCGCTTCCAGCCCGGTGATGCTGCTCAGATGCAGCCCAACCCCACGTAAGCCGGCTTTAACTAACGCATGACCCGAGTTAAAATGGATAAAACAGGGCAACAGTTAGACTGGGCCGGAATATTAAATTACTGCCCCGTAGGCCTGAATTCAGAAAGTGTCATTAGGGGATCAGAAAGGAAGTAAAATATGTTTAATTGAATAAGGCCGCTGAGCCGCTAGGCTACAGGAACGTAACCGAATAACACAGTTGCAGCTCTTAAGCAAAAGGGCCTTTTAACTGAGCTTTAGGTTGGTGTCCCTGGGGTCCTGCAGCCGTAACCCCCCAGGCCTGTAACTGTAATCGGTCCAGCAGGAAAACGCCAGTGCTAAGAAGTATCCTGTGTAAGTCACGCCATGAAGGTCTGCTATGCTATAAAATGATTATGCAGTAATATTTTCAGATCAAGTGTCAAAAAGGATCGGATTCAGTGGAAATACAAAGCAGGTGCTTATTTAAAACACACCATTGTTATGGTTTTGGACGTGATCAAATGTCATTTCTGTGAAGGATAAGAATAGAAGCTAATTATCACGTTATGGGCCCTTGGTGTGGCCTGTGGATCAGGGATACCTGGGAAGGGGGGGTTTGGTGTTGGCCGCGGTGGGGGGGGGGGGCTGAAGGCTTTTCAGGCCCAGGGAAGCCCTTCAAGCTTGGGCAAGCTTTTGTCTGATTCCCCTGACCAGACCTTGTGTTATACACAATGGCAGAGAAAGAAACGTAATCAGAAGGATCAGAAGTAGAGATGAGTTTGCAAATCAGATTTCTCTTCTGCCTCAGCATTACCTGATCAGGCGCTGAGAACATGGTGAACTCAGCTGATTACACGCACCGACCCTTTAGACCTTCACCTCTTTCGTAATTGAGCTTAACCGGCAGTATATTTCAGCATGAGACGCCGCCAGTCATAAAACCATCCCTTCTTGCGGAATTGTGTTGGCAGCCGATGTTTTCCTGCCTCAGAGACCACAGAAGTGTCAAATAAGTCGTAAGTTGTGAGTTCTGGGTTTGTCTTGGAATCCGCTGAGGATTTTCCAAATCGTGGAAATCTTCAGCATCCTGAAACTTTAAAAATCTTATTGAGGACTTTCCAGATCACAACAGTCGTCCATAAAGCCCCCGTATTCTGGAGAGACTCTTTCCTAAGCTGTGTGAAAACATTCATTTTTGTGCTGGAGACATCTCCCCGAACAGGGATATGTTTATAGAATCTCACTGTTTCAGTCCATCAAAACAAAACATGAGTCTTTTATTCAGGATCAAAGCCAAACTTCTCCTCATGTGATTCCAGGACCTCAGCGAAAGGTCAGAGTTCACGCAGGACACGGCAAAGCATCACGTCGCTCATGTTGGATCAGGTGACCAGAGAGGCCCGGGCTCCGTTACAGACAAGCCCGGGAACCTGAGCAGAATCGGGAACAGCACTCTCACATTCTTCAAAGCTTTCTTTTTAGTTATAGATGTTACAAAGAAAGAACATGCTCTTGTACAGTTTCATTACGGAGGGGGGGGCAGTAAGTAAACTGGACAAGAACGAGAAGCAGACCTGCTCTCTGCTTTAAAGTGTCAAATTTGTTCAAAGACTCCATGTCTCTGGCTTAGCTGACTAGCCTACGCTCCACTGCGTCAGTTTGCTTGTTTGCATGAGCAGATGGTCAGCAGCCTGTGACCTTCAACAGGGCAGGGTCACCTTGACAGCCCCCATGATGCATCTGCTGCAAATGTGCATGCAGTTACATCAATATACATGCAAAACAGGGAGAACATGCAAACCCCACACACAGAGCGGGGCAGCACTCAAACCTCTAGCCCTGCACCCTCTGACCGAACATGCCATCATCTGTCTGCTGTCAAATCTGAGACATGGTGGGTCTGCTCCAGGCAGCACCGGGGCCCAGACACCCAGGAAAGAGCGCGCAAACACACACTCACAAAATTAGAGACTCTAGAGATGTCTTTGGAAGCTGACATAAACACAGGGAGAACATGCAAACTGCACACATAGAGAGTGGGGATGGGATTTGAAAACTCATATCCCTGAAGATCCAAAGCGGTGCTATATAATTTCATACACATCTTAATATACATTAATTACAGATTCACATTACAGTGCAATGTGGTCCTGTACATTTTGAAAGAGGTTGCGAAAAATGTCGACGGTCCAAAAGTCTCCCTCTAGTGGTCTGAGGCACAATAGCCTCAAGGTATGAGTAATACTGCAGAGTTTTAAGGAACGGGGCGTGAGAGTGACTTAAGCTCTTTTTGGCCTCTGGAGGAAGTTCTCTACAGCCATTCTGCAAATCACTGGGTTTTTTTTTCTACATCGTCTCCCTGCAGTTTGATGTCCACGGTATTTTGTAAACTTAAATGTTCTGTCAAACACAGTTTCTGTATCTCCGACGCGTTGGCTGTCCTTCCGCGGCTTCCCCAGATGCGCCGCGACGTGCCCGGCTCCGTGAAATGGGACACATGGATTCTCTTAGAGCCTTTTCATGCGCCCGTGTCCGCAGCGTGAAAGATTTGTGCACATATGCATGAAGGCATGAAAACCACCAAACGTTTAAATCTGCTTTTGTGATTCAGTTATTACCCTCTGCACCGTTAACACATGAGTAAATATATAAATTACTTCCATTTACTCAGTGACAGAACAATTCTGGCATTAAGACACTTACGAGACAGGGCGGTGAACTACAGAGCGAGTAATTGTCATTAATGGTCTTTTTTATACGGGTATAGGAGAAAAGCGATTCCTTAACCACCACCCCACCTCTGTGTGTATAATTTAACAGTGTTAACACTAAGGAGGGTTTTCCTCTAAATAATTTCCCAAAGGTATGAACACCACATGAAAAATTACCTACGTTGTTAACACCTGACTAGCATTGGCTAGTAATAGTAGCACATATGTGGCAATCAGGTTAACGGGGTAATCAGAGGAAACCATCCTATAGCTTAAAGAATCAACAAAGGCATGATGAAAAAATGTCCTGGTCTGAAGAGCATCCCATCTCTAAGAAGGCTGCGCAACCTTAAGAAACAGTGCTGATGATTTTTCAGAGGAGCCTTTTGGTCTCTCCAAGTCCACCAAGATAGTGATGTCATCCAAGTCAAGCCATGACCTCCCCAACTGAGGAGTCTTTAGCTTTGCAGGTTAATGGTGCACTGACCCCTGGCACCGAATCTGACTTGATCCCTCCAGCTCAGCTTCTCCAAGCCTCTAATTCCATGTGCTTCATGTCCCTGTTAATCATGAAGCCGCGTCAAATAGAATGGATGGGAGCTGAACCCCCAGTTCCTTGCAATATGTCAGCATCAGTGTCCTCAGTGCTCATCAGAGCTGAAGCGAGGCCTAGCAGGAACGCAGAGGACGGCCCTGGGACTCGTCCCGGGGGCTCAGGACGAAACTGGGCTCCGAGGTACGAAGTGAATGACAGCATGCAGCAATATTTAATTTGTCCTCTCTTTTCAAGCCGCAGAAACCACAACTGTAGGGAGTTTTGAACAAGAGGGGACTGTTAAATAATCACTTTTTTTTCCCTCTCACTCTTCACAAAGCTTTAATGTTGAAGAAAGGACGTAATAATGAAAAGGAGGAGATCTCTAATGACGTGTTCCAGACCCTGCAAAAGGCCAAGACTGGGGGCTTCAAACAGACAGCTGGTTATGATTTTTATAGATATCTGGGTTTTTCTTTAACAATATCACTGTCTAATCATTCCTTTAAGGTTTTCTGGAATGAAACCAGCTGCTTTTCGGACCTGAAACACACTCCCGGTGTCGTCTCATACAAACCTGCTGTCCTCCTCAGGCTCTTTTCACGCAAAGCACCCCCTACTGGACTAGCACCTCTGGGATCTTGGCAGTTGGCCAGTGGCATGTAGTGCAAATTATGAGATTCTCTATAATTTGTTGTCGCACATACCCACATGTCACTGTTAGGTGCAATTCACCACAATTCATTGATATTCTTTTTTTAATGCTGTTGTGCATCATAGCAGTCATTATATAATATCAATTTTTAACAATGGTATATCCAGGTAAACCACCACCTTGTCCTTGACTATCATCTCTCACAAGCCTCCATTCATATCCAATCTATTTGAGGGATGATGTGTGGGTCAGTGCCTTAGACCACTATGCTTTTAGTCAGAAGGTTACCAGTTCAAATCCCAGGGTCGCTAAAGGGATGTCAGCATTGTGGCCCTAACTCCCAACTGCTATAGGGACTGACTGACCCTGCTTTCTCAAATGTATGTTGCTTTGGATGAAATAGCTAAAGACATATTCCGATGTTGATAACCCTGGTCATGGCAATCCCCAGATCTGATGGGCACATCAAGACCAAACCAGAAGAATCCATCCACTAGAACCATTAATATTCCTGCTGTGAGTGGAAACCAGATTCCCTGGCAGAAACACAGCTGAATACAAGGGAAATGGCCACGACTCGAACCCGCAGCCACGAAACTGAGCGGGTTCCAGTACTGCTCTCCGTAAGATTCGGTTCGCAAAATTAATGAATGTCATACATCACTTTAAGAGGAAATTTGTTCTGAATACTGTGTTTTACTGCAGCACGTGTCTGTCAGGGAGAAACAGCAAACGTGGGAAGGAGGGGAGGACAGGCAGACCCGTCGTTAGAGCATCGTAACGGACGTGTGGAATTATTAAAAGTTGGTATTTAAGTGACAGCATATGCCTCGCATGAAGTGGGGATCCTCAGGGCAAGAGGATGTCCCATCTTCCTAGTCCTGAACCGTGTTCTTCACGAAGAGGGAAACATAGACATTTCCTGAAGGCAGTCTGCACCCTGAAGGCGGTCTGCACCCTGAAGGCGGTCTGCACCCTGAAGGCTTCAACCAAATCAATATCAGAGCTCTAGTGCTTGGGCCCTCGTCACTCTGGTGATTTTTCGAATAATTGCAATATAATGAACAGTAAGAAGGAGCTGTGATTTTAACCTTCAGGTGCGTGTCTCTGCTCCAGCTGAGGGCCATCAGGCACCGGAAAGCAAGGCAGGGGAGCGTGTCAGATAACACGGGTTCGACATCCAGGCGTAGGTGGTCATGCAGGCCGACCGGGGATAGAGGCAGCGCTTAGCGTGCTCGCATGGACGCCAGATGCACTCGCGGATAAGTGCAGGATCCATAGCATGGGGCCGCTTGCGTGAGCCTGGCGAATAGAACTGCCCCCTCTGCAGCCAAAAGACATGAAAGTGCTACAGCGAGATGGAGACTGTGATGGAGAGATACATAAACGAGAGCTGCTGAAAAGGCAGAGATAGCATTGGGGCTCCCTGGACCCTGACGTCCTGGAGGATTTACACCTCAGCGGTGCATCCGCCGTGCCTATCCCAGGGCCAGGAGAACACCCAGAACCCCTGAAAGCATCGGGCAGAACTTGGCCAGCTATGACCACCTCTGAGAGGCAGAGCGAATCTCCGTACCGTGAAATCGGTCTCGCGTTACGTAAAAAGTGTGTTTATCATGTTGGGCAACTTCATGAGAGATCCACGATAATTTACATCTGATTATTCATCGAATAAACTGAAATGGTACAGCTGCACTGAGGTCCTCCTGCATTAAGAGATTTCCTTTTTTCCCTGCCTATTTTAGGAGATGAAATTGCATCAATTGGTCATGTTTTTGAGGAATGGTTCATCGATTGGCTCCATCGTGGAAATAGATAGGGGCTGGTGTCAGGGGTCGGTGGACGGTGGATGGGAGGCTCCCAGCCAGCCTATGGCTCCGAGGGGCCCGGAGTCGACCGACAGGAGTGAGGAGCTTCTGGGTGGGGAGTCACTCGTGAAAGAATGCTGGGATTCCAGCTGTGGTTTGGGGTTTCGCCCCTTTCCCTTTTTATTAACGGCATTATGTGGCAGGAATAATGGAAAGCGGCTGTGTGGCTCGCTGGCTGCATAAGGAATCCGCCACACGATTGGCTGAGACGCCACCTCAATCCAGGGCCAGGAGAACCTCTATGAATGGAGCTTGACGAATCCGAGGGAGCCTTCAGCTTGAGTCCGGTTGGTCATCTGCCTGGTTTTCGGCCTAAAAAGCTTGATATGGAAGGAAACCCCAATAAAGCAGGATGGGGGGTTGTGAAGCGAGCAAGATGTTTAGCTGGTACCTGTAAATGTAAAAGCCAGGGAATCGGGGGGGGGGAGGGGGTTGCTGGTGGAGCCATAGAAATATCTAACTGTGCATGGTGAAGCTGAAGGAGGATCTGGCTCGACCCACTGTGATGAAACGCAGGCTGTCTGCTGGGAGCCGGGAGGTTCTGCTCCTCCGTGATCCGAGGGGGCTCCCAGCCTCGGGGGGGGGGGGGACTCAGAGAGTCACAGACGAGAGTGAGGAAGCATGAGGCTGCTTTTACAGTAACATACACTGGCAGGAGAGTCCATCCTGGAAAATGTGGAGGGGATTAACAGGTTGTAGCTCATTTGTCCAGGAGGATTCCTCTCTTCTGTAGCCATGTGTTCCCCAGGCTGCAGTGATGTAACAGATCTGCCCTGATCCACCCAAGGAGGTGCATCAAGCCTCCCACCGACATCTCCTGCCAGGGGTCCGTGGGGGGGTGAATGATCGCACATCAGACTAAAGAGCCTGGGTCTTTTTCTTTGGATGGCCAAGTTACGTCAAAGTCCGTCTACAGACACCGGCCTCACATCAGAGCTTGCGTCGCCACGCTTCTTCATCGATGCTGATTGGGCTTGGGAATCGGCCCGCTCTCTTTCTGACATCATCAGGCTCTTCCCCCTTCCTGCGAAAGTCGCTTCCTTCCACTCGTAAAGTGTGTTTAGCAAAAAAGCCCGACTCAGCATGCACCCGTCGGGAAACCGACATTAATTATGACACAGCTGAGGGCAGCCCCTGAAACACACCCATGCTTACTGTATATAAATAGCAGGGCGGGCAACTATATGCATGTGGATATACGATATTTTATATATAATAAATCTTTGTCAGCAAAGTATGAAAATGAACGGAGAGACGCGGGCAGAAAACCAGCCAGTGGGGCTAATGGCAGGACCTGGCAAGGGGGAGTTGGCCGTAATCTTACAGGGCAGATATTCGCTGCTCGGTCTGGATGTGGATGTGGTGTCGAGCTTCTAACCGTCTCCTTGAGAGAAGGATGTCGAGGTCAGCGGTCCGTCCCGGCTGACTTCAAACCTTCACAATTAGTAGGACTTAGTAGACTTAAGGGGCGTGATTTTCCGAAACACTTTGGGTTTGGAGGACTGGTGCACATATGTATAGAAATTCATAAAAAAAAACTTTGCGTCGGTCTGGTTGCTGTGAGGGTTTCCAGAAACCATCCCCCAGGGACTCATGCCGGCACGCACCCGCACATGCACAGAGTAAAACATCTCGACGAGGTCCACCGTGGCTCTGAAGATGCTACGGTGAAGGCAATCAGGCTGGACAGCAGCTTGTAGCAGTTAATGCCGTATAAATTTCTCTGACGTTTACGGCCTCCATGTTTTACGTATTTCTGAAGAGGTCAGTTTTCTTCGGAATTTTCTTTGATTTTGGACGCCGCCAACATTCTTCCAGGTTAATCTGAGCTTCCCACCTGCCTAACCTCCCCGATCGC
Source organism: Gnathonemus echidnorhynchus (assembly GCA_026776725.1). NCBI lineage: Eukaryota > Metazoa > Chordata > Actinopteri > Osteoglossiformes > Mormyridae > Gnathonemus > Gnathonemus echidnorhynchus. Next base: position 27,168,532 of record JAODJU010000002.1, read on the forward strand.
TGGTCCGTCTTTCCTCCACGGTGGTCGTAAGCTCGCCACACGCCGCGTCACGCTCCTCCAACACGGACACGCGTCAGATCCAGATCCAGATCCTCACCTGGGGGAAGCTGAAGACCATCTTCCTGGGTCAGGTCCTCCACCCAGGAGCCCCCGGCTTTGGGACATGTGAGAGCTTGAAGGAGCCATGGAGGTTTGGAGGGTGGATCTCGGCAGGGGGGAGGCCTGGAGTCAGATCCTACTGCGCGATAGGGTCTTCACGCTTCAGGGCCTCAGTATCTTAACGTGACACCTCCAACAAAAGGCCCTTGTTGGCAAAGAAGCGATTGTTGCCAGGCAACTAACCGGGAAAACATCCTTTGGTCAGAGACGACAATCAGAGTTGGAGTCTCCACCTGCCTAAGGGGGTGTTGGCAGCTGAGATAAGGGTAAGGAGGACCCATGCACTGAGGAAAGGCCCCCTGTGATTATTTTATAGACCCCCCCCCCCTCCGCTTGTCACCCCCACGTATGCCTCAGCTATGGGGCCCTACCTAATCAGTGTTATAGCCATTTTTTAAATTTATTTAATGTGGAACAAGAAACTCACAGCAAAAGGCATCTATATCAAAGTGCATGAAGAAAGTAATGACTGAGGTTACAGAGTGGAAAAGCAGCAACAAATAAGTCAACAATGACAAGGGACTCAATCCTTCACCACGTTCAAGAACTTAAGAATCAGTAAACAGATTGAATTCAATTACAAAAACTTTCAGACATGGCTTTATGAATCTCCCAAACAAAATCAAGGCCCAAAATGAAATTCATAGAAACAACATAATCATAATCAAGATTTAAAAAAAAACACGCGCCCTTAAAGTTCTAAATTCAATCAAAAAACATATGCTCCAGGTTATTTTTTACCCTTCTACGGAAATTTACATCAACGTCTAGAAATTGCGAAGGATTACCAGCACAGGGGTACATGTTATGCGAAAAATTTAAATGTAATTCACAGAATTGATCAGAAATACAAAACCTGAATGTAAGTAAACAGGCTTAGCTCCCTGCTAACGTCTGGAAAGCAGGGCGTCCAAAATTACTTCCCTGGAGGCATAATTCTCCTTGGCTCCTCTCAATCTGAAGTAGCAGCAGCTCTGATTCAAGGTTCCTCTGAGTCTCAGCCTGTCCCAGAGCTGTTGTACTGGTGACCTTGTTCCTTCAGCCGCTACCCACAGCTCATGATCTCGGGTGAGGAGAAGGCCGTAGGTTGCCCAGGAAACTGTGAGCCTTGTCTGACAGCTTAACTCGCCACCCCAGAGCTCCTGAGTTCCAGGCAAAACTGCCCTCACTGAACCAATCTGCCTGTCAATCTCATGTTCCCTCTTACCACCACTCATCATGAGGTACTTCACCTCCTTCACTAAGGGCAGACATTCCCCTATTATGTGAAAAGAGTGATCCGGTCTTTTCCGAGACAGAGCACCGTGGCCTCGGATTTGGAGGTGCTGATCCACTCTGGAGTTGCTCAAATGCACATGGTGGTCCTGATGAGACCAGATGAATGACAGCAATCTGCACATAGCAACGATATGTCTTCATGTTACTGATACTAAATCACAAATCAGACTGGATATAGCCAGCCCCAGCCCGCGTAATACCCGGCCTGGGACAAAATAGCTTCAACTGGGCCCCTGTTATGTCCTCTCCTGGGCCGCCACCTGGGCCTGGGTCCAGGACAAATTCTCCAGCAGTCTTCCCTAGAAAGCAGACTTGGATACAAGATGCACCCTTGCCAGAAGCCAAGGCCTAAGTATGCGGCGATTTTGTGCCAGGTATGTGGACACAACTGCGTTTATTCCAGGACATGATAGCCTGTAAAAGCGGCCATCATACACCCCCAGTTTGTGCCGGGACACATGGTCATATGCTCTCCCCAAGTCCACAAAGCACATGTACACCGTGTTGGCATATTCCCATGAACCATCACATCCCACACTCCATAGCTTCCAATAGCGGTTCACCACTTGGGTTTAGATCCGGTACCACAGTCAGGACCCCAGGTATCTCCCTGGTTCCCCACATGAGAACTGGAGCCTCCCAGTAGAACCACCGAGTGTGTGGCAGTATCCTTTCCAGCTCCTCACTCACTGGGTTCTCCAAGCCACTGACTGATGCATATACTCTCTCTGCTGCCACCTGCAGTCACATAGAGGCCCCTCATGTCCACTGGGAACAAACTCCAGCTACACAGACCTTAGACCGGGATTTCTGAGTCTCACCCCACCAGCCTGAGATCTTTCTCTCTGGCGAACTGCAGGGTAGGAGACGCCGCACCCCAGATCGAGACGTCTGGTTCCTGAGCCTATAATATGCGTGTAAGAAAGGCCAACTGTATCTCCCACGCTAACTCAGGCACCTTCACCACCAGAGAGCTGTAGGGTCCCCAAAGCCCCTGTCCATTGTAAATCAATTCTGGTATTTTAAACAGTGATGCTTATATTTCCAATCCCAACAAATAAATCCGTCGTATTTTTACAGGTAGACTCCTGAACACCAAGGCACACAAACCCAGAGACTCCTTCTTCCTTACTTAAAAGGACCCTGCCCCGTATAGTTGGATCTCTTTGAAGTTGTTAAAAATCATTTTGACTAGGAAAAAAAAATTTAATTGTTGCTATTGTTGTTACCGTGGTTGTTGATAGTGTGATGGTGTAATGAAAAGGGGTTATTTTATGGGATGTCTGTTTGCCAATCCTGGCTCGCGTAAGACAAGCACTTGGACAGGCTACAGTGTATTTAGAAGGGTGTGAAGTGTGGGGAACTGGGAAAGCTGAAAGCGTTTTGGAGTATAAAAATCGTTTTTCAAAGAAAAACGTAGCTATCTAAGACTTTGGCTGCAGTTGGCGGAGGAATCGTGCCAGCCATGATCAGACTGGCACAACTTCCCTGTCGGACGCCCAACGTGGCTGGGGGGGCACCATACGCAGTTAATTCAGGGTCTGTGAAGCACATGGGGTCCCTTTCTAACCTCTGCTGTCATGGGGGTTTGACAGCCATGTATCAGGCCAAAATTGTGATTTTGAAGGTAACTGCGGTGAACTTCTGTGTTTGAAAAATTAATAGCAAGCATGTGTCTGTCTGAAGCCTCCTTTCTTTATACTGACATTTCTTTTAAAACAATTGTTTTACAGTTTAAAAGGTGCGTAAGGTTTTCCCCCTGTGATATAGGTGCTTTAGACTGTTTCTTTCATGCCAAGACCTTGTGGAAAAAACAGGTAAGGAAAGCATAAGTCTAGCAGTTTTTTGAAAAACTTGATTTTGGGGGTGTCATCACTCTGCTTCCAAGATGAGGTAAAATTCAGCTGTCAAACAGCTGTGAGGCATGGAGGCATGGAGAAGACCCAGCCACGTTCGGTGGAAAAGATGCGGAAGACAGCTAATCATCACACTCATCTCATACAGTATTCATTTATTTTTCCACAACAAAGGAATTAATATTCAGGATGATTAATTTAAAGGAAAAATATCAGCCGCACCTTTGCTTCACTGCTGCAACCACAGCCAAAGAGTCTTTGGGTCTTCAGTCTCTTGAGTTTTTTGCTGCTATCAAACTGAAGCGAGTCCCATACTTTTTTCATACTCCTTCCAGAATAATGGGTAGCTGGACTTCAAAAAGATGTGGCTTAATTTGTATGAAATTATGTACTCATCTCTCTTGGGTTATAAGAAATGTTCACCTCCATTTTGAAGACTTTTATCACCACAAATCCTTAAGACCAAGGCAGCGGAGAACAGAGATCCTCATAAATGGAAGCTCTTTTCACTCAGTGGTTGCTAGGACACAGCAACAAACTTCTCCCTTCCTTGAAGATGCTGTCTGGCTGAAAATCTTTGATCAAGCTTTTCTGATTAGCTGATAATGCTTCAAAGAGTTCTAGATGTTTCAGTAATAAGTACGCCTGCTCCGAGAATTCATGACTAAACTAGAAACACACATATTGCCAAATATCTTGGAGCAAGACGGATATGATGGTTTCCTGCAGTACATTTGTGTAAGTTGTGTTATTATCTTTGGAATAAAAATCACATGGTGTCTCATGTCATAACTTTGAACACGAAACAGCCCCGCTTAAGTATCCAAATCCTCTGAAAATAACATGCTTTCTCCAATCGGTCTTCTAATAGGTGAAGTGGTTGCATGGACAGAAAAAAAAAAAAAAAACGTTTTTACAGCCAAATGTAGCGATAAAGCAAAACACTATTCCCATCTGAAGGTTAATATTCAATGAAACACGTCATTCATGCTTCCTTACTTCACTGTTTTCTCATGATACGGTAAAAACATTATACAATTTTAAAAATCAATGTCCACCCTGAAAGGTAAATCTGTCATTGTCATCTCTCTGGCAGCAAATTGAAATGTATGTTCTGTATTTTCCAAACATTTAGCAAATATTATGATAGGCGTGTAATTTTTCATTTTTTAATGTGTTAACATATTAAGCAGTTCCCCCTGGTTAAGATGCAGTTCCTTGTGTAAGCTGCATATTTGATCATCCGCCAGATTCATGCTGCAGTTTCTTCTGGTTTGCTGAAGGAAAACAGTAATTATTTTTTTTTTCTCCAGCAGAAATCTCAGTCGTTACTCATTTTTACCCCCCAGCAGCACTGCCAGATGAAATGAAACTGTGGAGTAGCGTAAATGTTTTGTGTACTATCAAGCTCTCAATTGTACAGCACTATGTTTTTCAATGTTTTACTGAAGTGGTAGAAACACAAAACAAACATAAAACAAAATAATGTTCACAAGCCACACAAAACTTAAATTTTTTTGTTGTTGTTGTTATGATTGCCCTAATGTTGGTGACTGCAACCCTACAAATACAGGCATCCTTCCTAAGCAAAATGCATTGTTTGCTACACACACTGACTCGTGGGATCGTAACCATGGCTCTGATCACTAGGTTAGCACACAGTGCTGTAGCTGATTTGCATACTCTTAAACAAAACTGCGAATCATTGTCTTCAGGCTATCGTCAGGCTGAGGTGCAATTATTGAAGAAAAATAAAGCATTTTATTTGTGAAAATATCACTGGGGAGGCACCCCCCCCCCCCAGTCAGCACCAATCAGCAGAGAATGTGTACAATCTGCCGCTCCTGCTGAAGGGCTTTTTTTCACAGCGGGGGGCTGGTGGGGGTGGGGGCCTGTTACCCAGAATCCCTGGCATAACACATTGCAGGAATGAGGGTTATGAGAGGGGGCGCCCTTCTCTGTGTGCCTGGGGGTGAGGGGGGGGGGTGGAGGCTCTGCAGTAATATCGCAGAGCAGACGTAGAGGCAGACCCTCTGTAGGACGGTACTGCCCACTGGGTGGCAGAATGGCAGCCTGAGGACAGCATTAGGAGATGCTCAGGTGTTCATCTAAGGAGCCCAGTGCCATTTGGCTCAGATAGTCCATGCTGATCCAGCAGAGCCTCCGGAAGGAGAGCTGGGGTAATGGACATTGCTGTGATGTGCTGTGCCACGCTGTGCTATGTCGTGTCATTCTGTGCCGACCGTGTTGTTCTGTGCTATGCCATGCTGTCCTGCGCCTACTGTGCTATATTGTGCTGTGCCATCCTGTGCTAGCTGTGTTGTGCTGTGCTGGCCCCGCTGTGTTGCACCATGCTGTGACATGCTGTTCTGTGACATGTTGTGTTGTGCTGGCTGTGCCGTGCTGCGCCCTGCCATGCTGTGCCGTAATGTGCTGTGATGCGTCGTGCTGTGCCATGCTGAGCTGTGCCAAGCTATGCTGTCAGCTATGCCGAGCTGGGCTGTGCCATGATGTGCTATGCTGTGTTGTGCCATCCTGTGCTGTGGCGTGATGTGTTGTGCCATGCTGTGCCGTGACATATTGTACTGTGCTGTGTCATGCTGTGCCGTGATGTGTGTGCTGTGCTGTGCCAGACTGTGCCAGCAGGCAGCACCACACCAACCCCACTCTGGGTGCACACAGTACCACAGACAGGAGACAGGATACAGCTTGACTTCCTAGTAATGTTTGGACTCAGTGGGTCATGTAAACCTTATTTTTAAAGTAGGGGTTGCGTTTGGGTAGACTTTGCCCTCCCGAAGTTCAGGCTTCTGCTCAGCTCATTATATTAATTAACCTGAACTCAATCTGCAATTTATCCATCCAATATTAATTCTGACATGATCCTCCTTTTACTTATCCCGTTTATTTATCCCGACTCGGGCCACATATTAGCCCCGGTGTGTGACAACTAGAAGCAGTCGGTCCCAGGGAAAGGTTTGTGTTGGACAGCCAACCCAGGGCATGAGAAACTGGACACGGCAAAAAAAAGGAAAGATAAATAAACAAGGTTTTACAAAGCGGCCGGCCGGGTCCACGGGCCCTCGGGGAGGCGCATGAAGCGCCGAGTAGTGTGAGCGGCTCTTTTAGTGAATTTACGGTTCCGGCTTTTGGACCAATGATGTCGTATCATTATGTGGCGTCCCCGTTCAGATGCAGTGCCAGCGGTGCTTGGGTTAAATAAAGGCCCAATTTTCTTGGAAATGAAGGCGGGCGGCTTGCTCTGGGGGTCGGGAGCGTTTCAGAGCCCCTGTCCTGCATGGGTCACCTCAAATGTGCTGAGATCCTTGGTGCGAGGTGCAGCAGAGCTGACGTAATTCACCAAAATAGCATTTAGGGTTCAGGACACGTGACCATGAAGGGATCTGAACACCACTCCCTTCCGGTCACGGCCTGAGTTGAACCTCTAAAGCAAGAAGACAGGGAACCAAACCAGGGAGACTGCACTCAGCTTCAGCCAGATTAACAAAGAGCACAGAAGCTAGTCATTAACCACTCCACGCGATCACTGAAAACAGGAATCAATGTTAAAGTTCAGGCAGTGCAGGATGGGTAACTGAATTCATTTTTGGCTGCAACACAACATATCCCACAAATGAGTAAATGAAAACAAGTTATTGCTCATGAAAATTTAATTTAATTATATAAAGAGAAACTCTGGTTCATCTTAACTTATGATACTTAAGACATAAAACAAGCAGAGCTAAACACAACGTCACACTAATCACCCTCAGAGCCACAGAATTACGGACATTTTTTGATGTTTTTATTGCTTTCTCTTGTCCTGCCATGGTCACCACTTTGTATACCTGACATCTACAATTCAAATACTTAGCAGGCACCCTTATCTAAACCGGGGTGGCTGATCTTATCCTCAAAGGGCCGGTGTATACGAAGGTTTTTGGGATAAGATTTAGGTCAGCCGCCCAAACCCAAGTGTGAGGACTCTTCAGCCAATCAGTCCTCTAATTAGTAATCTAACTAGGGAGTTGCAGCGAAAACCTGCACACACAATGGCCCTTTCTGGATAACATTACCTACCCCTGATCTAAAGCAATGCACCTATTTGAGAAAGCAGGGTTCGACAGTCCTTGAGGGTTAAGGGCCTTGTTCAAAAGCCTAATGGTGAAACCACTCTGCTGACCCTGAGATCCTGAGACCCTGAGACCAGCAACCTTCTGAAAGAGGCACAACATCTTAACCCACTGAACCACACATGGCCCCGCAAAAGGACACTGCTCATCTCAATCTCTCCTACCCCACTAAGGTATCTGTGTCTTAATAACACACTTCTGCTGCACCATCCGGTCGTCTGAATGTGTTCCTGTGTTTGCTCTGAATCACTGGGATTCTGCGATTGCCAAGGAAACACTGAAGTGACCTCACTGGGTGGCCTGGGAAGATCAGAGGGTTGTGGGTAACATTCCCGTATTTGCCACCAGTCAGGAGCCAGGATGTGCTGATGGGTCGCTGATTCATTGGCCATGCAGTGCGACGGTAAAGCCATCGAAGGCAAGCAAATGAGGCCACAGATGGCTGTATAGTTCCGTCATGGGGGGCGGGGGGACAGGGGGGGTTGCTGTATGTAGAGAATTAGGTCCCCACACAACAGCCAAGAGAACTCCCATGAAAATACTGGCCAAGATAGATACTTAAAGCAAGCAAGTTCTAGAACCCCACCTCCCAATTCATCCCAAACACTCAAAGTACACCTCCAGATGCCCTCCCTCACCAAGTTCAATGACCAACCCCCCCCCCAGCCACCACGGCAACAGGGCCATCAGACATCACCTCCGTTATTAAGGCCAAGGTGTCCCACCCCCACATCCAGTCAATAAAGCGAATGTTTCAGGTCCAGTTAAAAGGTCTGGTCTTTCTCCTGGGCGCCGAGGAATTGTCAAGTGCCCAGGCGGCTTTCAGGTCCGCGGTGGGGAGGGGGTTCTCCTGGCAGAGAGAGGCGAGTTCTTAAATGGGACTCATTTTCAGGACCCGTGTGTGGAGGGTCACGCTGTCAGCGTTCAAGAAAGCAGAAGCTGAAGCAGTCAGAAGCTGAGGCTAGTGAGAGAGCGGGGAAGAGCAGCCTGGCCTGGCTCCTTCGGTGACGTCCCACATTTTCACGTGCCAACCGGTTTCGGCTCATTGTCGCAGCTCCTCTCCTCTAATTAACATCTCCACCTTTGCAGCCAAGCACACGCCCAAGCACACTCCCAAGTGATGGCAACTGGACCCGGAGTGATGTAGAACACAGGGATTGTGGGAAGGGGAGGGTCTAACAAGGGCCGTCTCTGCCCAATTGTAATTTTTTTATTGTTGTTATAAGAGGTGTTTCTCTGTTGGGTGCGTCTTGGCACATCTGGTGCCCGTAGCGTGCGGCGGGCTGTTAAACATCCTGGGAACAGTCGGGCATTGTTCGAGCGCGTGAGCTTCCTGCAGCAGGCCAGCGCTGCCCTCTGCATAAACTCCCCCGGTATCGGTGCCAGCCGGCCTCCCCAAAACCTCACGCCGGACCCGGCTCAGCCAAGGCTTCCCGCTGTCCTCAGAGTCACTCATTCATGTATCGCTCCAAAGACAGCAAGCTTTTCTCTAAGATCTGCTCTTCGAGGGATGACATGCGCTGTCAGGCTGTCCCCAGAGCCAGGCTGAAAGGCTGGGATTGTCTTTACCAGCCTCCTTAGCAAGATGGCCACGGTAATTATGGCCCCGTGTGACAATGCTGAGCCCAGGGGCAGTCTGGGAAATCTCAGCAGGTGTTTCATATCCCTGGTGGGGGGGGGGGTACTTACTTTGTCCCAGAGATTACCCTTCAGCAGTGAGTACTCGCATCACATCTCACTGTTATATTGTAGAACAAGGGTGTCAAACTGCAGTCCTGGGGGGGGCCAGAGCCCTACCCCTTTTTGGGTTTCCCCTCATTAAACTCACCCGATTCAACTCCTTGTGCCTCCTTGTGCTAATTACCACACAGCTCTTGAGCTGAATCATTTATGGTGGAAAAGGGAAAGAACTAAGCTACACTGGGCTCCGGCCCCCCAGGACTGCAGTGTGACACCCCTGTAGCAGATTATTTGGAACCACACCATCATAGTTTCACATCAGCTTTTCCTCAGTCTGCTTGAGGATGTTAATTACATTGTAGAAATAAGTGAGACAGACTTTGTGTCATTGTGTCATCATTCCTCCTCTCCTCTAGGGGGTGCCCTTTCCTCTTGCTTGTGCTTTTTTCTTATTCTGCTTCTGTTTAAATGCCGTCTGCAGTCAGCATTGCATGCCAGTGGATCCGGATGCTCTGAATGCTCCTGTTAGTGTGCCTCTGGTGTGATCTGGCCCTTAACAGAACACGACCCCCCCACCCGCAGCTGGATCCTGGAAGCCTTTTGTCCTTAAATGTTATCCTCTGTTCCTGATATTATGTCTATTTCCTATTTAATATGGCCAGCAACCTGCGACTGGGGTGGGGCAGATGGGATGGGGTGGTTTGATTAAGCCCCCCTCCCCCCTCTCTGCCCAGCCAGGAACAACCCATTCCAGCCCACTGTGAATCCCAAAGCCCCCCCACCTTGCCACGCACATACCCCAACATGTGAAAGTAATTGTAGGGGCTGCGTGTCTGGGAGGGGGTGGGCAGGCTCCGTCAAGTTCCAACGAGGCCCCCTCGACGGACGTGAGCTGAGGGGCAGCTCGAAAAAAAAAAGTACTGGCAGGGCGATTACACAGCGGAGGCCTTTGATGGATTCCCGGAGGGGCTGCTCGACGCGGGATTGATCAGCGACCCAGGCCCGGGGCCAGCCCCTCCCCTTCGCTATTTTATTCTTTACATACTTGTGACATTTCCTCATTAAATACCCTGGGAAAGGAAATGCATTTCAAACGCGAGACACCTAAAGCAGCCGTCGCTAGCAAACGTCAACCCTCATTTACGCCAAAGTGCCCCTGCTTTTCTTTGGCTGACCGTAAAAAAACGACTATCAGTGTTTATGGAATTAAATTATGCGCTGCGGACCCAATGGGAAGTGCTTTGCATTAAAGCGGCAATTAGGAGCACGTTTAGTTTAGGGACGGCATGGCTTTGTTTAAATGAGGTGGCCCTCTGCTTTGTGAAGTCAAGATATCATCTTTCCTGTCCCGACTGCAGAGCAGATCTACCCGCGCTGCTTTTAAACGTTTTGAACATCACAAAGGAAATCAGCTTTTTGAACTGAAATGAAATAAATGCATCATCTTTTAAAATGAGCCGTCCTGAGGCACATGTGGCTTTTTGTGTGTGTGTGTGTCTGTGTCTGTGTCTGTGTGTGTGTGTCATTAGTTGTGGCGTTCCTCCACAGCGATTAAGGACCTCTCGGACATTTTTCTCATCCTCAAGGAGGAACACACTCAGGCCACTCGTGAATCCAAAGGCAAGCATTGGTCATGAGGCCCCTGTTAAAGCTCATTAATGAATGACACCCCATGAATAGGTGCTTTCCACCTGCAGGAACTTTTTTCAGAAACCAGGAACTTTGAACAGGAACTTAACCAGGAACTTAACTTTTGTCGTGTTCCCACCACAGGCACTTGGCCTGATTGTGGTTCCCTGGAGGTAATCCCTGCACCTTTTTAAGACCCTACTCTGGAGTAGGTACTTTTCACTTCACCAGTCATTGCAATGAAATTTGCTGATTGGCTGACCACAAGACCCGGCGAACTTGAAAGTTACGCAGAAGTGCAGGGAAAAGATGAAAAAGTGAGCAGATGGAATTATTTTTGTATCTCAAATCAAATGCATTAATGAATACATATTTTACTTGCACCTCCATAATTCTGCATTGGAAAATACGATCAATTACTGATATATTTTTGTCTAATATCACTGGTGCCAGCTGATGGAATAATATTAATATAATATAATATCACTTTTGTTTAGTGGTAAACAACAGATTGTTGGCCAGGTTTAGTAATGAATTTTATATAATAGATAGTTCCAATCAAGAAATCTGATTGGACAAGAGGCGTTCTATGAATGCTGTTATCAGAGTATAACCAAACTCAGACACTTCTGATAAGCTCTATCACTCTGCTTTACAGGCGGATTTAACACCGTTACATACGCCTCATTTCCACCAACACAGTGCTGGACTGGTTCTTGCTCAGTTCCCTTTGAAACCGGCCCTTGTTTCTGCCGGTTTCAAAAATGAATTTAGGCGGAAGTGAGAGTAAAGTAAAGGTTCATATGTATTCTGTTTTGTTGGATTTATTTTGATCTGTTTCGGATTTAAAGCTTTTATAAGCTGCCGGACCGAGAAAAAAGTTTTCAGATGATGACTTGTGCACTGTCTCTACTGCCTGTATCCACTTTTGTCTCCTTAAAGGCTCCCTGTCTGTGTGTGTAAGTGAGTTCATTCTTTAATCTCGCTCTCCTTTTCCGCTGTCCTTTTAAGGATCGCACAGTAAAACAGTCTGCTAATAACAACTTCACTATCCGCCTCATGATCTCTTCGCCACCTAAGTGCTACAATATTTTATTGTTTAGTCCTGCAGCGTGGTTTTAATTTACAATGCAAAGTTTTTTCCACTAATAACTTGGCTAGTTGTTTCACTGCTGGCACCGGCAATATTAGACAAAACTGTATCGGTTATGGACTGAATTTTCCGGATGCGGATGGTTTGGAGCGATCGCCTGTCCCACTTTCGCTGACGCTATGGGAACTATTTTTTTTTGTGGAGGCCTGCAAATGTTTAATTAAATAAACAAAATCTTATTACTCTTGCCTTATAAATGCTACTCGATGGGCTGTTGTATAAAAGCATTAACATACTCGTGCAGTTGTACTCTAATATATCACGACTGCTGCCTCATACTAAGACCAAATCACAGGCGTGATATATTGGAGTACAACCGCACTACTCCTCGTGTATTACTGTTTAAATAAACATGTCATGGGTAGAGTTGCCACCTCAGTCCTATAAAATCTTGGACACTGAGTCATTGATAAAAATATTGCACATAGTTAATTGATAGGGACATTCCGTGTCTCAGAATGAAATTTGTTATTTTTGCAGGACATACAACCAAAATCAGGTGGCAAACCTTGTCATGGGCCATATAAATAAAATACTGTGGCCCATTTTGAACCAATAGGGGACATGGTTTGTCCCAAATTTTCCGATTGTGCAATCAATCGCTCCAATAACAAATAACCAGCAAAACCATTTGTTCATCCTCCATCGTTTAGGGATGGCGGTGTCGTTCCATATGAGCATGTAGTTCTGCGTGAAGTTTAACCTACCAGCTTTTTGCATCTCCCCTGCTTATTTAGCATAAAGATATTTGTTGGCAATGTGCCCCCCCCGCGCCACATCTGAGCTTGGTTATGACCCATCCACTCAGAGCACTGAGAAAGGGCATCCGTCTCCACACCCCAAACATGAAATTTCACGTTTCTGCCATGGCAAGCATCCATAATTTAAGGCTGATTTATACTTCTGTGTTGGTGCCCCAGGTGGGTTGGGGGGGGAAGGGGGTCACAGTACAGTCAGGTAAAGGACAGAGATGTAACATTACTCTTAAGATGGGACCAGAAACAGAAAAGGGGGAACTGCTGCTTTTGTGTGTGATTTGGTATTTATGTTTGATGCTTTGATGCCCACGCAAGTTCAGCTGAACCTGGAGCAGCATCATAATGCAAGACCACATGATTAACCAGCTGTCCCAGGCGGAGCAGCGATTTGAGGCAAATGATTGGAGCTCCTGGTCCAAAGAAGCCTGCGGAGGACCTGGCTGACTGCCGGAAGAGGGGCGCAAGTGCCCTAACACTTACTGGCACCCCTGCAGTCGGAGGTGTTTACTGTGGCAGCCGTCCAGCAGCTGGGGGCGGGGACTGAGTGGCAGCTATGGGCTTCTACAGGGGCTCCCACTGTCGGTGCCAGGTGGCCTTTTGTGCAACACCCCCTTATGAAGAACCACTGGCAGATCCCACTGGAGCAAAAGGGAAACCCCAAAACTACAGAGCACATGTGCCTTCAGGGGACGTCTGAGAGGGTTACAGGTGTCCCCAGGGGCCATCATATACATGCAGATATCCCAAGGAAGCTGAAGGATCTCTGTAACCAAGCGCCAGGGTGAGCTGGGCTCTAGTCCAAGCCCTGACAGCAGCCGAGCCCTGGGCTTCCACGCTAATGGCTGTGCCGTCTGCGGCCTCGCCGGTGGGCCTCTGAGTGGAGCCGCTCTGGTGGTGACGAGAGCGCCCCGCACGGCGGACCCCTCTGTGTCCTGCCGGCCCCCGGCATTCCTTCCCATCTGATAGTGGGGCTTATCTGGGCCAGATGGGGGTGCTGACTAGGAGACGCTTGTTGGGCTCCACGGAAACATCAACACATTCCAGCCTTGCATTCCTCGCAGCCAGTGAAAACAGCGCCGGCCGATAAGAGAAAGGGCAATCAAAACAGCGATAAATCTCACCGGATACAAAGCACCGCCAGCCACGCCGTAGAGCCTTCAAACAAATACTTTCCCTGGCCACTGTAAATACCCATAATCCCCTGGGCTGCTGCTCTTTTTCAGGTCCAGTGGGTGCTTTGTGAAAGGCCCGTGTTTCCTGGCCTTTATTATGTCATTGCAGCGCCTGCTGAAGCCAACTTCCTGTTGGAGTCGCATAGGCTAGGAGTGATTTTGCTGGGGAAATTCACTTGGGACACAGGGACTCAGAGTGACTCACCTGGGCTACAGAGACTCAGAGACACTCACCTGGGACACAGGGACTCAGAGTGACTCACCTGGGCTACAGAGACTCAGAGACACTCACCTGGGACACAGGGACTCAGA